>VBSM01003155.1:1377670-1407736 GCA_008086735.1 Cheirogaleus medius
CCGGTTGCCTGTGTTTTTGAGGTCTTACTCAAAAAATCTCTGCCCAGACCAACATCCTGAAGCATTTGCCCAATGTTTTCTTCTAGTAGTTTCATAGTTTCAGGTCTTTCATTTAAGTCTTTAATCCATTTTGATTTGATTTTTGTATATCTGCGGTCCCCAACCCCCAGGCTCCATGGCCTGTTAGGAACTGGGCCGCACAGCAGGAGGTGAGCTGTGGGCCAGCAAGGGAAGCTTCATCTGTGTTTACAGCCGCTCCCCACCGCTCACATCACCGCCTGAGCTCCACCTCCCACCCCACGCCTCCCAATCTGTGGAAGAATTGTCTTCCATGAAACCAGTCCCTGGTGCTAAAAAGGTTGGAGACCGCTGTTGTACACGGTAAGAGATAGGGGTCTAGTTTCATTGTTCTGCATGTGGGTATCCTGTTCTCTGAGCACTATTCTTCGAAGAGACTATCCTTTCCCCAGTGTATATTCTTGGCACCTAAGAAGCCAATCTTAAAATACTACATACTGTATGATTCCAACTATATGACATTCTGGGAAAAACAAAACTATGGAGGCAATAAAAAGATAAGTTGTTGCCAGGGGTTGGGGCAGGAAAGGATGGACGGGCAGAGCACGGAGGATTTTTAGGGCAGTGAAACTACTATGTATGATACTCTAACGGTGGATACATGATACCAAACCCATAGAATGCACAGTACCAAGAGGGAACCCTGATGTAAACTATGGACTTGGGGCGATAGCGATGTGTCACTGTAGGTTCATCAGTCGTAACAAATGCCCTGCTCTGGTGCAGAATGCAGCTGACGGCGGAGGCTGTGCATGTGTGTGTGGTGGGGGGGTGGGGAAATCTGCACCTTCTGTTCAGTGTCGCTGTGAAACTAAAACTGCTTTAAAAAATGAAGTCTGATGTTTTTTTTAAGTGGGGGGTTGCTGGGTGGAAGGGTCATTTGTCCCGTAGGATGTCCCACATATTAGATGATTGCTTCCTCGTTCCTTTATCTACATATTTCCTGAAAACTGGTAAGTAGGTCTAGACTAGAGTTCAAATATTTTTATTGGAATACTTCATAGGTCGTTCCATATGTTTCTTATTGCATCACATCGAGAGGCACATAATTCCTGGTGTCCCAGTTTTTTTTTTTTATTTAATTATTTTATTTATTTATTTAATTTTTTTTTCTTTTTTTTATTTCAGCATATTATGGGGGTACGAATATTACAGTTATGTATATTGCCCATGCCCCTCTCCCCCCTGGTGTCCCAATTTTATAGGTGCTAAGATTACTCAGTGGGTCCCAGTGTTGTCAACCTAATCCATCCAGTGTGAGTTTCCCCTTCGACCTTCCACCTCATGGTTTTAGCATCCACTGAGCATCTTTGCCTAGTTCCATTGTTTCATCAGAAGTTGAAAAACAGCGAGCTCCTAATTCTACCATTCATTCTGAGTTTAATCGTTGGAATTTTTTAACTTAAAAAAACTTTTTTATCAACTATCTGTGGTTACCTGAAATATACTCTCTGCGCTGTAGCTTATTCAGCAGTCACCATTGGTGGACATTTCTGGTGTGTTTCTAATCTTTTGCTGTTGCAAATGGTTGCCATGAATTGCTTGTGTGCATACAATTTTTGGAATTTTGCCAGTATATCTTTGGGATAGATTCCTAGATGTAGAATTGCTAAGCTAAAGGGCATGTATGTGTGTGTAATTTGCTAGATGTTATCAAATCCCTTCCATAGGGGTAAAACTGAATTACAGCTATGCAAAAATGAGGAGTAAGACACAAAGCCCTCATTCCATCTACCAGCCAAGCCTGGGGATCAGGTCAGCCTCCATGTAGTTCTACCCAACACAGGCCTGGGCCGAATCCAGATCTCACAAGAGAACACCAGGGCCCCGGGAGTCTTGGAAGGAGACATAAAATTCCATTTACTTTACCTTGGCTAGAATGATGTCAGTTTAAGGAGGTAGCCCTGCTCTTCTCAGGCTAAGCAGAAGCTCTGGGTGGTCCTTTTCTGTCTCCTTGGATTGATAAGACTCTTAAAAAATAATTATTCCTTTATATGTTTGATTTGGCAGAAAAATGTTTCCAGGCCTGGATCCTATCAGGGGAGTTACAGCAGGTGCTCATCAAGCGGAAGTTCTCATTAAGTTTTCTGGTTTATCTGACCCTGGTGGTCTTTCTTTACAAATGGAAAGAAAATTGATGTGGTCAGGATGCATTCAGTCTCTTATTCATTCAGCCAACGCGAACGCCCTCCCAGGCCCTCTCTGCTCCCACCTCCAGGCCAGAAATAAACCCCCTCACAGCCCGCAGGCGGAATCCAGCCCACAGGTACTCGAGGGGAGGCCCACACCATGTTTCCTGGAAAAACAAACTCATTAGCTGCCAACCTTTAAAGATCAGGGATTTCACATAAATATCCAGACTTCTGACTTTTTATGATTTTTAGATAGATAGATAGATAGATAGATATAAAGTTTTTGTCTACAGTCCCTGGTTCATAACTCCTATGGCCCTTGTCACAGTCTTTTGCTGTAATGTTGGGGAGCTTTAGGCCTCAGGAACAGGCCTGAGAAAACAGCATCTCTCCCTCTGGCCAGCTTCTCCTGCCCTCCTGTCACCTGCGCCTTTTTCTCCCCAAGGCAGGCCTTAGAAACTAAAAACAGACTCTAATCTTTCCCCACCTTTCCCCACCTCTGGCCATGACAAAATTCTCCGATCTACCATGTCTGATTGGAAGTCGTAAAACTCCCATTTCAAAAGAGGTCTTGCCCATCCCCTGGAGGAAGGAATGCTGCACAGAAAGGCCGAGAAGAATCCGAACAGACAGGCCATGCTGGGTTTCCCACCTGGGTCTGTTAGCATCAGCTCGTACTCTTCTTGTCCAGTCATGTTGCTCTATGTGGTTGTCAGTGCCTCAGTCGTGTCTATGAGGTGTCCTTAAAAGGTCTGAGAGGATGGAGTAGGAGTCGGGGTGGGGGGGCGAGGGTTCCTGGAGGGTGGCCACCCAGGCAGGGCATGGAAGCTCCGTACCTCTCCCCCATACCTCTCTCTATGCATCTCTTCACCCCTATCCTTTGCAATGTGCTGTATAGTAAACAGGTAAACGTGTTTCCCTGAGTCAAGTGAGCCAGTCTGGCAAATTAATCAAACCCAAAGATGGAGTTGGGGGGGTCTTCAACTTGTAGCCGGTCAGTCAGAGGCACAAGTAAAACAACCTGGGGCTTGCGATTGGCATGGGAAGTGGGGGACAGTCTTATGGAAATGAGCCCTCAACCCGTGGGATCTGACGCTCTCTCCAGGTGGGTGGCGTCAGAATTGTACTGGGGGACACCCAGCTGGCATGCATCTGCTGCAGAACTGATCGCTAGCTTGTTGGTGGGGAGAACACCCGTACACATCTGGTGTCAGGAGCTTGTTGTGAGAGTATACTAGGAGAAACACAGTTTGAGTTTTCTCCACTTCTCTTGAAAACCTGGCCACCCTGGCATCACCGCCTGTCTTCCAGCACGGCACCGCTGGCGGGGCAGAGAAGAGGCTGTGCCCCTGCCTACGAGGCCCGCCCAGCACTGCCACTCATTTCCTTCGCTTCCTGGGCCTTGAGTGTGTGACCCGGGCCCCAAAATGCAAGCTCCCTAAAGGCAATGGCTGCTCTGTCTTGCTCGACTCTGATTTCACAGTATCTAGCCCAGTCCCTAGAGCACAGTGGGACTTCAATAGATGCTTATTGCATGAAAACAGTATCTCTCGGGTGCATGCATCGCACTTCTTCCAGCATTAATATTGTACAGCTGTCACACTGCTGAGCCTAGATCCTTGAAGCAGATGGGCACCAGAAGTGCCTACGCTGTGCCAACCCACCGCCCAACTCCACTCCTATGTCAGTGGACGGCTCCCAACATTTTCACTCTGAGGTTTGACACGTCTTCCTCCTAGCCATCTCCTCTCCAGTGAGGAGGGCAATGCACACCTCACAGGGTTGCTGAGGAGACTGTCTGAGACCACGGTTGTCAAACATGGCATTTATTTTTATCACATTATTTGCAGTGCCTTTATCTCCAAGATAGCAAGAGTCTACCGCTCTCTGTTAGCCCGTGTGGTTTGGTTTGGTTTTTTCAGCCAAGCCCGAAGGTAGAGATTACAATAGAAATCTCTGTTTTCTGAGAATTTTCTGGGTCCCCTCTGCACACTCATGGGGGTAAAGATCTTATCAGGAAAGTTTGTATTTCTTAACAAGTCCAAGTAGTGGCCCTTAAGGGGATGATTAGGGCAGATCTGAGCATGTTTAAAATGAGCAATCCTTGACAGCCACTGCATACTCAGAACTTTCTCTTTCCTGAGTTCTGTAAACCCAGGAAGGAAGCATGAAGTGGCTGGGGGTCCTCGGGCTGGTGGCCCTCTCAGAATGCTTGGTCAGGTAAGCTATGGGACAAGTGGCATCAGTTCTCTTTCTGGACACTTTCTTGCTCTCTTACTCTCTCACCCTTATTCTCCTTCCAAGGCAGGAGTGAAGAAGGAAATTAATCATTCTCTGACCCTCATTAAGTTCAAGTCTCCACTTATTGATGAGTAGTTTGCCACGTGCACTGTAGGACCCAGGGGTCTTGGGGGAGGCCTGAGGGCTTGCACAACTTCAGGGGTACCGGCCACATCATAAGCCATGTGAATGGCACTCCCCAGAATTGTTCAGTGCACAACCCGTGCAGCTGTAGATGTAGTCCCATCTAGGAACAGTGTGTCTTCTGCATAATTTTCTAAGCCTTCTTTCCGCTCTCTCCCCTCTGTTTCCTTGCGTATGCGTCTCTGTGACTATATCTCTATCTCCGCATCTCTCTCCTTTATCTCTTGGTCTCTTTTGGTGTCTCTGTGTATGCAGAACTCTCTTTCTTTCTTTCTTTCTTTCTTTCTTTTTTTTGAGACAGAGTCTCACTCTCCTGCCCGGACTAGAGTGCCGTGGTGTCAGCCTAGCTCACAGCAACCTCAAACTCCTGGGCTCAAGCGATCCTTCTGCCTCAGACTTCTGAGTAGCTGGGACTACAGGCATGCGCCACCATGCCTGGCTAATTTTTTCTATATATTTTTAGTTGGCCAATTAAATTCTTTCTATTTTTAGTAGAGATGGGGTCTCACTCTTGGTCAGGCTGGTTTCGAACTCCTGACCTTGAGCGATCCTCCCGCCTCGGCCTCCCAGAGTGCTAGGATTACAGACGTGCCAACCTCTGTTTCAACTCATTCTTGTTTCTCTACCCTCTTCATTTCCCTGATTTATTCTGCACCTCAGCATCCTTGAGTTTTCTCACGTCCTGGCTTCCTCTCTCGGCCCTCTCTTCTGGTTGAACCCTAGAGAGATCAGGAGGGCTACATCTAAGCCCATCTTTGCCACTGACGAGCAGTGTGACCACAGCCAAAGTCACAACCTACCTGAATTTCATATTCCTCACCTGTAACGGAAGGATAATGATCCCCACTGTACCTCCCTCCCAGGGCTGCTTTGAGAAAGATGCACTGAGATGACAATAGCAATGGTAATGGCTGTCACTGTCAAGACCTACTATAGGGCAGGAGCATCGTGTCCACCATCTCACTTAACACCTCCAAACATTCTATGTGAGTGGGATGTTATCATTCCACCTTTTTTTACAGGTAGGGAAATGGAAGCTCAAAAAGCCATATGACTTGCCCAAGGTTATACAACAGAACCTGGATTCAAACCTAGAGTCACTGCCATGATCTTTCCATTGTGTCGGATGGCCTATCCTGATGATAAGATAGCACTCATTAAAATGCTCAGAAAAGGCAAGGCACAATTATAAAGCAGGGTGTGACAGTCACATTGTAGCAAGGGGCAGCCCACTGGGTCTCTTACTTGTTTCCCTTCCCAATGCTCTGTTAAAGAATCCCTCTGATGAAGATCAAATCCATTCGAGAAAACCTCCGGGAAAAGAACATGCTGAGAGATTACCTGGAGAAGTATCCTTACAACCCCGCCAGGTTTCTTAATGCATATTATCAGCCCCGGCAAGTGAATCATGAGCCTCTGAGGAACCACCTGGATGTGAGTATTCGGGGAGGATGGAGCTCCAGAGCGCCCCCTAGGGGTCCTGCCGGGCACCCGGGCTCAGCTAGGGGTGTGAGCTGGCAGGTTAGGGCTGGGGCTCCTGCAGGCAGAAACAGTGGGGACAGGGACCCGTGCCCAGAGAAGAAGGCACTCCTACCCTCTGTTGTTGGTCTGCAGTGATGGGGCCCAGCAGTGACCAGATGCCAAATAACGCCCATTTCTCTGCCAATGATATGTCACTGGGCACCTGTGAGCCACAGTGATGCTTGCTTTGGGGTCTTTTTGCTCTGTCTGAACTAAGTGAATCACTAAGCTAACAGAGCCACATTGAAGGGTGAGCCGTGTCTGAACAAATGACAGCAAAGCCAAGTGCAAATCCAGTCTGATGCCCTGGCTGGAGAAGTTCAGCCTCTTCAGCCCCAAGAATCACACCAATAAAAGCTGCTGAGCCGTATGGTGTGGGAGGCCGAGACACTAACAATATGGTCACTATTACTGATAACCAAAGTCCCCATCTCATCTTCAAGAACCTATAGCCCAGCCAGAGAAACAGGCAAAGAGTCAATAAATGTCAAATAAAAGGGCCAGCTGTGTGGTATTGAGATTATGTGATTTGAGTTTGGAGGAAGGAAAGAGCACAGTGGCCTTGGTGACTTTAGGAGGGCTGCCTGGAGGAGGCACTCAGGCTGGGCCTTCCAGGGTGGAAAGGATTTGGAGAGATGCAGGGAAGGCTGGAGGGCTTCTCAATTGAAGGCATTGGCTTAAGCAGGGGTTACGAGGTAGAGCAGTTGGAAAGCGATTTCGGGATGCATGGGGACACCCAATGAAGGCAAGCACCCTGGGAATCAGGCCTGCCCTAACCGCTCCTCCCTGGCCCTGGCAGATGGCCTACGTTGGCATCGTCACCGTTGGAACGCCCCCTCAGGAGTTCAGGGTCCTCTTTGACACAGGCTCTACTGACTTCTGGGTGCCCTCCATCTATTGCAAAAGCACAGCCTGCCGTGAGTGTCCCCTGTCCCCCATCTCGTGCCCTCCCCCCCCTCCATCCTCGGCACCTGGTGGACGCCCACTGCTTGTGCCTGCAGATGGCCGCAGTATCTTCAAGCCGCAGTTATCCTCCACATTCACGGACTCGAAACAGCGCATGAACATCATCTATGGCTCCGGGCGGATGTCGGGACGTGTTGGCTATGACACCGTTCGGGTAACATGGGGACTAGAGGTGGAGGCAGGGCTGGCCCTAGGTGTGACCACTCCCCAGTCCAGATGCAGGGTCAGCGGGGAGTACCTGTCTTTCCCAAAGTCCGCCACCAGCCGGCTGCCTGCCCTGTGGGGCCGTGTCCCCGGGGACGCAGTGCCCCTGCTGGCACGGAAGCTGACCCCAGACAGCGAGACCATCCACTGGAGGCACCTGGGTGGAGGAGGCACAAATTGCAGCTTCCTTCCCCACAGTTAGCGTGAGGCTGGCTTTGCTGGGAGCAGGAACAGAGGTGGGCAGAAATCACCCGTTCACGCTCTCGCGCTGTGTCAGGCGCTGTGCTGCCACATCCATCGCAGTTACTTGTTTCAACCCCCAACCACCCCACGTGGCAGGCACTGTCCACATCTCCATCTTACAGAGGAGGGGACAGGGAGAGTAGGAAGGAACAGGGCCTTGACCAAGGTCACACAGCTGGCAAGTGGCAGAGCTGGGACGGGAATCAGGACCCATGCAGGTGCGGGGCCCCAGTCTGTGGCCTCTGGCCCAGGCAGGGAAAGGAGGTGGCCACAGGTTCAGAAAGGCCCTGCCTAATAAATAGCTTCTTACCCTTGCAGGCCTTGGAGGCCTTTGAGAATCTAAGAAAACTGGGGACTCCCTCCCCCACAGTGCCTAAGTATACACAGAAACACACACACACACACACACACACACACACAGTTTCCCAGGCAGAACTGTCATCAGAACCCTGGTGGCGACATGATGTCATGGGCAACTGTTTCCCCAGCGGGCGCAAAAAAGACCGCCTTTGGAGCGCCTCCATTCCTGTCATCAGATCCTGGTGACGACAAAGAGAAGATGACCTTACTCTCTCTAATGGGAACCGTTTGGTCACACTCAGAGTCTCAGTTTCCCCAAATGGGAAAGGGAGATAAGTCCTATTAGACTAAGTCCAGGTGGGCTGAGGGAGGGACAGGTGTTGTCCGAATCTGCAGCACGGCCCCACGGAACCCACACTCTTGTCCTTGCCGGTCACGGTCATCTGAGGGGCAGCCCCTGGCACAGCCGCCTCAGGGACTGTGGTGCTGGTGGCATCTCCTCGCCTGCTCCCCCCAGCCCAGCCCCAGCCCTGCCCCAAACACGTACACGGGCACATCGTCCTCTCCCACAGATCGCGAACCTTGTGGACCAAAACCAGGCGTTTGGCATGAGCCGCATACAGCGTGGCAATTTATTGGAATTTCCAGTCTTTGACGGCATCTTGGGACTGGGCTTTCCTAGCCTTGCCACTAAGGGAACCACCCCTGTCTTCGACCACCTGTGGGAACAAGGCCTCCTTGCTGAGAATGTCTTTGCCTTCTACTTGAGCAGGTAAGTGTCAGCTAGACAAGCCCTTTCTTCAACTCAGCTCCAAGACACTGACGGTTGCATGAAAATTACGGAGTATCTGACCCAGAAGTTTCCTTAGAGATAGTCTAGGCCAGGGGTCAGCAAACCATAGCCTGGGGGCCAAATCTGGCCCATCACCCATTTTTAAAAATAAAGTTTTATTGGAACACAACGATGTTCACTCCTTTACGTGTTGTCTGTGGCTACTTTTGCAAACAGTGGCAGCGTTGAGCAGTGCAACAGAGATTGTGCAGCCCACGAAGCCCAAGATATTGACAGTCCAGCTCTTTACAGAAAAAGTTTGCTGACCCCTGTTTCCAGTCCCGTCGTTCAAACAGGCTCAGAGAGGGGTTTGCACAAGGTTTCCCAGACGGGTATTGGTAGGGGCAGGACTCGAACTCAGCCCTCAGGGCTCTCCCTCATGGCAGGTGGTCAATCCATCAGCAAGTCTCCTGTCACTGGGCTCGGTAAAGAAAAGCTGCAGTCCCCTGACTGCCTTAGGGTCTGGTAGACAGTAGGGGAGAAGGGTGGAGTACAGACGAGAGGAGGACCCTGTTGACAGACTGTGTCTTCCCCACAGAGGCAGTGATTGGCCCATAGAGCCACGCAGGCGGCAGGAGAGTGTGGTGGTTGAGGCTGTAGCCTAGGGGACCTGGGTTCAAAGCCCAGCTCCATACCCTGACCATAAGCAGGTTATTTGAACTCACTAAGCCTCAGGAAGCCTTGTACCCAATCCAAGGAGATAACTGGGCACCTACTATGTGCTGGATACTGCTCTGTACACGGGAAGCAGACAGGCAAGGAGAGAAGGCAGACACGAAATAAGTAAATAAATAAAGGAAAAAGACAACTCCAGACAGTGATTGATTCTGTGAAAGCAATAAATCAGGCTGATAGAACAGGCAGGGCTGAGGGCGGGTTCTGAGCTGGGCGGCGGGGAGAGGGCACTCTGAGGGGGACCTCTGCCATGGGAAGAGCCAGGTTTGAGACTCTGAGAGCCAGGCTGGCGCAGGGAAGCGGAGTGGAGAGCCCAGAGGAGAATCGTGCGCATGTGCAGAGCTGCAGCCCGGACCGCCAGGGCACCGACGTGGGTGGAGCCCTGGAGGGGGAGGCAGGGACGATGCTGCCCTGGCGCTTTGCCCTAAGCAGGAGCAGAGACCTCTGGCAGGCGGCTGAGCAGGGACGAGACATGATCCGACTTCCGTTTTTGAAAGCTCACCCTGGGAGCTGGCTGGAGGGTGATTGGACGAAGTGGAGGCCAGGGAAGAGAAAGGGTGGCAGCCGGACCCAGGGGAGGGGAAGGGCCACGGAGAAGCAGGCTGGGGCTGCAGGGAGAGACAACAGGACTTGCTGGTGGATTCCACGTGGGAGGAGAGGGGTCTGCAGGGATGTTCCTCCCACACTAAGATTTAACCATGAGCCCAGGAGCAGCTACGTAATTTGCAAATGAAAATATGGGGACCCTTGTTCAAAAAGTATTAAGAATTTGAAAACAGCAACAGCAGAGGCACAGGCCCTTCTAAGCACAGGGCTTTGTGGATGGCACAGGTCGCAGGCCCATGAAGCCAGCCCTGTGTGAGCCTGAGCACACGGCTAGTCCCCCTCGGGCCTCAGTTTTTCTGGAAAATGACAGGCTGCACAAGGTGGAGGTCAGGCGTCCCTCGCTGTGGATCCTCCAACTGCATCTTAGAGTCGCTCTGATTGCTGGAGGGGACCTGGCCTTTCTCAGAAGAGTGGGGTGGTTGGAGCCCAGCTCAGAAGCCAGACTGTCCGGGTTCAAATTCAGCTTTGCTACCCACTAGCCATGTGACCAGCCCTGGGCAGGTAGTCATCCCCTCTTTGCCTCAACTTCCCCATCCATAAAATGGAGATCGTAGCAGTGCCTGCTCCCTAGGCTGTGTGAGTGTGCGGATTGGGTGAGCAATGATAGCAAACCCCTAGGCAGCTCCTGGTGTGTCGCTGAGCCTGAAGAAAGCTACCCAGTATTCATGGCAATGAGCCCTTCCTCTTCTTCCCACTCCAGCAAGAAAGAGAAAGGCAGCGTGCTGATGCTTGGCGGGGTGGACCCCTCCTACTACAGTGAGCGGCTTACCTGGGTGCCAGTGTCCCGACCCTTCTACTGGCAGGTAGCCATGGACAGGTAAGCCCCTGCCTCTGATTCCTGCCCCGAGTGATGCCACACACTCCCCCACACATGCACACACACGTGTACACACATGCACACACACATGCATGCACACAAACATGCACGCACAAACACATGCACAAACACACATGTACATACAGCTACACAGATAGTCACAGACACATACAAACTCATGCAGCCACAAGACATGCACACACACAGCATACCACACACAGAAACAGCCACGTAGACACCTGCACATACAGCACCCCTGTGGTTTCTAATCCCTCCAGGCCTCCTGACCAGGGTCCTGATGAGAGAAGACAGATCAGGCCTGAGTCTTGGGCACTGAGAGAAGGAGTGGGGCAGCCCCCAGGGCTGGGAAGCTGGGATCCCTGGAAGAGGCCATGCAGTATAGAGGGGCCTGGAGGGCTGTGGTGTGGGCAGGAAGGGTGGTCTGAGGACCCAAAAGTGCAGAGCAAAGCGGATCAGGGAGAAACCCACTGGGCCAAATAGAGGCATGGTAAGTGACCAAGTGTCCTGGTTTACCTGGGACTGAGGGGGCTTCCAGTACGCAGGACTTTCAGTCTGAAAACAGAGGAAGTCCCGGGCACACTTGGAAGGTTGGTCACCCCAGGGAGAAGATACCCAGCAATGGAGAGAGGTGTGCCTCATTCTCAAGCCGAAAGAGAATCACACAAAAGGACAGTCCCCACCCAACCCCCATCCTCAGCATACTGTGGGGCCAGGGACTGTGACAGAGAATCAGGAACCTAGGAGTCCTGGAATGCCAGGGAACACAGGGACAGTAACCAACTGGATTCTGTGTGATGCTACTGGCCAAAGCTTACAATGTCCTTTGGAGGCATCTGTAGCCCCGCGGGCTGCCTTAGGCATTGCCTGGGCCAGGGGCCTCAGCATGCGAGCTGGGACTCCTGGGGGCAACCTCTTCCGGAGCAGCCTGCAGCCCCTTCCCACCGCTCCGAGTATCTGCAGCCTGAGAAGGCCTCCTGCTTCACTCTGGGGCCCCGCAATTGATCGGACACCAGATACAGGTCTCCAGTTTCCCTCATTCAGTCATTCAACAAACATACGTTGAGCATCCACGGTGCACCGGGCACCTACCTGAGTGGAAGCACTGAGGACACAACCTGCTCTTACAGTCCTCACCATCCAGTAGGGCAGCCGTGTATGAACCAGTGAGTCACGGAATGATGAATCCCTGCTTCGGTACCTGCTAGAAACGAGCAAGAGGATGATGAGGGTGGCGAAGAGAGGAGCCGGATCTACTTTCCTGGAAAAGTGACAATTAAGCCAGAACCTAGAGATGAGCAGAAATTATCCAGACAGAGGGGGTGAGGGCAGTTCTAGAAAGGGAGGCCAGCATGTGCAAAGGCCCTGAGGCAAGAAACAGGTTGGAGCATTCAAGAACCGCAAGGAAGTCACAGAAGGTCAGTGTCCCCCGGAGAGTGGGGACACGAGCTGAAGGACTGTTGTGGGGACAGCCGGGGAGGGGCGGGATGGAGGGAGGCTGTAGAGTGACCCTGGTGTCTGCTTTGCCCCGACCCAGAATCACCATGAATGGGACAGTTATTGCCTGTAGTGGCGGCTGCCAGGCCATTATTGATACCGGGAACTCCATGCTGACCGGCCCGAGCGACTCCATCACCGACATCCAGCACAGCATCAAAGGCATAGCTTCCTGGGGAGGCGAGGTAAAGGGTCTTGCCAGAGTCACCCGGGGCCTCCACGCACTGGTGGACCATCCGGGTCAACCTTCTCTCCTCTCTCTCCGACAGTACCTAGTCCACTGTGACACCATCAACACCCTGCTTGACATCGTCTTTGTCATCAACGGCGTCAACTACTCGGTGCCAGCCAGTGCCTACATCCGGGAGGTGAGGTGCCCAGCCCCAGGCCGGTCCTCACATCCCGGGACTCGCGGGAACGGTTGGGCTGCGGGAGGAAGAGGCCCCCCGGAGGCCAAGCTGAGCCATTGCAGACCCTGCCGAGCCCCACAGCAAACACCTGCATGGCGGGGGCAGTCTGGGACACCCGTCATCTCCGATAGACGTTGAGCAATGGTCACCCCATGCTGGCACGGTGCTAGGAACAGGGTGGGAGGGACAGTGAGGGCATCTGCCCCAAGGAGCTTCAGTTCAACAGGACACTCCAAAGACTGAACACGGGAAGTCAGCTACAGCAATGCTTGAAATGTGCCGAAGGAATAGTGACAGACAGGGTTGGCTGGGGACAGTCTGGGCCACAGCTTCACCTTGCTCAGCCCCAGTTCCCTCTTCTGCAAAGTAGGGTAACAGCCGCTCCCTCTGTGGGGTGCTTAGGAGGTTGACAGGAGGGACACGCGGGGACCACAGGGTACCTGGCATGTATTTGAGGCCCACAGGAGTCAGGGAGGCTGAATGGGTTAGAAGAAAGCTGTGAGGAGAGAGGGAATTTAAACAACCCTAAGCTCCAGCCCCACGGAGGTAGGAAGAGGCCTGCTTGGCTTAGAGACAGGTCCACACCGGGCTGCACTCACATGGCACCCCAGGGAGCTGGGCAGCTCGGGGCAGATGAGGTGGCACTGGGTGATCCGGCATGGTCGGCAGCTAGGGGCACAGCTGGGACCAAGGGGGACCACCGAGGAAAGTCGCCTGCCCCAGCCTGGAGTGGCTGAGGAGGCCAAGCCTGGGTCCGGCAAGGCTGCCCTGGGGTGGGCTGGGGTGCTGGAGCTCAGCCTTTAAGGGTGAGGGGCAAAAAGGAGAAGGAATGGCATTCTCCCAGCGGGAACAGCACACACGCAGGTCAGAGGGAGAGATACGGCCGAGTGTGTGGGAAAACACAGCGGTGCTGGGTCCTGGGTGGGCGGCTGCTCCTCCCGCCTCGCGAGAGAGCCTCTGGGCCCCTGGCAGAGGAGGGACACCAAGCTGAGAAGCCACCAGGACTGGATACGGAAGGGGCGGCAGGCGAGGACGCAGGCTGACCGCTGCGTGTCTCCGTGGTCTCTCCAGGAACATCCAGGCGTCTGCTATAGCAACTTCGAGAGTTACCCCACCCGATCTCCGGACGAAAACACCTGGATCTTGGGAGATGTCTTCCTGCGGGTGTATTTCAGCGTTTTCGATCGGGCGAACAACATGATTGGCCTGGCTCGTGCGACATCATCGCTGTAACTTCTCCAGAAAGCAGCCAGGCCCGCCCCAAACACAAACTCCAACACTCCTCCGGGGGTTCTCGCCCAGGGCAGCTGACTTGAGCTGTATGTGGGGTTCTTCAAAGCCCTAATCTCAGTGGAGAATAAAAGGTTTTCTTTTCAGTGGTGCTAACAGTCATGGGCTGCTTGGGCCGGGAAGGGACATCACAACGAAGCAGGACTCCAGGATCAAGTCCAGACCACAAGGGAGAGGAGCCCGACCCCGCTGGCTGGAAGGAAAAGGGAGACTTATCAGGGCAGGATTCTGGGGCAGCTGCAAGAACCAGACCAGGTCCAGAGATCCTGGTGACTGGACCCAAGAAATCCCAGGCCATCCACTCACCGCTTACCGGCCTTCTTTCCTTGTTACATCTCCGATTCTCTTCGCCTGACGGCTTTCTTTTCCCGGGTTTCTGCCCATGGTGGAAGACTTTGCCGCTGCCCCCGCCCCAGGGTTTGCATCCTTAGGGCATCTAACCAGAAAGAAGCTCGGTAGAACACCAGGGCACCGGGGCGGGCTCTGATTGGCTCCCCTCAGGTCATGTGTTCAGCCCTGGACTGAGCATCGTGGCCAGGGAAGGGGGTCCTATGATTGGCTCTGCTTGGTCAGGTGGCCTGGGCTGGGACCTGGAGGTGATTGACAGCTTCCTCTAGTACCATGTGGCTGGAGCTAGGGAGGAGCAGGCCCCAAAAGAAGTGGCAGAGGGCTGCTGTAGACAAGTGGAAGAGTCTGTGACTGCCCCACCCACGTTTGTCCTTTATGCAGAAGGACGGTAAAGGATAATTAAAAACAGATTCTCTTCTTCCCATCTTCAAAGGGCCTTTGACAGTGGCCTTCTGCTCAAGGTGGGCTCTGGGCAAGGCCCTTCACATGGAGGTGGCTCCACCCTGGCTCCCCACAAGGCAGGCACAGGACCTGGCCACCAGCTCTCTGCCACCTGCAGCTGCAGTCCTGCTTTTCACAGGGACTCCTTAGCCATTCCCAGCCCACAAACACCCAGCACGGCCCTTCCCTTGGCCTCACAGACTGTCTTGGGGAGGGGGTCTCTCATGTAGAAGGTCACCAGGGGAGACAAAGCCCCCACCTTCCAGAGCATGGCACCCTAAGCTTCCACCGGGCACAGCCACGAAACCACTTGGTTTGAGCTGCCACAGTTTGGGAAGTTTGGGGTGGGGGCATCGCTTCCTCCCACTTGGAGACCCCAGGCAGAGGCCCAAGATAAGGGCAGCAGAGGTCAAAGGCAGAGGGAGGGAATCCCAAGAGGAAGAAGGAGCAGGAAGAATAAATAAAACAGAAAGTAACATCCATCTCGATGCACAGTAATACCCTTTACTCCGGTGGGACGAACATCAGCAAAAGTGATGCTTTGTCTGCCTTCCTTTGTCACCCCGTCATTCAGCACATATTTACTGAGCACCCACTATGTGCCAAGTACTGCGGTGGACCCCTGGGGTAGAGAGCTGGCCATTGTGTCACGAGGACAGATAAGGAGACAAATTCTAACACTCAACACTGAGGGCTGATGGGGAACCACAGAGGTGTCGGGAGGCCGCCAAACGAGCCAGGCGCTGTCTTCAGGGAGCCAGGAAAAGGTTTCCAGGAAGGGTGACATTGAGCTCAATCTTGAATGACAACCAGGAATTTCCCAGCTCTGGAGGAGGAAGGCCAACCAAGGCCACAGAGGCAGCGTGTGCAAAGACACCAGGTCACAAAAGGACAACTTCCTGATTTCAAGGGACCCTCAAGCTAGAAAGGACCGTGAAGGGCCACCTGGTCTGATGTCCTACCTCTGTCAAGGCCATCCCACAAATGAAAGGGTGCCCTCCCTGTGACAGTCCCAGAGGTCATCTGTCCCCGGACCCCATTCCCACATCCCACATCCCTCACCATTGAGATATCATCTTCATGGACTTCAACAAACGCCACTCCTAGGCAGGTCTGCCTTGGAAACATGCCTCCCGGGGTTCGCCCAAAGACTAGCAGCCTCCTCTTGCCACCCACCCTAAAACACACCCCAAACCCCTGCAGTTGCTCCCTACGTGCAGATCCACTATATGTGCACCGCTGTGTGGACTCCACCCCTTTAGGACGGCATAGGGTTATGTACAGTGTAAGGGCAAGGACAGGGTGAGACCAGAGGGGTTTTGTTTTTAAACAAACGGTAAATATAAACTGAGCTTCATGGAGACTCAAGTTTGTAAAACTCATTTTCCAACTAGGTCTTCATGGAACCATACGCAACATCTCTCTTGGTCAGAAACCACCAATAAGAGTAGGAAAACAGCTCCAGCTGATGTATTGAGGGCTTTCCACACATTATTTCATTGTCTCCCCCCACTCCCTGCCCGGTGGTTACTGTTGTCCCCCCAGATGAGGGAAGCCTCCCAGCTCTGTCTGGCTCCAGCACCTGGTGTCAGGCACACAGTAGTCTCTCTGGAAATACGTGTTGAATAAATGAATGAAGGCCAGGAGCGGTGGGTGGCGCACACGTGTGATCCTAGCACTCTGGGAGGCCGAGGCGAGAGGATCGCTTGAGGCCAGGAGTTTAAGACCAGCCTGAGCAAGAGCGAGACCCCGTCTCTACAAACAATTTAAAAACTAGCTGGACGTGCTGATGCATATGCCTGTAGTCCCAGCTACTCAGGAGACTGAGGCAGGAGGATAACTTGAGCCCAGGGCTTGGAAGTTGCAGTGAGCTCTGATGACACCACTGCACTCTAGCCCAGGCAACAGAGCGAGACCCTGTCTCAAAAAATAAATAAGTATAAATAAATGAGTGAGTGAATGGTAAGTGCTCCCGTGAGAGCACACTCCTGCCCCTCGGGCAGGAGACACATCTGGCATCAAAGTGGCTTATTTCCATTAGATCAGCCACAGGAGGTCAAGGTTTGCTCCCCTAAATGTGCGTGAGGCCTGGGCTGGAGCTGGTGTCTATGAATGAGCCAGGCCCCTTGGGGCTCTATATTTATGGCTCATGACACCAACGTGAGGATGAATTCTGATCTTCAAAGCAAAAATCTGCCCCCTCTACTTTGATCCTTTACCAATTGCAGACCAAACAGATTTATTGCCTTTGGTGACAAAGAATGTGGAGGAAAAGACAGCTCTTACCAAACCTAAACTTTTTCTCTTTAAAACTTTTTAGAATTGTGGGATCCCTGTGTTGTGTGGGACCTCAAGAAGAGAATTGGGTTCCATGATTTTCACTTCTGGTTTTGCATCAGGGTCCCTCAGTTTGAGAGGCTTTTGTTATTAATGCATGTTACCTGGGATTCGTTCAGAGCTTCTGTAAAGAATCTCATTCGATTCTTCTCGTTATTTGTATGCTGTTTCCTAAGAAGGGAGAAGACACTGGAGCAACTGACAATAACGTCTATCAATAGTTTGTGCTAAGTGTCCTTAGTTCTACGTGATACCATTAGCCTGCAGTTATCATTTTCGTAACATGAAAAAAACATTAAAGCATATTAAGAAATAAAACACACATTTATTTAGTAAAAAAAAAAAAAAAGATGGCTGTTGAACACTTCTTGTAAGAGTATAAATTGGTACAATTTTTTGGAGATGATTTTGTCCTTAAAACATGTATAGTCTTTGTCCCGGCAATTTTGCTGCCAAGATTTATGCCAAGGCAATGGTCAGAAATGCCCACAGACGTGAATGAGCAAGGACGTAATCCTCAGAGTCTCCCACGCAGGGGAAAATCTGGAACCTCCCAGTGTCTGTTAAACACAGAGTGTCCATAGCACAGACAGAACTTCATGCTGCCCTCTTAAGTCATGTCTTAGGGAAATATTTAATGCCATGAGAAATACGATGTTAAGAGAAACCAACAGAGTACAAGATGGCATGACCGCAGGCTTGCTACGTGCACAGAAGACAGGACGGCATGGTGGCCAGGCGTGCAAGTCCCAGAGCCTTTCTGACTGAGTTCAAACCCCAGCTCTGACAACGACAAGTCACACAACCTTGGAACAGTTCACTTCTGGACATCTGTTTCCTGTTCTGTAAATTTGGAATAAGAAGAGTCCCTTCCAGTCAGGGCAAGAGTAGGAATGCTAGTAAGAACAGCATTTCTTTCTGGGGTATTGAAAATGTTCTGAAATTAAATCATGGTGTTAGTTGTACAATTCCGTGAATATAATAAAGACCACTGAACTGTACATCTTAAATGGGAGAATGTGTGATATGTGAAATACATCTCAATAAAGCTGTAAAATTATATTAATATAAACTAAAAAAAAAATCCCAGGAAAGAATAGTCCCTTCCTTCTTGGGCTCTAGTGAAGACTAAGTGAATTAATCATATAAAACCTTTAGAACGGTCCAGTCACATAGTAGCATAAGCTGTTACTATTTCAAATATACATCAAAGACCAAACGGTTAACAGTTAATCAAAAGATATAACAGCCATTATCTCCAGAAGGCAGCTCTATGGGCAATTTTTCCTCTCTTCTTATTATTTTTCTTAGTTTTTTTCAGTGGTTGCTTTTAAGATCGGGGGAAAGCGAAGCATTATTTTATAGAAGAAAGTGAAAGACCTCCAACAGAGAGAAGACCTTACCTTTGCTGGGGTGACCTGGGTTTCTGCTGGAGTGAATTGTCTCCCAGGGAAAAAGGTCACCCAGGAGCAAAGGGTCAGTGGAGGACTGACACCTAGTGGCCAAGATGGATATTACACACACACACACACACACACACACTCTGCATGTCTCGGACCTACCCACTGGTTCCATCTACTTGAACAGCTCTTTAGTGACATGAAACCACTGTCATATAAACTCTCCTACCTTTAGACCTGGGAATCCCACTTTGACAAATATACCCCAAGTAAACGAACATTATATTTATTATTATTAGCTGTAAATTATTTATTAGCTATAAAGATTCTCCCAGGGAATCAATTTATACCAGTGAAACTTGGAAACCAACCTATATTCTAACAGCATGGAAATTATCAAAGCTACTGTCACCACTAATGGGACAAATCAACATTAGGTGGCTCCCAATAGGATACACTGAGAAGCACAAACATCACTTCCATGACATTCCTGCTAAAAAACAGACAGCCTCCTGCTAACCGTAAGGAAACATCAAACAAATCCAAATTGAGGGACATTTTGCAAAACTGGCCTGTACTCTTCAAAAATGTCAGTCCAGGACCGGGCGCAGTGGCTCACACCTGTAATCCTAGCACTCTTGGAGGCTGAGGCGGGAGGATCGCTAGAGGTCAGGAGTTCGAGACCAGCTGGAGCAAGAGCGAGACCCCGTCTCTACTAAAAATACAAAGAAATTAATTGGCCAACTAAAAACATATAGAAAAAATTAGCCGGGCATGGTGGCACATGCCTGTAGTCCCAGCTACTTGGGAAGCTGAGGCAGGAGGATCACTTGAGCCCAGGAGTTTGAGGTTGCTGTGAGCTAGGCTGACGCCACGGCACTCTAGCCTGGGCAACAGAGTGAGACTCTGTCTCAAAAAAAAAAAAATGTCAGTCCAGAACAAAAAATGGCAGGCTTTTGAGGGACTGTTCAAGACCAAAGGAGACCCAAGAGACCTGGCAACCAAAAATAATGTATGACCCTGTGTCAGAAAATTAAAAGTCACACACACAAAAATCATGGTGTTGGTTGTACAATTCTGCAAACATACTAAAGACCATGGAACTGCACACCTTAAATGGGAGAATGTGTGATATGTGACAGACATCTCAATAAAGCTGTAAAATTGCATAAACTAAAAAAAATCACAGGAAAGAATAGTCTCTTCCTTCTTGGGCTATAGTGAAGACAATTAATTTTAGGACAACTGGCGAAATCTGAATATGTTCTGTGTGTGAGATAATAGTACTGTTATCAATGTTAGATTCCCTGTGCGTGATCACTGTGACACTGCCCGTGTAAGCAAATGTCTTTGGAGATACGCACTAAGGATTCAGGAGCAGGGGGTCATGATGTCTGCAAGTGACTCAAATCATTCCACCAAAATGTGTGTGTGTGTGTGTGTGCGTGTGTGCGTGTGCGTGCGTGTGCGTGTGTGTGTGTGCGTGTGCGTGCGTGTGCGTGTGCGTGTGTGTGTGCGTGTGCGTGTGCGTGTGTGTGTGTGTGGAGAGAGAGAAAGAGAGTGAATATGGTAGGATATCAATAATTGAATCTGGATGAAGCGTATATAGAAATTTGTTGTCCCATTCTTGCAATTCTCCTGTAGATTTAAAATTCTATTTATTTATTTATGTATTTATTTTTGAGAGAGGGTCTCACTGTTACCCAGGCTAGAATACAGTGGTGTCACCATAGCTCACAGCAACCTCAAACTCCTGGGCTCAAGCGATCTTCCTGCCTCAGCCTCCCAAGTAGCTGGGACTATGGTTGTGCACCACCGCACCCACCTAATTTTTAAAATTTTTTGTAGAGACGGGCGTCTTGCTATGTTGCTCAGGCTGATACCGAACTCGTGGGCCCAGTAGATCCTACCACCTCGGCCTCTCAAAGTGCTAGGATTACAAGCATGGGCCACCCCACCGGACCCAGCCTTAAAATATTTTCAAAATAAAAAGTTAAAAAAAAAAATTTAAACAGCTTCCTGCCAAAAGAAAATACAGCTTCCTACAAAAAGGAAAATCCATTAGGAAGGGGAAGGCATGAGTGATTTCATTTCTCATAATGTTATACTGTTTCGGCAATAAACGAGGTCACACTTTTATCCTTCTCACAACAAAAGTGAGGAGAGAAAGGCCGTACATTTTTTTGTTGCCTACTATGGACCTATTTATTTTGTCAATGACCCAACAGGTTAGGCACGATTGCCAGTCTTTATAAATGAGGACACTCATGCTCACGGAAAGACTTCTCAAGGTCACTGACATGGGAGCAGAATTTGAACACAGGCCTGACTCCCATGTCTTGGCTCCCCTGGCCATTTCTACCTACCAATTGCTCCGTGCTCTCTGCCAGGCCAGGGCAGGTGACCCGGCGCAAGGATGGTGAGACTGTTTCTGTCCTGGAGCTCACAGTCCGCTGTGGGTGGTCAGGCGCCCTCTGCTGGGGACTGGGGGACGAGGCAGCCGCAGGACGGGAGGCGGGGACGGATGTGAGGGTAGGGAGTGTTAGCAAGGGCGCTCTTCTTCTTCCGTCCCCGGTGCTTTCTGCCACGATCTGCCTTGCTCTGAGCCCAGAGGCTGACCCCAGGGCTCCGCGCCCTCTGCCTCCAGCCCCAGCTCGAGCAGGTTCGGGCAGCGCAGCTCCCTTCCCTGGCCTCTGTGGCTGCCGCTGGCTCCCAGCGCCTCAACCTCCCTTTGGGTCCTCTACCCCTGCCCACTCCTCTGCACGTCATCCCTTCACCAAGTCTCTTCAAAGCTCTGGGTGGGCCGCCTGTTTCTGCAAGGACCCTGACAGGCACTCAAAGGGAAGGGCATGCGCCCAGGCCCACAGCAAGGCGGACATGGCCACAGCCGGGCCCGATGGCCCAGGCAGCAGAGGGCAGGAAGGCGAGCTGTCTCAGCCCAAGTTGCGGCTCTCAGCATTGAAATCGGGACACCTCCTGCCTGAACCCCACCTCCACCACCCCCAAACGGACCAACTGGGCAACCCTGCCCACAGCCTTACCTGGGCCAGTCACGGGCCATGGGCTGGGGCAGAGGGGCAGGCCCAGGGCTCCACACCCTCGATAAGCAACATGGTTTTGGAGCCCCAGCCAGGCCCAGCAGCACCCTACCCATCCCAGCGATCGAAACCTCACGCCAGAGGGCCGGCCTGAGTGCTCGATGCCCAGCCACCCTCTCCACCATGCTCTGTGCCAGGCTCAGATCCTTGTAAAAATCAGATCCCCGGGGAAGGGGGAACATACTCCTGGGCTGAGTTCAGCTCAAATGCCTCCTCCTACATGATGGCCTCCTAGATGTCCCCTAGAAGGGAGCTCCTTTTCCTGAATGACCCACAGCACATTGTCCATTTTCTTCCCTTTCAGTATCTTGCCCTGGTTACCGTTACTACCATTTTCTGCGTTATATTGCACCATGAGTACGGGTCTTCTATTCAGATGTAAACCCACTGGGGGCAAAATTCATGGCTGATTCATCTCTATCAAGCCTACTGCCTGGCATGTGGAATGAATGAATGAATCAATGAATCAATAAGGAGATGAACAAGGCAAGGGGCTCATGAGAGCTCTGGTACTCAGGGACCTGGTCAAGGATACAAAGCAGGAAGTAGCCGTAAGAAGATGGCAACGCCTTCCATTTGCATTTGCTGCCTTGCTTCCCGCCCCAGGCCAAGGCATGAAGCCCCTCGAAGCTGCTGCTCCAGGTCCTTTCGGGGGCCAGGCAGCTGGGTGCCCCAGCTCTCCCCGTCCGGAACAGGAGACCCAGGACAGGCGTTTTAAATATCCTCCGGCCACACCCCCAGCCTCCCTTCCCTATAACCGAATGTGGCAGAGTCACAGGTTGGAAACCAGGACTCAGGTCACCACTTAAAAGGAACAAGGCCCAGATCAGGTCAGATTGGCTCAGAAAAGGCTAAGGAATCAGGTCCAGAGCTGTGCTCACCTGGGAGAACATGGCACGTTCCAGATACCGAGGACAAAAGAGCTGGGGCTGCGTGGGGCGGGAGCCACTATCGGGGGACCTTAACCTCTGTCCCCAAGAGGGGGTCACGCCAAGCCACCAGCTCCATTAGGTCCACACCAGGTCCCTGAGCAGGTGCAGCACAGAGGAGGTGCCCTAAAGGGGAGCATTGGGCTGTGGGAGCAAAGGTGGCCAGCCCAGACCTCTCTGTCCCTTCTTGGAGACCGCAGGACAACTCCGTGGTTATGCCCCAGCTCCCGGGAATTTTCCATCTCCTGCTTAATAGCGCCATGCTCTCTCCATCCTCCCCCACCCACTCCCAGGTCCTGCATGTTTCCTTTTCTGCTCCCAGGTAACCCCTGCTCTGTCCAATGCGACTCCTGCCACCGCCTCCCCCAAGCCCTTCTCTTGTCTTTTACCCAAAGCAGGTGTCAGACCCTTCCTGAGGGCCAACCAGCCTGGTGCTGGGAGGGGTGGGGGTCGAGGCTCCGGCCATCCTCGCCCTCTCCGGGGCTGGGGTGCGAGCACATTCCTGCCCTCAGGAACCAATGCCTCTCTCTGCTTCCTGACTCTGCCTGCCAAGCTTGGACCGCAGACCCCAGCGTGCCCCCTGCTCAAGCCACACAAATTTGGAGCTATCAGGGATGGCTCTTTTTTCCCAATTATTTTATCATAGTAAAATACACATAGCATGAAATTTATCATCTTAATCATTTTTAAGTGTACCGTCCAGTGGTATTAAACACATTCATAATGTTCTGCAACCATCACCACCATCCATCTCCAGACCTCTTTTCATCTCGTAAAACTGGAACTCTGTACCCACTGAACACTAACTCTCCATTTCCCCTCCCCCCAGCCCCTGGCAACCACTGTTCTACTTTTTCTGTCTCTGTGAATTTGACTACTCTAGGAACCTCAGCTAAGAGGAATCACACAGTATTTGTCTTTTCATGACTAGCTCCTTTCCCTTAGCATAGTGTCCTCAAAGTTCATCCATGCTGTAGAATATGTCCGAACTTCCATCCTTTTTAAGGCTGAACAATATTCCGTTGTATGGATAGACCACATTTTGCTCATCCATTCACGGTGGACCCATGGGCTGCTTCCGAGCTGTAGCTGTTGTGAATAATGCTACTGTGAACATGGGTGCACAAACATCTCTTCAAGATCCCGCTTTCAGTTATTTTGGGCATATACTCAGAGTTGCTGGATCATATGGTAATTCTATTTTTAATGTTTTGAGAAGCAGCCATACTGTTTTCCACAACAGCTGCGCCATTTTGCATTTTCACCAGCTGTGCGCAAGGGTTCCAATTTCTCCACATCCTCTCCAATACTTACTATTTCACTTTTTTATATATATAATCGCCATCCTAATGGTTATGAGGTGGTAGCTTGCAGTTTTGATTTCCTTTTCCCTAGTGACTAGTGATGTTGAGCATCTTTCCATTGTTTATTGGCCACTCGTTCATCTTCTCTGGAGAAATATCTGCTCAAGTTCTTTGCCCACTTTCGAATCAGGCTATTTGGGGTTTTTTGTTGTTGAGATTTAGAAGTTCTCTTCTTATTCTGCATATGAATCCCTTATCAGATATATGATTTGCAAATAGTTTCTCCCATTCTATGGGTTTTATTTTTACTCTGTTGATATTGTTTTTTTATGCACAGTTTTTAAAATTTTTGATGAAGTCCAGTTTGTCTATTTTTTATTTTGTTGCCTGTGCCTTTGGCGTCATATCCAAGAAATCATTGCCGAATCCAACATCTTAAAGATCTTGCCCTGTGTTTTCTAAGGGCTTTATAGTTTACATTTAGGTCTTTGATCCATTTTGAGTTCATTTTTGTATCTGGTGCTAGGTAAGGATCCAACTTCATTCTTTCGCATGTGGACATCCAGGTTCCTCAGCCCTGTTTGTTAGGAAGTCCAGGATGGTTCTTATTCCCCCTGCTCCTGGCCCCTGAAGGTGAGCAGGCTCCCGTTGTGTTCAGGGGCCAGGAAGGTGTTCAGGGGCAGCTCATTCATTCACTCAATTAATCTGTATGAAATGCCTGTTTCGCACCAGCTGCCAGATGACAGCCCAGCTTGTGCTTACATACCTCCCACGGAGCAGCGCTCACTACCTGTATCAGAGCCTTATCCATGCTCAACAGCTCCAGTTGCTTGAGCAGAGCTGCTTCACCTCACTGAGCCCCAGGGATGGGCTTTGGGAGCTCTGAAATTGCGTGCGAGTCTGTGTGCGCGTCACCCTGGGAGGAGAGCCCCGAGCTTTCACTAGGTTCCAAGAGGCAGTGTGGTCAATGCTTACAACTGTGGGCTCAGGACCCACACAGCCTGGGTTTGAATCCCAGCTCTGCCCCTGATAGCTGTGTGACCATGGACAAGTAACTGAACCTCTCTGTGTCCCATCAGTAAAGCATCAATAAGAGGAGTACCTACCGGATAGGGTTGCTGACATGAGACGCAATTCTCATAACACATTTGCCTTTATACACGTTAGCCATTATGTAAGTAGGTGATCAAGGGCTCTGTTCTGCCTCCTTGTCCTAGGGTTTCTGCCCTGCGTCAGTGCTGGCCCCAGGGACTTGGCTGGGGGAAAGGAGCTTCATCCTGCCTGCCCCAGGGACATGGACTGTGCTGAGACAAGGGTTCTCTCTCCTGCGTGCCACTTGCCAGTGCTTGGAGGTCTGGGAGTCAGAACCATTGAGAAACTGCTTTCCTTAGAAGGTAAGGAGAAGGCCAGGTGTGGTGGCACGTGCCTGTAGTCCCAGCTGCTTGGGAGGCTGAGGCAGAAGGATTGCTTGAGCCCAGGAGTTTGAGGTTGCTGTGAGCTATCATAATGCCACGGCACTCCAGCCTGGGCGACAGAGCAAGACTCTGTCTCAAAAAAACAAAAAAAAAGAGGATATACAAATGGCCAAGAAGCACATGAAAAGATGCCCAACATTGTTATTCATCAGCAAATGGAAATTAAAACTACAAGAGGATATATCCTTACGCCTACTAGAACACTAGAATGGCTAAAATTAAAATGACTGGCCTGCCAAGGTTGACATGGAAGTGGAGCAACTGGAACTCCCATGCACTGCTGGTAGGAGAATTAAATGATACAATCACTTGGAAAACTGGTTAGCAGTTTCTACTAAAGCTGGACCTGTGCCTACCCTATGATCCAGCAACTCCACTCCTGGGTATATACCCAACGGAAACACATACATGTGTTCTCTAAAAGATGTGTATTGGGATGACTATAATTAACAATAATATATAGTTTAAAATAGCTAGGCCGGGCGCGGTGGCTCACGCCTGTAATCTTAGCACTCTGGGAGGCCGAGGCGGACAGATCACCCAAGGTCAGGAGTTGGAAACCAGCCTGAGCAAGAGCAAGACCCCATCTCTACTAAAAATACAAAGAAATTAATTGGCCAATTAAAAATATATATAGAAAAAATTAGCCGGGCATGGTGGTGTGTGCCTGTAGTCCCAGCTACTCGGGAGGCTGAGGCAGTAGGATCGCTTGAGCCCAGGAGTTTGAGGTTGCTGTGAGCTAGGCTGTCACCACAGCACTCTAGCCTGGGCAACACAGTGAGACTCTGTCTCAAAAACAAAACAAACAAACAAACAAAAAAACCAAATAGCTAGAAGGAGGGTATTGAATGTTCAAACAAATGATAAACGTTTGAGTTGGTCAATATGCTAATTACCCTAATCTGGTCACTATAGTATCAAAACATCACTATGGACCCACAAATATGTACAATTATTATATGTCAATTAAAAAAGAAAAGAAAAGAGAAACAAGAAGTGTATTAGAATGTTCACAGACATCGCTTCTTGGCCTTTTGGCTAAGACCAAGTTCATAGGGCACTGTTCTGAAGACCCCCACCCTGGAAGCTACCCAAATGCCCATTGACTAGAAAAGAGATAAATGAAGGGCATTTTAACACAACAGAACAATATACAGAAATGAAAATAACTGATTTACAACTACACATGACATCATGGGTTATTCTTACAAACATGATTTTCAGCAAAGAAACTAGACACAAAAGAGTACTGGTATATGGTGCCATTTAGCTGAAATGTAAAGACAGGTGAAATGAATCTCTGCTGTTTGAAGTAAGAGTAGTGATACCTTTGCTTCGGGGGTGGGTTAGTGACCAGAAAGAGCCTGAAGGGGCTTTCAGGGTACTTGCGATGTTCTGTTTCTGGATCTCGGCCGTGGCTACACGGGTGTGCTCGGTTTGTGCAAATTCATCACGACACGCACCTTTCTGTGTGCATATTGTATTCCAAGAAAAGTTGAAAAAAATCATGATGCAGACTTACAAGAAATCACATGGAAAGTACAAAACCACTCTATTTTTCTTTTAAAAGCAGATTGCAAAATACTGTGCACGGTACTGTGTGGTCCCATCTCTGTAAGTAAATGAATATATTAATTTACAATACTAATGGCGGTTAGTGCTGGGTAGTGGAACTACGAGTTATTTTAAAAATTTCATTTACCGATAAATAATCTACAATGACCGTGCATTACTTGTATACTTGGGCCAAAAATGTTATTATAAGTTTAATTTTTAAAACCTTTATGCACCTCTGGAGAAACAGCCCAGGTCTGGGGCTGGGAAATAGAAAACACAATGCTCTCTTTGTTGATGGAAGATTGTGTCCCTTTGGTAAAACCTCACTTGAAAGCTCCTAAGGGACCAGCCGTCCAAACCCTATCAGAACAGCTCGATAACACTTATCACGTTTAATTGTTCTGTCTCCGGTTTGCCAGAGATCAGGCTCTTTTGATTTCATTCCATTGCTTGATTGTATACATTCATGGAACATTCCTGAACACCTGTGCCCGTGCCAGGGGGTGTGTGTTCCCAGTGTGCCCCTCAAAGCAAGGCACTACGATACCTAGGGAGGCAGGGCTAATGGAAAGGCAAACATTGTTGTCTAATCTTTCTGCTGGACCAGTCTGGCACCATGAGATCATGTGCCTTCCCTGCTGGCAGCCATGGATCAGCCCTGGCTGACCAGACCTCACGGAGAGCACGCAGTCCCAGAATCAGGGTTCCCCTTTCCCTCCCAGGAGCTCCTCTGGCAAAGGGGGCTGCGAAATGGCTACTCTGAGTGGCCCTGGGATGGAGGCTGTGGCCATCAGGGAATGCTCACAGCACACTCTAACTCATGGGCAGAAACCAGGTGCATGTTCATGGACACAGAGTGTGCCCTGGGACAAGAGCCTTCTGAGACCCAGGGTCAGGTCTCACCTGTGTCACTACTCAGCTATGTGAGCCTGCACTGATCCCTTAACCCCTCTGAACTATGTCAATGGGGAGAAAGCAGGACTAATAATTCTTTTAAAAAGATCATGTATCTCAAAGCTTTCAGAAAAACATGAACAGCCACAGAAATGTAAGGCCTGATGCATTGATGGAGGTTTGGAGATAACTCCACCAATGATGTCGACTTCCTCCTTCTCAGATCACTCACATTGGCTGAGCAGAAAACCGCCTCGCAGGGCACTGAAATGGCCCCTACAAGAGGAAGAACATGAACAGCCAGATGGATCTTTGTGGCATTTTCAAGGAGATTTCCAGTCCTGTTTTCTATTGCTGATGACAAATTAACACAAATTTAGTGACTTAAACCAACTCACATTTTCTCAGTTTCTGTGGGTCAAGAATCCAGGCTCAGTTTAGCTGGTTACAGCGTCTCTGATGAGGCTGCAGTTAAGGTACCTGCCAGGGCTGTGGCCTCATCTGAGGCTCCATGGAGATGGATCTGCTTCCAAGCTCACGTGGTTGTTGGCAGGACCAGGTTCCTCACCGACTGTCAGACTGAGGGCCTCAGCTCCCTGCTGGCCGTTGGCTGGAGGCCACCCTCAGTTCCTTGCCATGTGGGCCTCTCCACAGGGCAGCTGTCTTCATCAGAGCCAGTGAAGGAGAGAGTCTACACAGAGAGTCAGCTAGCAAGACAGACTGTACAATCCTACATAATGTAATCACAAAGGTGACATCCCATCTGCTTTCCTGTATCCTGTTGGTTAGAAGCAAGTCACAGGTCCTGCCCACACTCGAGGGGAGGAGATGACTCGGGCATGAACCCCAGCAGGCATGGGTAACTGGGGGCCATCTAGAGTCTATCTGCCATGTGCCCTGAATTGGTGTTACCATACATGTCAGCCTCCCTCAGGGTGCAAAAATCTCTAGTGTGGGAAGACTTAATTATCTTCACCAATCCAAGAGCTTCCTCCCCTCAGTGTGATCCAAATTCCCATCCAGGTGGGAAAGAAAGACCTCCCCCATCCTCTCTTGACCTGACTGCAGACTCATTGAAGACACGGCCTATTCCCATCTTGCTCATGGATGTACTCTCAGCCGCTAGAGCATCCCTGCGCAGTATACAGCAGGTGCACAATAAAAAATATGTTGAATGAATGTATAAAGGAGCCTGCAAGTTTCTGCCTGAGGGTACTTCCTCTGCTTCCCAAACATAGCTCTCCTCTCCAAAATCCCCCCGTGGGTCCCCAGACAAGCTGTGCCCCCAAAATCAATGGCCATCCTTGGGCTCCAAGCCCTGCACGCCAGCTCCGGGATGCCAGGGGAGCCTGAACACGATCTGCTCCTCCTAGATGGAGACTCCCCGGGGCTCTCGTCACCCTCACCCCCAGGATGACACAAAAGAGCCTCTCTTGAGGGCCCAGCATCTGGGGGGTCTGAGAAGAAGGGGGATTCCTGAGTCAAATGGCAAGTGCACGTTTGCCTTCTAAGAAACTGCTTAAACTGTTTTCCAAAGTGGCTGGACCATCTTGCACTCCCACCAGCAATATAGGAAAGTTCCAGTTGTTCAGCCTCCTTGTCAGCACGTGGTGTGCACCGTTGTGATTTTAGCTGTTGTGAGTGTGTGGAGGCTAGCACTTCATGTTTAATCCTCACAACGATCCCACAGAATCGCTGGTACTATTATCCCCACTTTACAGGTGAGGAGACAGGGTCTCAGAGCAGCTGGGTCACTAGTCCCAGGTCTTAGAGGCAGGGCTGGGTTGAAACCCAGACCCTGGAGCCAGGGCTCTTCCTGCAGTCCAGCCACGGCCCTGGCCAGCCCCAGCCAGTGCAGTAGCGGAGAAGGCTCAGGGATAACAGAGACCTAGATCCACGTCCTTGCTCAGTCACTCCTTATCTGTGTCACCTTGGGCAAGAGGCACACTTCTCTGAGCCTCGGTTTTCTCATCTGTAAAATGGAGATAATAACATTGCTTACCACACGGAGCTAAGAGTAAATCGTCAATAAATCTGAAGGCCCCTCTCTCTTCACCACCGAGGAAGAGATACACAAACGACGCTGCTCTGTAAGTTGCCAGATGGCTGGCAACTGGCAAAAGTAGCTCATTCCAGAATCCTGACCCCACTCTAAGGCAGGTTCCCAAGCTGTTCCTAACACTAAGCTTACCCAGGATTAATTTTAAAAACTGCATGAGCGGCCGGGCACGGTGGCTCACGCCTGTAATCCTAGCACTCTGGGAGGCCGA
>VBSM01003155.1:1407836-1428509 GCA_008086735.1 Cheirogaleus medius
AAAAACAAAAAAAAAGGCACGAGCACTTCCAGGCACCGTGTAATTCACTGAGAAAGATAAAAATGAACAAGACATGAGCAATGGTCTGCCTGGCTCCTTCCCCACACCCCCATCCTGAGGGTGCCCTGACTCTGCCTGCTCCCCACGGCCACACTTGCCCTCATGTCCATACAGCTGTGGTGCGGTGGCCTACAACCGTAATCCCAGCACTTCAGGAGGCTGAGGCAGGAGGATCGCTTGAGGCCAGGAGTTCAAGGGTACAGTGAGTTATAATGATGCCACTGCACTCCAGCCTGGGTGACAGGGCAAGATGACCGTCTCAGAAGAGTGTGCACAAAGGACTCAGTCTTTCTTTCTTCTTTCTTTCTTTCTTTTTTTTAAAGAAATTATTATGAAGGTTTCATACATGTATAACATGTATATAAAAGTGTAAATAAAATGACAAACACCCAAGTACTCACCGCCCAGCCTAACATACCAATACCTCTGAGGACGCCAGTGAGCACTCCCCCGTCACATGCCTCCCTCCCTCCCACCCAGGGGTAGCCTCGAGCGAGGGGATTCCATCTGGTGCCCCAGGACTCAGGCAGGCATCTTCAAGACCGTGGCGTCCTCCATGCAAGGACTGGCATCAGCCCAAAGGTGAGAGCATGGCTCCAAGGAGAGAGGCTCCAGAGGGGGGAAGAGAGGAGAAGCGTGCTCCAGATGTGAAAGTGGAAATTGCAGGGGGAGGATTCTCATCTGAGACACAGAGACGTCTGAACAGGTGAATGTGAAATGCTGACGTGCTTTGCACTGCCCACCACCGACCCTGACCTTGATCCACACTGCCCACCCCTCCATGCCCACCTAGAGGCATGAAATTTGGAGCTTTCATAGACTCTGTGGCTCTCAAGGCTGGAAAATCCAAGGATGGCCCAGGGGACCTGATTTCAGAGCAAGACCCTCAGAAAGGGTTCCCTACCTGCCTCGTAACCGCCCCCACCCTTCTCCCCAACAATTCATGGATTAAGTTTTCACTCCACTTTGTCCACTGAATAAACCCCACAAAGTAGAGAATCCACTGGGTTGGTAAGCATCCTTTTTTAAGAAGAGAACCTTCCTGAGTCATTCACACCCTAGTATGAATTCGTGTTCACAGATTGCTTTGCTCCATTGCAGCTGATTTCAGCCTAGTTTGAAGCATGGAGTACCTGGGGGAGTCAGACGCAGGCGGGATCTCAAAGGTGGAGAGGGTGGAAGGAGGGAGCAATGGGAAGAGAAGGGGTGCAGGAAAGGAGGGACACAGTTCCTAAAGACAAACCTCCGGGAAAGGCAGGCAGCATTCTGCCCTAATCCCCCTCCTTGCCAGACTCGGTCCAGCTGCCACCAAAAGCAAGCCACGATAAGTCCCCTAGGCTGGGTAGACACCCAACGACCCCGCACAGTGACATTTACGGGGGGACTTGTGTCCTCAGTCCCAAACAGCCTACCTACCCATGTGTTCTGGGTTCACAACTACAGCAACCTTCTGCTCTCTGAGAACCCCAGCTGCGTGTCCCACTGGGACCAGTCAGGGTACACGGAGCTCCTTTGACATCTGTTCAATGGTATGTCAAGTGCGCTTTTAACCAATTTTGTCAAAATACTCAGCTTGTAGAGTTTTAATGCAGGCCTTTTTCATCATTTCAGAAAAGCGACCACTCAGTCTCTCCTCTCTGTCTGCGGCCGTCCCAGGCCCGGCCGTGGCACAGTGGAAAGCTACTCAGCTGGAAACTTGTCAGAGCGGGGCTCAGAGCGCAATCTTATCAGGCACTTTTCTGTTTGGGGTCAGGATAATGGGTGACATTTGGAGGCTGATAAGGCGGGTGACTGGGACCCGAGCTGTATATAAGGAGCGACTCCCGCTGCTGCGGTACACCTCACCCCACCTCGCCTTCTCCCTCGACTTGGTCCAGGAAGAAAGAACCATGAAGTGGCTGTTGCTGCTCGGCCTGGTGGTGCTCTCCGAGTGCACCATCCACAAGTACGTCTGTGACGGCTTCCCGGGGCCACCTCCTGGCCCCTTGGCTGCCTCTCACGTCCCCTTTCTTTCCTCCCACATTTTTCTTCTTCCCTTCTCCGCTCAGACAATCCCTCTCTCCCTCTTTGACTGTCTGGAGCCTTCCTGTCCTGGCTGTCTCTCCACCCTGCTGGGGGGCAGCGTGGGCTTGCTCCCCGGCCCCGTCACTAGGCAGCACTTGCTGAACTTCTTTGCATAATTGGGCAAAAAAATGGGAGCTTCTCCTCTCTTACTTCTTTCCTTCTTGGACCAGCTTCCTTTCCCTTCTGGGGCTTCCGTGGCACCCCACGAGCAGAATCCTTGCCTACTCACTCTTCCTCCTCCGCACCGCAGGGTCCCCCTCGTCAAGAAGAAGTCCTTGCGGCACAACCTGCACAAGCATGGCCAGCTGAAGGACTTCCTGAAGACGCACAGCATCAACCTAGCCAGCAAGTACTTCCCCAAGGAGGCCACCATGCTGTCCACCCAGCCCCTGGAGAACTACTTGGACGTAAGTGCGTGGGCAGGCAGCGGGGCCGGCTCCAAGGACTTGGCTGGCCAGAGACAGGCCATCCTGGGGTCTTAGGGGACAGGCCAAGGCTCTAATCTCCAGGCAGTAAGCCAGGGGCTGCTCCCTGGATCTCAGCAGCCCGGAGCTTTCGGGAAAACTCCTGTTGCTCTCATTCATTCATTCAATGGTTATTTATTTCCCCTGAGCACCTTGTCATGGCCCATGCTGGGCCTGGGGGATGGCGGTGAGCAAAGTCACAGTCCACTAGGAAGAGGAAGACAGTTATTAATGATAAGAACAACCAGGATGAGGACACGAAGGAAGGTGTCGCACTGTGAGGGGCTGATGCCCGGTGGGCAGGGAGGCCCCCTGGGGCCGTGAAGGCAGAGCAGGAGTTTCTAAGAGCAGGGGAGAGAGCTCCAGAGAGCTGGACCACTTGTGCCAAACCCCGAGGCAGGAGGGAGCAGAGTGTGTTTGGAGGAAGGAGGCCATTGTGTGCAGGCAGAGCAGAGAGGGAGGCAGGGTGCTGCAAGGGGAGGCCCAAGAGATCTGGGGGTAGGACCAGACCAGAGAGAGGCCACGGACGAAGGAGGTTTGTATCCTAATCACCACCGATTTATCTTGACCAGGGAGTTGACATGATCAGATCTGAGTTTCAGGAAGATCACTCTGACTCTTACTGGACACCCAATGGCAAGGCCATTGTATGTCCCCTCTATGAATGGCACAGGGCCACGGGCACCAAGCAGTGTTGCCCATGGTTAAGAGCTTGGCCTCTGAAATCCACCAGGCCTGGTGCAAACGTGGGTTCTAATGCTCCCAAGCCACGTGACCTTGGGCAAGTCATTTAAATCCTCTGAGCCTCAGTCTCCTGGTCTGTAAAACAGAACCACTGATATCTGCCATCAGCCGGTTGTTGCTGGTAATAACACAACAATGTTTCCGGAGGCTTAACACAGGGCCTGGCTGGCCCTCGGTAAGAGGCTTAGTTAGTCCGTTTGTTGATTTGACAAATAGTTAAGAAGCACCTACTATGTGCCAGAAGCTATGCAAGTTGCTAAGGAAATAATGGTGAATAAGCAAAGATCGTGGAGCTTATATTCTAGGAGGGAAGACAAGCGTGTGAGATAATTTCAGGAAACGACAAGGGCCAGGAAGAAAAATTAATTAATTGGAGCAAGGGGAAGAAGAAGAAGAGGGAGGGGCAAATTTAGACAAAGTGGTCAGGGAAGGCATCTTGACAGAGGTGACTTTTGACTAGAACTCCGAATGATTGAAGAAAAGGAGTCAGCCAAGGAAAGATCTAGAATAAACATTTTCCTAGCACAAGGAAGAGCAAGTGCAAATGCCCTGGGGTAGGAATGAGCTTGTCATCATCAAAGGATAGCACACAGATCAGTGTGGCTGGAACAGAGCTGGCAGGGAGGAGGTGCTGCCACTAAGATTAAAAATACTGACAAGCCCTTTCATGCAACCTGCAGTATACGCCTGGATTTAGAAATAACAGATCTCACGTTGGGTGTGGTGGCTCACACCTGTACCCTCAGCATTTTGTGAGGCCAAGGAGGGGGGACTGCTTGAGGTCAGGAGTTCAAGACCAGCCTGGGAAACATAGTGAGAGCCCATCTCTACAAAAAATAGAAAAATCAGGCCTGGCAAGGTGGCTCACGCCTGTAATCCTAACACTCTGGGAGGCCAGGGCGGGAGGATCACTTGAGCCTAGGAGTTTGAGACCTGCCTGAGCAAAAGTGAGACCCCGTCTCTACTAAAAATAGAAAAAATTATCCAGGCATGGTGGCGCGAGCCTATAGTCCCAGCTACTCAGGAGGCTGAGGCAGGAGGATCATTTGAGCTCAAGAGTTTGAGCTTGCAGTGAGCTATGATGACCCCACTGTATTCTACCCTGGGCAAAGAGCAAAACTCTGTCCTTTCCCCTAAAAAAGAAAGAAAAAAAAAAGTATATCTCCAAAAAATAAAAATAAGAGATCTCAACAGGTTTCCATCTTTAGGTGACTTGTTTATGTCCTGCTCAACAATTTAAGGAACAGGCATTTACAGCTCTACTCTGCTGGGTGCTGTAAGGCTCCACCCCATCCTCGTAGAAGTGCTATCTCTAAGATGGCAAGACTAAGACGTACCAGGCAATGGCTGGAGAGCGGAAAGCAGATTGCTACTCGGTGCTGTTGGTACTTAGGAGAGAACAGGCAGAGGGTAATCTGGGGGAGCAATCTGGGAAGCCTTCAAGGAGGAAGAGAGACCAGGGCTGGGCTTTGAAGGATGAGTGCATCGGATGGAGAGAGAAAGGCAAGAACTGTGAAGGGAAAGGTGGGGAGGTGGAGTGAGGAGAAGACCCAGAGACAGTCCCTGGGGAGGCCCAGAGAGGGAGGCCGGGTCGTGAACGTGCCACCCTGGCCCCGGCAGACGGAGTACTTCGGCACCATCGGCGTTGGAACCCCCGCCCAGGAATTCACCGTCATCTTTGACACCGGCTCCTCCAACCTGTGGGTGCCCTCCATCTACTGCTCCAGCGCCGCCTGCTGTGAGTACCCGCTGCCCTGCTGCCGGCCCCACTGCCCCGGGAGCCCTGAGCACTCATGGGCTTCAAACAGGTCCCACTTCAAGCCCGTCAGAGTCTCTCGGGGATTCACTCAACGGCATTTAGTCATCGCTCACTCTGTGCCCAGCACTGGGCTCGGATGCCCTGGGGCTGCGGGGATAAATCAGACATAGCGCCCACCCTAAAGGGGTTCACAGTCCCAGGGCAGAGAGACGCTCTCCTAAATAACCACAGCCCGGGAAGAAAGTGTTTGGGGCCCAAAGCAAGAGGGAGCTAAGGGGCGACAGGACGGCCAGCCGGGAGAGGAGTCCTGCGTGAGAAAATGGCTCAGAGCCTGGCTAGGGCACCTACTGGTGAGCAGTGAGCTCATTTAAAAAAGAAAAATCATTGGTTTGCTCATGTCAGAGAGTTTGTCTTTGGGAGTCACGGACAATGTTGGAAGTTCCTTCCTCTTCCAGATTTTTAAGCTGAGTTTTACTCAGAGCAGGTGCCCGTGGACTGGCCCTCGTCACAACGGGAGCACTGGCGTGGTGTGAAGGCTCTCGTCACTGGGCAGCCACAGGCTCCGCTCCACTCAGTGTCTGCCTGGGGGTCCTTGGGAGGACGGTGGGGTGGGCTGGGGACCTTCCAACAGTGAGATAGTCCCAACTAGTCCAACGAGACAGGAACAGAAGCTGGCATCTCTTGGGCTCCAAAAGTCTGGGGAAAAGGTCACCGTTGTCCCCCAGAGCCCCACCCAGGACCACAGTGCCCCACCCCAGGGAGGTTTCCCCCCACCCACCATGACCCCCGGCTTCTGGAGGCTGACGACACAACTCTCACACCTGCAGCCGACCACAACCGCTTCAACCCTGAGGATTCCTCCACCTACGAGGCCACCAGCCAGTCGGTCTCCATCACCTACGGCACCGGCAGCATGACAGGCGTCCTCGGATACGACACCGTCCAGGTGGGTACCTGCAGGCTGTCACCACATGCTGCCCAGCCCTGGGGCCAGCTTCCGAGGCCCTTGGGGACCACAGTGCACCCCCAAAATAAGCTCATTCAAGCAACATGAGTCTTAGTGTTCACAAAAGTAACTAGCGATTGAGGTAGGAGGAGAGGTGGCAGAGGTGTCACACATTTCTAGCTGGGACGGTAGCGGCTAAGGGGCTGAGGTGCCCAGAGCCATAAGTCAGCCTCAGCCCCATGTGGGCTTCGTGGTATGGAGGGGTAAGAGGTGGGAAGGAGGTAAGTAAAGACTCAATTCTCTTTTAGCACCTCCTCCTCCCCCATCCGCTGACCCTCTGTGTCACGAAACTCCATAAGCCCCTGCTCCGCAACTTCCAGGGCATGGCAGGGTCAGGGCCCTCATTCTCCTGGGGTCTGCTTTGCATCTGCTCACGAGAAACACAAGCACACAGTGACTGTCTGCTCTCCAGCAAAATCTCACACCGAGTCACAGGCTGCGGCCCTCTGGAGATGCGCTGCCACGGTTACCTCCAGGGGAGACACGAGCATTCCAGGAGACAGCCCCTCGCCCCTCCCTCCAGCCTGACGCCCCGGAAGCTGAGTCCCACACAAAGCGAGCCAGCGCTGCTCTGGGCCTAGGGCTGGCGCTGGGCAGAGCCCCGTGAGCGTGAGCCGATGGTGAGCATCATCTCGGTCCCCCTCTCAGGTTGGAGGCATCTCCGACACCAACCAGATCTTCGGCCTGAGTGAGACAGAACCCGGCTCCTTCCTGTACTACGCTCCCTTCGACGGCATCCTGGGCCTGGCCTACCCCAGCATCTCCTCCTCCGGGGCCACACCCGTCTTCGACAACATGTGGGACCAGGGCCTGGTTTCCCAGGACCTCTTCTCTGTCTTCCTGAGCTCGTAAGTTGGGTGGGGAGGGGCGTCCCCCAGAGTGGTCACTGTCACCTGGCCCAGCAGGGAGCCACCCCAAGCTGGGTGGGTGGAGAGGGTCTTGGAAAACAGGGATTTGGAAAGTCAAAGTCTGAGCATGGAAAAGTGTGTCTTTGGAGAATAACCTGCTAACTCTCTCTGTGACAAACCAAGTGCGTTCCGTCTTATTTTATCAGCGTGAGTCACTGTCCCCTTGATTTGCACAACTCAAATGTCATCAGCCATTTGCCCTCCAGCCCCAGTTCCCTCGTCCTTGACCCCCAAAAGACAGCATTTTAAGTGAATCCACTTAAAATAGGGACCGAAATTTCATAGCAAAAAAAGAGAGAAGAAGATTTGATCAGGACTTATATCTTGAACAAAGACATTTTAAAATGATGAAAGCAAGTTTCTTTGATGATTTAACCAAAATCTAGGTTCCACTTGCCACAGTGAGTTAATTCTAAGAATGAACAAAGAGTAAACCAAGCGCTGGTTTTGGCTGAGTAGAGTTTTATGCAGGAATATATGAGGGTGTCACCAACTTTCCCAAGACATTCATCTCCTCCTCTTTTGAAGGGGTTCCTCACCATTTGTGTGTTTCTTCAGTCGTTAACTGTTCTGTTAGATTCTTACTATATCGCGCCGCACTGCCAAATGTTCACAACAAAGGTGGGGCGAGCTAAGTGAGTGGGGTCGTGTTTTATAAATGGCCGGGTCTTCGGGTAATTAATTTCTTATTACTGCCTACATTTGCTTCCCCAACGAACCAAAACTGCAGGTTAGAAAACTACATTTAGAAAATGAACATTCCAATAACAAGGACTCCTGCAATTTACAATAGGAGGGCTCTTTTATCATTGTTTTCGTCTTGGCCACATCATATTCAAATCTGCCTGTAGGAGTGCTTAAACATTGCATGTGGGCCTTTTATCTCTCCAGCTAGATCAGAGTCTCTCAGTCTTAGCACTGTTGACATTTTGAACCTGATCATTCTTTGCTGTCAGGGGCTGTCCCACACACTGGGGGCTGTTTAGCAGCAGCCCTGGCCTCTGCCCACTAGAGGCCAATAGCACCCCTACCCCCACCCGATCACGACCATCAAAAATGTCTCCAGACATGGGCAATTGTCCCCTAGGGACAAAACTGCTGCTGGCTGAGAACCAATGAGCTACACCATCACGTCCTTAAGGGACATTGCAATCATGCCTTCGCTTCTCTTGTGGTCCCCAAGGCAACTAGTGAGAAACCACACATTTTGAAACGCAGGGGTTTCAATTAGAGGACTTGGGTTCTTCTAATCTCGGTTCTGCCACTTCCTGGCTGTGTGAACTTGGGCAAGTTGCCTCACCTCTCTGAGCCTCAGTGCCCTCATTGTAAAGCGGGAATAATAACAACAGTGACCACTGCATGGGCCTTGGTGTCAGAGGGAAAGAAACCATGTCTGTCACATGCTCAGCACAGCCCCTGGCACCGGTAAGTGCTCGATCAAGGGCAACTCTTAGGATGCACACGGCAGATGTCCAGATGAATGAATGGATGAATGAATCCCTGTCTTCTCCCCTCACTGTTCACAGCGATGACCAGAGTGGCAGCGTGGTGATATTTGGCGGCATCGATTCTTCTTACTACACTGGAGAGCTGAACTGGGTGCCTGTTTCTTCTGAGGGTTACTGGCAGATCACCGTGGACAGGTGAGACCACCACGATGGGCAGCATCTGCCATGGGCCCCAGACCCCACTCCTCTATGGACTCACACTTACTCAGATTTCCTGACCCCCCGGAACAGCCAGCACAGGGAGGACGTGCTCCGGAAGGAAGCCAGAGGTTGGCCAAGCCAGAGAGACCTTGAGCAAGGCGTCTCACAGAGGGGAAGGGAGAGCTGTCTGGGAAGCCCAGACTCTCCACAGGAGTGAGACAGCCACTTTCCTTCTGGTCAGAGGCAGGGCAATCTTCCAGCATCCTGGAGGGGAGCTGGGAGACCCACTTGACCACACATCTCAGCATTTAGGAGCCTGTGAACTGGCTGTGAACTCAGTCTAGGGGGCGCAAAATGGCTGAGAAATCATTTCCAGCCATTCCTTCCCACCCTGCCCTCCAGGGCCTGCCCCCCACCCCCTGTAGCCCCATTCCCCCACCGTTCTTCCCCTGCTAGCCTGCTAGGGCGCCAACTCATGCAGGTTTTCCCAAGAGTGAGCAATTTCCCAGGACACGACACTTTCAGCACTAAAACTGGGCAAAGCAGGCTACATTGGTCACCTCACATCTGCCCAGCCATGCTAAAGCTTCATCAGTTCCTGCAGCCGCCGCCCCAACGCCCCTCCTGCCTCTGTCACTCCCTGCATGTCGTCCCCTCCTCTGCGATGTCTGCTCCTCTCTTTGCCTGCCTGGCAACCCCGGGGCTCTGCTCCCCTGAGAAGCCTTCCTGGCTGCTGTCCACCACCCCTCACCCTGGACCACGTTTCTGTCCCTGCCATGCGCCCTGCCTGTCCTGCTCTTCCACTGGCCAGCCACGCTGGGAGCTCCTTGTAGCCGGGAGCCGCGTGGCCGGCACAGAGCAGGCCCTCAGCAAGTGCTTGTTGAGTACTCGATGCAGGATGAAGGAGGGAAATTGAAGTTGTATGTGTTGGCCAATGGATGGGGTGGGGAGGGACTGTCTGGGGTCACCTGGTTCCTTCTTGGGGAGATGTACCCCCAGGGGGTTCAGGGGACCCTTACCTGCATCTCACCCGCAGCATCACCATGAACGGAGAGGCCATCGCTTGCAGTGGGGGCTGCCAGGCCATTGTTGACACCGGCACCTCCCTGCTGTCTGGCCCAACCTCCCCCATCGCCAACATCCAGAGCTACATCGGAGCCAGCGAGGACTCCGAAGGCCTGGTAAGTCCACCCCGACTGCTCCGTTCTAGACTCTAGTGGTGGCACTTCAGGCAGAAGAACAAAAGCCCTTCTAACCATCTCACCCTCGCCCTTTCCAGATGGTGGTCAGCTGCTCGGCCGTCGACAGCCTGCCCAACATTGTCTTCACCATCAATGGCGTCCAGTACCCCGTGCCCCCCAGCGCCTACATCCTGCAGGTAAGGGGCTCGGCCGTCCCCAAGAGGGGCCCACCCAGAATGTGGCCACACGGTCCTCTCTGCAAAGGAAAAATGCACTTTGACAAGCTGAAGGCAGGAGGCCCATTGACATCTGCTCTGGACAGGCTTCAGAGAAAAAGAATATATTAAAAATAGATGCGTGAATGAGAATTTGGATGTAGCCCCTAAGGGAAAAATCGAGGCAAAGGATGACGGGGCAAAAGGAGGAGTCTGTCTATTTGGACACCCGGGTCCAAGTCCTGGGTCTTAATTACTAGCCCACGGACTCTGAGTAGGTTGCAACCTGTGTCAGCCTCAGTTTCCTCACCTAACACCTAGCGATGGCAGCTTTCCCACCCCCGCGGTGTGGCAGGGCAATCAAATGAGATTGGCCACATCAGAGCTACCGAGGGGTGAGCGAATGGAAATCCTGACTTCCATAGGCTTGGGGTTTCTGACACTCCTCCCACCATCTCTACCAAGTAACAAATCTGTAGCCAAAGGAGCCCCAGGAAAACTCTTTGCCTTCTATTATAGCGTCAGGTGGGAAACTAATTTTGCCCAGCGGAGCGATATTATTCAACAAAAGTACTGATGCCTGGGCCCACTGATTCCGATAACATGAGGAGGGGGTGAGGCCTGAGCAAGTGGGGGGAGGGTGGTGTGCAAAGCTTCCCAGGTGGTTCTAACGTGCAGCTAAGGTTGCAGGTGGTGACCTAGTGAGGGAACAACAGTCCTTCTGGTCTGCCACTGGACGGGATCCGCATAATGAGAAAAGGCTGTGTCATCAGGGTTTCCAAACTCCTTCCAAGCAGCTGAGTTCTCCCTGAACCCCTTAGCTCCAGTGCTGATGTCAGGGACCGTGTGCCTGCCAGGAACCCCAGATAATGTCCAGTAATCTGTGGACACCAATGGTTCTGAGAACAGCCCGTCCCGGACACTAGGCCAGGAAGCACCTCACGTGCACCCTGCAGCCGGACCACGGCACCCCGGGTGTTTACCACCCAGGCCTGTCGCCGCTGAATCTGTGTCCCAGCTCCGCTTTTATTCTCCTTGTCTCCAGGAGGATGGGATCTGCACCAGCGGCTTGCAGGGCATGAATCTCCCCACTTCCTCCGGAGACCTCTGGATCCTGGGCGACGTCTTCATCCGCCAGTACTTCACCGTCTTCGACAGGGCCAACAACCAGGTCGGCCTGGCTCCAGTGGCCTAAGCTTCCCCGGAGTCTGACCTCCGCCCTGTGCCCGCTTTAGATGTACATAATTCTCCCGACTGTCCTTCCTCTAGGAGTGTGGAGGTGGATTCGTGGCCCTGTCCCCTGTCATACCAATAACGTAGAATAAAAACACAACCTACCGAAAAACGTTTTGTGGAGTTGCTTCTCTTTACTGACACTTCTTCACATCGCTGGGGTCAGAATACCAGGGCAGGGGGTGACACTGCATAATAGAGCAGGGAAGACAAATGTGCCCCAGCAGGTCACGCTGGAAGCATCATGAAAAAAGACTTGGGGACCAAAAATGCTGGGATCGTTGTCTCTTTATGGAATCGGGCACCTAAGCTCTTAGACAGTTGAAGGAGTCAACTTCTCACTTCCCTCCGGAGCCAACAAGAGATAATGAGGAAAGGAAAGAGATCAAGGAAGGGGAGGTGGCCTCTGTTGGTGACTCCAGGCCGCCCTTGTGATTAGACAGCTGATCAAGGCTAAAAAAGACACTGAGCTGATCCGTTTCCCCACCCGTCATTTAAAGATTAAATGTGATTAAATGAATAACTGGGACGGCCTTCCAGCTCCCTGAGCAGAGGCTGTGAGGGGAGAACTAGGCATGCTCATTAGCATATATGCCCTAGAAAGGCAAACAGGAAATAGTCACAACAGCGCTTCTCAAAGTGAGTTTAGTAGCAAAATGTTCAATGAAAAACACAATCTCAAAATAAGTATGGAACATGCTACATTCTAGGTCCTTCTCCAAGGTTCACAAAGCACAGCTCCCAGTCCAAGGCTCTGAGAAGTCCTGCCGCAAAGTGCTCTGTTTCACTTTGACTCAGCTGAGCTAGATCCCAGGTTCTCTCTTGCTAGCAAACCTGTTACAGCCCTGTGCTCCTGGCTGGACGTTGGGAGAATTCCCACAGCTCCCGCCTCTGCCGACAGCTGAGCCAGGCTGTCCACTGGAGACACTGGCCCACAGGCTGGGGCTGGGTTCTGGGAAGGGTGGGTGGGCTCCACTGTCCTGTGCCTCAGTCACTCTCCCCTCCTGAGCCCACCTTCCACAGCTGAACAATCTTTTTGAAACATAAATTTGATCCCATCCGCCTTGCTTCAAACCCTTAATTAATGCCTCCCAATTGCAGTTGGAATAAAACAACAAATCTTTGGCATGGCAGCCAGGCCCCTGTGTGCCCTGAGCCCTGCAAACCTTTCCCGCCTCACTTTGATCCCCTACCCTGGGCTCCCTCCACACTGGCCTTCTCTGCCCTGCACAAGCAGCCCAAGTTCTTCGCCAGACCTTTGCACATGCTGTTCCTTTTGCCTGGGTTGCTTTTCTCTTTTTCTTGACTCACCAACCCCTAGCATCTGCAGACTCGGGCATTTATCACTTCCTGCAGAAGGGCTCAGTCTTCCCTGAGCACCGTCTCACAGAGCCTGGCCCTGCTTTTCCCTCAGGGCACTCGATACAATCTGTAATCATGCATTTACGTGAGTGTCTCTTTCACCAGAGGGCAAGGACTGTGATCCTTTGGTTTCAGCAAAAGCAGGGCCTGGCACATAATAGATGCTCAATAAATATTTGTGGAATGAGGAATTAATTAGAGATGATTTTTTAAAAGGAAACAACTAAGACAAGACGGGCGAGTGGACAGGACTTGACTTAGGACAACAGATCGGTCAGCCCCACCACCATTCTATGCCAGTCATAGTGGGTCATGGGACAAGCAGGTGGACTTCTCAGGTTTCTGGAAAGGGACCTCGCTGTGTCCTGGCTCCTTTGCTGCATTTGTTCCTGACACTCCCCATGCACCTACGTTGGCCAAGCAGAGTGCTGGGCTCTGGACCGCAGCAGGTCTTCCTGGATCCTTCCTGGCCTCCCTCTCCTGGTCCCATCCTTCTTTCCTCCCGCTTCTCAGCTCCGGCAGCTACAGCCCAGCCTCACCCCCGCCCCACCCCTCGTCCATCCCCACCCCAGGATTCCTGGCTCCAGACAGAACCTAAAGAGCCCCCCATCGGACAGGTAGTTTGGACTAGCAAGCCCCGTGCTCACACAGCCGACCTGACACTTCCCACCGTGCTCCACCAGGTGAGATGCAGTCACGTTCCTTTCCCACCGTCTCCCGCCTCTGCTGCCTGCAGCTTTCTCCGAGGGCCCCGCAGTTTCAGCGCAGCTCAACCGTCCTTTTCCTCCACACTCATCCAAGAGTGTGATTTTAATCTCACAGGCCCCACTCATCCCAGCCCTCCGCCCACGGTCACCCGTGCCACTGCTGTCGGGGTGAGAACTGGCTTCACTCCCAAGGAGCACCGTGTGGCTGTAGTTATCAAGATTAAAAATGCATCAACCTTTTGGCCCAGTAACTTGACCTCTGGGAATTTATCTTAAAGATACACTTGCACACGTGTAAAATGATGTAAAAACATCATTCTTTGTAGTATCATGTGGAAAAGCAAGATTCAAAATGACCCACACGTCCATCCACAGGGGAGAGTTAAACAACTTACGGCGCATCTGTGCAATGACCCTACATGGCTGTAAACAGGAACAAATGGGTATGCTCCTAGGTACGAAGATGGAAAGGTCTTAAAAAGAGATTAAGTTTAGGAAGAAACAAACTGGTGCACAACAGGGCCTGTACTACGCTATCTTTGGATGATAAAAAAAGAAAATAAGAGTATCTGCTTACATATCATAAAGGAATTCAGGAAGGATGCCCATGATTGAGAAACCATGGAGAGAAGAGGGGAACATCTCACTGAATACAATTATATATTTTCATTTTCAATGATGCAGACATAGTACACATTCAAAATAAGTTAATTAAAGCTATTTTAAGCCAGGTGCTATGGCCCACACCTATAATCCTAGCACTTTGGGAGGCCAAGGCAGGAGGGTTGCTTGAGGCCAGGAATTTGAGATCAGCCTGAGCAAGAGCAAGACCCTGTCTCCACAAAAAATAGAAAAATTAGCCAGGCGTGGTGGTGCGAGCCTGTAGTCCCAGCTACTCAGGAGGCTGAGGCAGGAGGATCGCTTGAGCCCAGGAGTTTGAGGTTGCTGAGAGCTAAGATGATGCCACTGCACCATAGCTCAGGCAACAGAGCAAGACCCGTCTCTACTAAAAAATAGAAAGAAATTATCTGGATAACTAAAAATATATAGAAAAAATTAGCCAGGCATGGTGGCGCATGCCTGTAGTCCCAGCTACTCAGGAGGCTGAGGCAGGAGGAGTTTGAGGTTGCTGAGAGCTATGATGATTCCACTGCACTCTAACTCAGGCAATATAGTAAGACCCTGTCTCAAAAAAATTTTTTAAAGCTATTTTGAAACCTCTGAAAATGTATCCTAACTAGAAACCTACTGTGACCTTTCTTCAGGCTCAATCATCTAATAACCTCCAAAATCAGGTCTCTTGAAACAGGTGTGATCATTTGGCGCTCTGGAAAGCTCCCAGGCCCAGGGGATGTGACACTGCGAACAGGCTTCTGACATACCGCGTCTCGCACTGCTTCTCAGGCCCCCAGCTAAATGGAACCCTAGCTAGGGGAAGTGCAGGGTGTCTCCATCTAAGAACACACTCCCCCTTGCGTGTTGGAGCCCAGGATGCTGAGAATTCAGACCAGCTCATCCCGCTAAAAGCACTTGCTCGCCCAGCTGGAGTCTCTGGGTGGTCTCCGGCCTCCTGGTGCCAGCCAGCCCTGGGCAGGGGCCGTACACGCTGGGGCCTGCCGTGGCAGAACATGTTCTTACCTGCCCCAGTGCGAGCCCTGGCCCAGCCCGAGGCCTCTGCAGATGGCGCCTGCACCTCTCCCCCAAGAGCCTCCTTGTGCCTGGGAGTGCCCGAGAGGAAGCAAGTTCAGCCCTTGGGCGAGGCCAGCTGGACGTGCTGGAAAGCCCAGGACCTAGGTTAGCGCGGGGAGGGACAAGAGTGAGGGGACAGCCACCCTGCAGCTCCACCCCCTCGGGGGACAAGCCTAGGGCACGAACGTCCCTAGAAGGGCGGAAGTGCCAATTGGCCCAGCAGTGGCCAGCTCATAAATGCATCTCGACTGGTCTCCATCCCTTGACTGTCATCTAAAGACTTAGCTCCGGGTCTGCTTTGGGGGGACCCAAACTCGGATAAGCTGGTCATAGTGCCCCACCCTAAACTGTGGCGTCAACTGTCTCTCTGAACTCCAGCAGCAGGACCTAGGCAAGTGAGATGCGAATTAAAAAAGCCAGGACCTAGAGTCAGGAGGATGAGGCTTTCCTCCCAGCTCAGCCGCCGTAATCTGTGCAACCTTAGAACCTCTCCTAACCTCTCTGGGCCTCTGCCGCCTCAGCTGTAATACTGGGGGTGGGGGATAGTCCAGATAAGTATATATGTATGTACGTATTTATTTATTTATTGAGATAGGGTCTTGCTCTGTTGCCTGGGCTAGAGTACAATCGCATCATCGTAGCTCACCCCAACCTCCAACTCCAGGGCTCAAGCGATCCTCCTGCCTTAGCTTTCTGGATAGCATGTCCATGCCACCACTCTGGGCAATGTTTTGTTTTGTTTTTGTAGAGACAGTCTCGCTCTGTTGCCCAGGCTAGAGTGCAGTGGCATCATCATACCTCGCTGCAACCTCAAATTCCTGGACTCCTGCCTCAGCCTCCCAAGTAGCTGGGACTACAGGCTCGTGCCAACACACCTGGCTAATTTTTCTATTTTTAGTAGAGATGGGGTCTTGCTATGTTGCTCAGGCTTATCTCAAACTCCTAGTCTCAAGTAATCCTCCCATCTTGGCCCCTCAAAGTGCTAGGGTTACAGGCGTGAACCACTGTGCCGGCCCAGATAAGCAGGTTTTTATACTTGGACCAACTTGGAGAAAATTGTTTACAGCTGTCTCCCTGCCCACTCCAACCACCCTCCACCTTTTATTTAACATTCGAAATGAACAGCATTGACTTGGGTCCTATGGAGGAGGAGACTAGTATTAAAACTTAAATTACATGCGTATTTACTGAGGAGAGGAATAGTGATGAGAAAGTTGGCACCGACTTTTAGCCACTGCCGTGCTGACAGCCGGGCTGTGTGCGAAGGTGCGAGGTGGAGACAGCGAGATTCTCCACTCTCATCCTGAAATCAGATCCCGATGGCATGGCGAAGCTGGGCAGGCTGCGGCAAGCTCAGGGGCCATCACTGCACGTCATCGTTGCAACTCCATAAGGCAGGACTGTTTTCTATCCCCGTTGTCCCAGTGAGGGAGCAGAGACCTAAGAGCCCACCACTAGTCAGCAGCTGAGCGGGGCCCACACCTCGCCCCAATCCCCACCCTTTGTGTCTTAGTAGACAAAACGGCCACTCAGTCCCACACGTCTGAACTCTTTGATTTTCATGCTCCTGACTCCCAAGTTCATTATTCCTGCCACTATACTCAGATTAGGACGCACGACTACCCTGGGGTCTGGGCTGGAGCCCCCAGATTGCCTGTGCAGCCAGCAAGCACGTCAGCAGACCCCTGCCCGGGAGGCAGGGCGAGCAGCGGGTCAGGGAAGGACCAAGAAGAGGGTGGCCCCGGCAGCCTCCAAGGGTTTCAGTGGTAGCCAGTGGCGACTCAGTGACAGGCAGCTGTCTTCCTGTCATCTCACCTCGCCCCAGGAATGATGGACACCGCACTGCCCAGGTCCCCTCCAGCTGCCGAGGCTGTTGGCTGGCAGCTCTCAGCATCCAGCCTCAGAGGGGGTAGCCTTGGCTGGGGGGAGCTGCCTCTCCCAAGCTCACACCCTTTCCTGGGGCAACCCAGATGGAACTACCGGTCGGCATGGTGACACAAAGCCCTGGCCCCTGGCCCCAACTCAGGACGCCTCTGAAGAGCCATCCTAGCCTCAGAGCTCCCAGAGGGGCTGGCTGAGGCTTCGGGACCACGCCACAGCCCGACTCTCCCTCCTGTCCCCCTCCTGCCCCCCTTGCCCACGGGTGTTCGTGCTGAGAACACGCCCTAAGAAACCATCCGCCTGTGATTTCCTCTCAGAGCTTCCTTCCCAGGGAGCCCAACCTGCCAGGCCCTCTCCATCGTCTTTCCCTCTCACTCCACAAGTCTCCCAATGCCAAAGGCCACCAGGCGCTTACACAAGACCCCCCCATCCCAGCCCCAGGGTGGTGCCCGCTTCAACCCCAAGCAGCCGGGTTAGGGTGGGCGCCCGTTCACCACCTGTGGGCTTGGGGTGATGTGTCCCACCTTCCCCCAGGTGAGAAGGGAATGAGCAGGGCAGCCTGGGGAAACCGAGACAAGCTTTAATCGGGAAACGTCAGAGGAGGACACGTGAGGATGGTGGCACAGTCCCGGCGGAATCCCGGCCCCACGCGACGTTCCTCCTCCAGGAGAGAGCTTGGCAGCCCTGCCCTTGCTCCGACAGCGAGCGGCGTGTGGTCCAGGGAGGACGCTGACAGTGGACGGCACATTCCCAGTGCTCCTCGGGAACAAGGCCGCATTCAGCCTGGGGGGCTTCCACGCCGCGAGGAGCCCCGTGGGAGGCACCCCAGTGCCATCTGCCAGGTTCGCACCCGGAGCCGCCCTGCACGCACCCTGGGCCGCTGGCAGAGTTTCCTCTGTCCGGAGTCTCCCAGGCTCGGTGACTGCTCACGTGGTGGACTCTTCCCGCCGTGAGGTCCCCGCCGGCGGGTGCTGGGGGCCAGGGGGGGCGGTGGCCGCAAGGGCCTCGGAGAGGCTGGACGGGGTAGGAGAGAGTGTGCGAGGACCGAGGGGGCTGGCGCGGGTCTCTGAGGGGCTGCGGTCCGTCATGGAAAGTGCTGAAGCTTCAGTCAGGAGGGTGGCAGGCAGAGAAGGCCACCTGGACGCTGTCCGGGGCCCAGAGGCTGAGGAGGAGCGCTCCGTAGTCACAGGAGGTGGCTGAGGAGCCCCCAGAGAGGCTGGAGGTAGAGTGGAGGCTCCTGGGGGGGTCGCAGGCCCTGGAGAGAGTTGAGGGGACTGGACAGCCCCGGGCTCCCCTGGGAAAGTGCCCCGTGGCCCCAGAGCAGGTGAGGGTGAGGCCTGAGCCCCCAAGGGGCTTGTCGGTGAAGTCTGTGTGTTAGACAAGTTCGTCCTCAAGAGGAGCTGGAGCAGACGGAGCACCGGCCTTGGGGGTGATGCTGGTGGGGGGCCCGGGCAGGAGCTGCAGTTGACAGGGGCCTCGGCGTCTCCACGGGGGCTCCGAGCAGCTTTGCTGAATTCCACGTCTCCGGGAGGGGAGAGCCCCTGCCTTCCTTCCAGAGGAAACGGGGAATCTAGAGAGAGGAAGGGGAAACGGGATGCACAGTGGTTCTTCCTGGTGGCTTAGGTGGCTCTGGGACAAGCAGGGCTGGGGACAGACACCCAAGCCCTGTCCTTGGAGGGGCCTCTGCACACCTGGTCAGGACCAGCCAGCTCCTGCCCTCAGGAGAGAAGACTGAAAAGGAACCATGAACAAAGGGAGGCAGTTCACTGTGCAACCTTGCACAAGGCAACGTCACTCCCCTGGGCCTCCGTTTCCCCATCTATAAAATGGGCATAAGAAGGCTGGGCGCGGTGACTCACACCTGTAATCCTAGCACTCTGGGAGGCCAAGGTGGGAGGATAGCTTCAAGATCAGGAGTTCAAAACCAGCCTGAGCAAGAGCGAGACCCCGTCTCTACTAAAAATACAAAGAAATTAGTCGGCCAACTAAAATATATAGAAAAAATTAGCCGGGCATGGTGGCACATGCCTGTAGTCCCAGCTACTCAGGAGGCTGAGGCAGGAGGATCGCTTGAGCCCAGGAGTTTGAGGTTGCTGTGAGCGAGGCTGACGCCATGGCACTCTAGCCAACAGAGTGAGACTCTGTCTCAAAAAAAGAAAATAAAATGGGCATAAGAATAAGGACTGATTCTCAGAGTCTCCTCTGTCGGGGAAAAAAGAGGAATGATTCTGAATGACAGGGTGCATGGAGAGTCTCAGCCTAAACCCCAACGTGAACTACAGACTCTGGGCGTTAATGACATGTCACTGTAGGCTTGCAATTATAACTAATATGCCACCCTGGTGTGGGTGTTGATAGTGGGGGGTGATGTGGGTATGTGGTAGACATGGAGTCGGGGGTAAATGGGAACTCTCTGTATTTTCCATTCAATTTTGCTATGAACCCAAAACTGTTCTAAAAAATAAAGTCTATTTAAAGAAAATTTGTTTAAAGTCTCAGCCTAGAGCCTGGTAAGGGCTCGATACACAGGGGAAAAACAAATACAGATGCCCATCGACTGACGACGGGGCTGCGTCCCAACAAACCCATCCTAAGTCAAAAATGTGCTTACTACACCTAACACATCAGAGCTCAGCCTAGCCCACCTTAAACACAACACACTGAGAACCCTCACGCTTGCCTGCAGTTGGCCAAAATCATCTAACACAAAGCCTACGTTATAGTAAAGTGTTCAATATCTCATGTACCATGTATCCCCAGCCCAGGGGAAAAGATCACAATTCAAAGTACGGACAGTTTCACATCATCGGAAGGTTGAAAAATCAAGTCGAACCACCAGTAAGTCAAGAACCGTCTGTAAGGGAAGGAGGAAGCTCAGCAAGAGGAAAATGAGGAGTGAAGCAGCAAAAGGAAGAAGAGATTCAAAGGCGGATCAAGGAGGAGACGGATATTGTCAAGCACATAAAAACACTAGGATGATCACATTTAAAAAATCATTAAGAGGTCGGTTGCACAACTCCATGAACATGCTCGAAACCACTGAATCACACACTAAACGTGTGAATTATAGAGTATATGAGTCATACCAAGAAAACTGTTATAGTTTTCAAAAATCACCAAAAGAGAACAATTCATATTCTATTCCAGTAAAAAGTTGTTTTTCCTACAGAGAGCTCTTGTTAGGAAGAGGCGTGTGGCAAATGTAGCCAGGGCAGTGGGTTCCAAGAGAAGGAGCTGGGCGCAGTAGGGTCACCTCTTTGGGCCTCAGTTTCCCCATCTGGAGGCAGGCAAGCAGTGGGAAAGAGCATAGGATAAGGAACGAGAGAGATGGAGGCTTGAGTCCAACACCACCAACTAGAGCTTACCTTCTCTGAGCCTCCGTTTCCCCATCTGCAAAACGGAGATAACATGGCAGCCACGCCCAGCCGTTCTCATGAGCATTTAAATGAGGTAATACAGGCCGAGCGCTCAACACACTGCCTGGAGTGTTAGCCAGCAATTAGTCTCTAGAACGCTGGCGGAATAATATGTATCAGCTTGCAGAGGCATTTGTGGTGGTTAAAACAAAGTAAAATCTATAAAGTACACTAAACAGTTCCCGACATGATGAATTTATACACTCGGTGGATGTTCCCAGTCCCACCGTCCTAACAGTAAGTAGCTCAGCACGCACATCTGAAGAGTTGCCCTAAAAACAGGATATACTCTTCAAAAGGGCAAAGGAGGTGGGGGGGGCGGAGGGGCGGTGGCT
>VBSM01003155.1:1428609-1478257 GCA_008086735.1 Cheirogaleus medius
AAAAAAAAAAAAAAAAAAGGCAAAGGAGTTAAACAGATATTTTATATTTTATACAAGAGGAAATCCAGGCTACAGATCAGTGACAAAAAAAATTCCCTGTCTTCCTAGAAGTTTAAAAATATAAAATAGACCCAGCAATCCCACTCTACGTTTTTACCCAAACGATGTGAAATCAGTTTGCTGAAGAGATGTCTTCAGTCCCATGTGCCCTGCAGCTCTATTCACGATGGCCAAGTTATAGAATCCACCTAAGTGTCCATCAGCACATGAATGGGCAAAGAGAATGTGCTACATACCTGCACAATGGAATACTATTCAGCCTTTAAATGTATAACATGTAAATGCATTGTGTTGGGAACTGTTTAGCATTTTATAGATTTATTTTGTTTTAACCACCACAAATGCCTCTGCGAGCTGACAGATCTTATTCCCCCATCGTTCTTGAGACTGGTTGCTGGCTCACGTTGCCATTTGTGACAACATGGATGGCATCAGAGAACACTATGCTAAGTGAAATAAACCAGGCAGACACATACTGCACGATCTTACTTATATGTGGAACCTAAAAAAGTTGAACCCATAGAAGCAGCGAGTAGATGGTGGTTTCAGAGGCTGGGGTAGGGTGAAATGGGGAGACAATGGCCAAAGGGAAAAAAAATCTCAGACAGGAGGAATATTGTTTTTACTTCTATTGCACAGTGTGGTGAACCAAGTTCATAATAGAACATTGTACGTTTAAAATTGCTAAGAGAGTACATTTCCAATGTTCTCGCCACAAAAATGTTAAGTATCCGAGGCGACAGCTGTGTTAACTAGCTTGATTTCATTATTCCACATCGTATTCATAAATCGTAGCATCACTTTGCGCCCATAACATTTATACAATTATAAATTGTCAATTTATAATAAAAAAGTTTTTTAAAAAAAAACATAAAATAAGCCACACTTAGGGTACTTTATGGATATATTTAATTTAAAAAATTAAAATTCTAAACAAAGAGTGATGGAATTGGTGGGAATAGGGAGCCTGCAGGTTCCCTCTTCCTTTAGGGCCCATCTGGCGACTTGTCGTGGGAGTTACAAAACCGCTCTGATGCCCCGGGGCCCAGGGACTCCACCTAGTAACCACACGGTCTGAACGCAACTCACAAGATCTGAAAAAAATATTGTCTGACCAAAGGCTTTTCCCAGTAGTTCTATTATGGATAGAAAACAGAGAAAGAAAGAAGCCACCTAAACGTCATCCGAACAGGCAGGAAAATGCCTCTGAATAGGTCGCGTCCTATTTATAACTCTGCAAAAAGATCCGCAGGGACGTACACGAACAATGGAGAAAGGCAGACAGATGAGGCAGTCATTTTCGGGAATGACCTTGGGCACATCCCTTCACCTCTCTGTGCCTCAGTTTCCTCACCTGGCAAAGGGCAACGATAAGAATGCCCGTCTCGAGGGCGGCTGGGAAGATGGGATGTAGACACACGAGGTGCCCAGACACACAATGAGTGCTCAGAGAATATTAGCAATTACCCTTCTGCAAGACAGATGCAGCTCCTAAGTTGTAACGTAAAGTAAAGAAGAAAGCAGAGGAATAGATTAAGGAAGGAGGTGCTGAGGAAGAAAAAGGAACAGTAAATAAACAAACAACTATGTCAGGCGGCACATCCTGGTGCGGCATTATGAGCACTGGTCGAGGGTCGGCAAGCCCTGCCACGGCTGTGCAACCTCGAGCAAGATGCTTCCCTCTCTGAGCCTGGGTTTCTCACATCCAGCCCTCGATAAGTTCTATGTTTCTGGGAAGAAGAGTGAAGTAGAAGAGGATGGCGGGGAAGTCCAGGACCCGAGGCCCGCTTACCTGGGCAGGTGGAGCAGCAGTCCCCGGGGAGCAGGGAGGGGTCGGCGCAGGCCCGCTGGCAGGGGACCTTCTCACAGCTCACCTCTCCCAGCTGGGGAAGCAGAAGGACACCAAGAGGAGGCCCTGAGCCTCTTGCCCGGCCAGGGCAGAGTCCTCAAGGGACGCTTGCACCAGCAGTGGGACCCGCGGAAAGACCCGGGACAGAGGCTGCAGAGCCTGGCCCCCGCCCGGAGACCGGGGGAAGCAGGCACAGCGGGGCTGCCGTAAGGAAGCCACTTCTCCACCGGGACGCCCACAAACAGGCTGGAGACGGTCAGAACCGAGGGTGTCCTCACAGTTAATTAAAGTGAAGAATGGCTCTTTCGAGTCCTCGCTTCCAAGATGACAAAGAAAAGAAGGAACAATGGTCATGTCCACAAGGGCCATGGCCAGCGCAGCCCATTCATTGCACAACTGCACCTGACAAGGACTGCACCCAAGGACAAGGCTACTGTGACGTTCGTCATTCAAAACAGAGGAGGACGCAGCTGTCAGGGACACCTCTGAAGCGAGTGTCTTTGACGCCTACGTGCTTCCCCAGCTGCATGTGAAGCTGCGTCACTGCGTGAGTCGTGCCATTCACACAGGGTGGTCAGGGACAGACCTCGGGAGGCCCCCAAGGACCTAACACCTCCACCCCGATCTAGACCTGTGGGTGCTGCCCCCCAATGTAAGGAGCTGAGTCCTTAAGGACTGAAAAAACAACTATAAAATAAAATGAAATTTTTTTTTTTAAAAAAAGGTGACAAACGGCAGGAGGAGGGTGGACTCACACTGGCTATGGGGCTCCGTGTTTCGCAATGGACAAAAGGGAAGAAGCAGCCCCCTGGCCGGGCAGCTCCTGGGCCCCCAGGCCCAGCTCACCTGGCACGTGCACCGGGTACAGGGTTCCTCGTCCAAGGTGAACACCTGGCCGTTCACCACCTTCCGCCCCTCGTAGTTGCAGTCTGCGGAGGCAGAGGAGACGGGCCCATGAGGGCCGAGGCCCACCCAGGAGCCCTGGACGGGGGCAGCTGGTCCCACTCACCTCGGCACACAGGGCAGCACTCCCCGTCAGGGTGGAAAGGGTAGGTACAGGTGATGGGGCAGTCCACGGGTGAACAGGCCACTGAGCCCAGCTGCAGGACACGGAAAATGCACAAGGCCCTTTGTTCAGGGCAGTTGGTGGATGCTCAGGGAAACACAGGTCGTGCAACCACTGAGCGCCCATCAGAACAACCCATGATGTGGGAGAAGTCCACAGTGGGGCAGGCGCCAGGCACGGCATCTACTCAGTTAGGGTCCATTTTCCCGCTAGAACGCAAGCTCCACAAGGGCAAGGGTCTGGCCTTGTCCACACAGTTCCTCTGTCAACAAGTGCCTGCTGGCTGGCTGCGTGGCTCATGCCTCCAGTCCCAGCACTTTGGGAGGCTGAGGCAGGGAGATCACTTGAGGCCAAGAGTTTGAGACCAGCTGGGACAATATAGCAAGACCCCATCTCTACAAAAAATTTAAAAATTAACCAGGCATCATGACATGTGCCTATAGTCCCAGCTAAACAAAGTTAAAATAAATTTTAAAAAACAACAACAAAAAACAAACATACATTGCCTGTTGTATGAACTGCCCAGGAAGGTTAAGCACCAAAACCCAAGGAGAAAGAAGGACCCAGAGGCCAAAGCTCCCCACAGCACGTGGCTGTGAGCAAACAGGGCTGGTGCCATGGGTCACTCAGGGTAAACACCCCTGTGGATGTAAATGGCCACACGGATGTTTACCCTGAGTTTCTCAATCTTCTGCAGACCACGTCGCTTTTCGCGCACGAGCCCAGCTAAGGCTCCCACCCACGCCCACACCAGCAAGGGAGCTCCCCGCGGCATTAACAGTCTTGGAGAGAAAAGCAATAAGGATTTTTTTTTTCATTTTTCAAATACTGAATTATACTTCTATCTAACATGCTTTTTCAGACCGAGAGGCAGCGTGCCTGAGGGGTAGAAACATGCATCCCCGAGTCAGAATGATGCTAGGACGCAATTCTCGGAACCTTCACTAACCAGCTGCAGGGTCTTAAGCAAATGACTTGTCCCTCCAGGCCTCAGTGTTCTGATGTAGAAGGAGCTGACGGTGGCACCTACCCCGTGAAATTCTCAAGTGCATTCACTGAGTTCATGCAAACCAAGGCCTGGAACAGGGCCTGGCACAGAGCAGGAGCCGGGCGGTGTGAGTACATGGAAAAGAATCCACTACAGAGCCCCGTATAGGGTTTGCCCATCGCTACCCTCGGCAGGAATCCCTGGGCCCCATTTTACACTTCGAGAAGCCCCCAAGACTCTCCCTGCTAACTCAGAAGCAGAGGACTTTTGCCAACTGGGCTTAAAAATATTTCTCTGGCCCTGTCTAAAGATTCACCCTGGGCAGGGCTGGAGGGAGCCGACTTTCGCCATGAACCAGAAACAACCCTTCTCTTGGGGGAGCTCTGGATTTTTGCATTTGGGGTGCGGGAGTTGATGGCAGCCGCTGGGGACTTTCCAGAGACGGGGTCAGGTCTGAGTGGTCCGTACCAGGCAGATGCAGCTCAGACACGGGTCCAGCACGGATGGGAAGGTCTCGTTGTTGTAGAAGATTCTGCCTGTGTAGGTGCAGCCTGCCAGAGAGCACGCGGTGAGCAGCGCCCGCCAGGGGGGTGGCCAGTGACCCGGCTCCCCACTAGGGCAAAGGTCGGATGCTTATCTGGAAGGCAAAGGTCAGGCCATGCGCCTCCGCCTCTGAGGCAGTCACCCGGGGGTGAGGGAGGGGACAAAACACTTGTGTGAACTGGGCATCTGAACTGGGCGCTGACTTTTGTCCCACTGGATTCCGCAAAGGGATCACAGTGTTTCGGCCTTTGGTGTTCTCGCCCCAGAATACGGGGAGATTCCTCCTCTACCCCCTCCCCAGGTGGGACCCGGAGGTACAGGGTGTGTCGAGGCCTCACAGCCGCACCCCAGCATCCTCTCTGCCCCTCCCCGGTCAGCCACACCTCAAGCCCCACATCGCTCCCTCTCTGATTCCTGACGCCGCCCAGGCCCGGCCTGAATGATGCCACCTTGATGATCTCATCACATACTGGTCAGTGTAAAAGCGGGTGGCGACACAGTGCGGAAAGATTGTATAAGAAACAACACACATAATACACATCAGCAGATATCACACGCGTGTGCGTGCGTGTGCATCACAAGGAGACGACAAGGGCGTAACCACAAGATTAACAGTGGTCGTGAGCCCTTTTAAATTGGTTTTTATTTATGCTTTCTGTATTTTCTGCAACAAAATGTTATTTTTGAAATCACAGAAAAGGTAAAAATTACCATGAAAAAATACAGTGACGTGTTTATCTCCCCCGGCTGTTCTGTCTCACAGGTACAGCTCCTACACGGCCCCAGCTGGGCCCTAAACTCTGCGCCTTCACATCCGCCTCCAGCACCCAGACAGGACCTGCCTTGGGCAAGCGGCTTTGCCTCTCTGAGCCTCAGTTTCCCCATCTATAAATCGGGGCTGCCCCTCAGGGTTACAGAGAGGATGACATGGGATGAAGCCCGTGCAGTGCTTGGCAGAGAGGAGCCTGGTGCAGGGCGAACCGGATGGGGGAACCCCGGAGACGCCCTCCCCTGGGGCGGGGGGTGCCGGGCAGGGGATTACCTGCCGAACAGTCTGGGCAGCACTGTCCAGGGATCCGGATCGGGTGAGGGCAGGAGTCCACACAGTCTGTCCTCTTGCAGCTCACCGAGCCATCTGCCTGAAGGAAGGAGGACCTTCACCAAGACCCCACCTGTGACACCGGTCCCTGCCTCCCCACCCCCCAAAGAAAGGGCAACATTGCAAACTGGCCAAGGCGCGCCCTACGGGTGCCATGATGCGGCTGGGAGGTGGCGAGTCCCCCCTAAAGAGGATCAGCTACTTGGGAAAGGTGATGCGAGCCTTCCAGAAAGGTTTCACATATTTAAGGAGAAGGAAAGTCAGAGCCTGTGGTCCCCTAGGCTTCCTGTCCCCCTCCAGCGGCAGCCAAAGGCAGCACCTTAGCCCATCCAAATTCTTCCCTCAGCTTTTCCCTGAAACCCTGGCTCACCCCAAACTTATGGAGTAGACCAAAGTACCATACAAGGTTTCCTTTTTTTTTTTTTTTTTTGAGACAGAATCTCACTCTGTTGCCCAGGCTGCAGGGCAGCAGCAGCATCCTAGCTCACAGCAACCTCAAACTCCTGCGCTCAAGCAATCCTCCGGCCTCAGCCTCCTGAGTAGCTGGGACTACAGGCACTCACCACCACACCTGGCTGATTTTTCTATTTTTAGTAGAGATGGGGTCTTGCTCTTGCTCAGGCTGGTTTCAAGCTCCTGATCTCAAGTGATTCTCCCGCCTAGGCCTCCCAGAGTGCTAGGATTAAAGGTGTGAGCCACTGCGCCCGGTCTTTTTTTTTCTTTTTTTAAAGAATCTGAACATCAGCCGGGCAATGATTCACCTTCATGAAGAAAGCATCATTGCAATTGCATAGAAACAGCCCTAGCACCTGGGTCCCCAGCAGCCCAGCTCCCCGGCCACCCGTGCCCAGGAAAGCCTTCCGTGAGGACGCCTAATGCCAACTCCTGGTGCTAGCAGCTCCCTGCACACACACAGTGTGTCTCGCACAGGTCACCAGGCAGATTGCTGAGCTCTGTTGTCCTGAAACCTCTACCAAGAGCAGGGAAAGTGGACCCGGGCCCTTTCTGCAAGAGTGGAACTTGACAGCACAGGAGGGAGACCAAGGCAGCCCACGGGGGCCCAGCCTCTGGAGGGGAGAAGCTGGGTCTCCTCCGGCAGGCGGGCGGGCAGCGGGTAAAGAAGCTGAAGGCGAGCAGGTTGTCATTCACCTGGCAGATGCATAACTCACAGGGGTCACCAGGCGACCAGATCTGTCCAATCGGAAACTCAACCCCGTTGTCGTCGAGAGAGCAGCCTGGCCAGCGGACGGGAGGGAGGAAAGACAGTGGGCTCGAGTGCCCGCCAGACCCGCAGCGCCACTCACAGGACAGACACCTGACACAGACACACGGACACGCACAGACCTACACACACTCACACAGACATACTCATACAAATGGACACTTACACACACACACATTCACATAGACACAGCAGACACACAAACATGCACACTCACGCAGGTATATTCACACACACAGACACACACACTTATACTCACAGACACACTCGTACACACACTCACATGCACACGTATATGTATATTCACACAGATACAACAGACTCACACACAGATACCACCCACACAAACACATACACACAGACACACTACACAAAACACAGACACACTCACACACAGACACATGTACACACACTCGCACACACAGATGCCACTAACACACACACTAACAGTCTCAGCAGGTGAAGTGCAGCCTCCCTCCCCGGGGCACCCAAGCCCAGAGACGGCCTCACCTGTCGTGGGCGTGGGCTCCCGGCAGGTGAAGCAGCACTGTCCAGGGCCCAGCCACCACTCCTCTCGGGGACAGTCCAGCTCTGGACAGGGCATGAAGGAACATTCCACTTCCCCATTCTGGAAGAGAGCCGAGGGCCACGGGCCAGTGAGAGCAGCCGCCACCCTAGGCCACAGAGCACTAAAGAGGATGCTGGTGGGCTGCCATCACCCTCCCTGTCCCCTCAAGTAGAAGTGACAAAGAAGTCTCCATGGAGTGGGGGTTGGGGGGACAGGCCAGTCCTTCATCGAGGACTAGGGTGTGAGGCTGGGGGACGTCCTGCAAATGTGACAGGTCCTGCATGGTCACTGCCCGGGCAGAAAAGAGAGTCTGTACAACCGGCTCACGCTGGGGCACAGGGCTGGGCTCCCAGGCACAGTCTCCCCTCCAGAGCTCCCCAGCGGTCAGCCCGAGAGCACCCTGCACTGCCCTGCCCGGGCCTGCTGCCCCTGCTGTCTGTCCCAAGAACACTCCCTCAGTAAAGCACCCACACAGCCCTGCTCCTAGGGACCCAACCGAGGCAGGACCCCTGCCTGCAGCCCCGCCTCCAGCCAGGATGGCCGCCCTCAGTCCTCCACCCTCTCCCACAGGGGGCCCTCTGCCAGGCACAGCACCCAGCTCCCTGCCATCCTCGGGTCTCCACCTGGCATCCCGCCCTCCAGGAGGCCTTAGGATTCCTGGTTACCTGGCCATGGCCTGCCTCAGCTGTGGGCTTCTGGACTGAGGGTACAGGGGACCTCTTGTGCTTAGCCATGTCCCCAGCACACAGTAGGTGCTCTATAAACAGCAGTGCTTAAGAATGAACTTCAAGGAGACTTGGGAAGGCCTGGGGAATCCCTGTGGTAGGTTTGCTGCCTCGGTTTCCCTTCCGCTGCATGGCAGCTCATCCTGTCCTGGTCAAGCCATCCTGGGTAAAGTCCTATGTCCTGCCCCCCACTCCCCGTCACCCACTAGGACCCTCTGCCTCCTTACCTGGCAGACACAGGTGGTACACTCATCACCACCCCCACTGAACACAGCCCCGTCCGCGTACCACCGGCCGTGGAAATAGCATCTCACTGCAGATGAGAAAGGGAGAGGCAGCTCAAGGTCTGTGGGTAGGGGCAGCTAAAGAACAAGGGGAGAGAGTGGGTGGGGGGCCCCGGGGCGGCTGACACCCACCCACTACGCTCCACAGCACACTCCGGGCCCGGGAACCCAGAGTGCTTCTCCACCTCCAAACCCCCACACAAAACAAGTCACTACACAAAAACCAGCAGAGAACAAGTCACATGCAAGATGAGGTCCTCAGCCGAAAGGCAGGGGAAGCCCCAAACAGCTAAAGAGTAGAGGAAAAAAGAAATAAGAAGCAACAGCCCCCGGCACCAAAGACAAAGATCTGGGAATGGTGCCACCCTTGGAGGTTGGGAGGCTTTAGTGAGAGCCTCTGATCTGAAGATCCCCCGTGATGAAAAACAGCCTCAAATACAGTGCAGGCCCACCTGCCTTTAGTTGGACCACCTGGGTTCAAATCCTCACTACATAACTCACTAGGGAGTGACTTTGGCAAGATACTGAAAGCTCCCTAAGCCTTGGTTTTCTCATCTGTACTGTTGATGACAGTTCCTACTTCATAGGGACTATAATGACTACGCAAAAATAATGTAATTTTTTAAAAATATAACACTTAAAAGTTAAGATAAAAATATTTTAAAAGAACACCAGCTTTGAACTTGGGTAGACTTAAGTTCAAGTTCTGCTCCATTGCTAACTGGTTGTGTGTCCTCAGGCAGTGACTTGATCTCTCAGAGCCTCAGTTTTCTCATCTGTAAAATGGGCAATGAATGGTACTCCTACAGTGTCGACACAAGGACTCAGTGAGCTCAAGTGCTGGCAAGTGCCCCACACAGCAAGGGGCACAGAGCTGGCAGGGAATATCTGTGACAGTGTCAAGGCCATCCCAGGCAAGAGAACCATGCTAAAAAACAAAGGAACAACTAAGGGGAGACCCCTCCCCATCTAGAGACAGAGCAATGCCAAGGGTGGACTCTGAAGGTACCTCCTGGGGCAGGGGACAGGCCAGGCTGTGAGCACAGTCTAGCACACAGTAGGTGCGCACAATTTGAAATGCTTTACTTGGTCTGAGTTTCTAAAGCAGACACCAATCTCCTTCCTCCCTCCTCCATTCTCCCCGCCCCAACACACACTCAGAGACATCCCTCCCTTACATACACACGAAAAGCGAAATGCCCCAAGAGAGTCACTTACCTGGGACACAAGTACAACAATCAGACTGTGGAGGGGTCTGACAGGGGCCGGGGGGACACTCGGGGGAAATGCAGGACACGTTTCCAGCCTGAGGAGGAGGCAAGAGATGCACCGAGGCTGTACACGGGGTGGAACAGGGCTCGCTCCCTATTTTACACCATGCCTTTCCAACACCAAAGCTGCCTGGAGGAAGCCAGCCGAGACCTTCGAATGCGGCCGCGGTCACGGGGACCATGTTCCCGTGTTCATCACAGTGTGGTTCATCCCCTTTGCCAAGACACATTGTTTCATAAAAAAGCCAGGCCAATCCAGAGGGCGGAGCACGCTCCCTTCCTTACGCAGAGGTGCCGGGACGCTCCGCAAGGGTGCTGACGGGTGGAGAACCATCACTCCTGCAGGGAAGGAGACTCTCGCGCACCCCCCTGTGCGTCTCAGTTTTGAACCACGTGGCTCATATTAGCTATTCAAAGAATTAAATTTCAAAATAGATTTGAAAAATTTGGCTTTAAGACCCAAAAGCCCCCACTTTGGAGTCAGCCAGACCTGAGTTCCAGTGTCTGTTCCTCCGCTAACGAGACTTTGAGCAAAGCACATCACATCTCTGAGCTTCGGTCTCCCTGTGAGATGGACTGGAATCGGCGCCTCTCTCGGGGCTTGCCAGGGATTACGCGCAACGAGATCACGCACGAAAGCCCTGGGCCGCTGTGCACTGGCCTGACACACAGGAGGAACTCAAGAAATCATGTGGCAGCTGGTGTCACGCTGCAGCTTCCACCCTCCATGCCAGAGGAGGAGCCACTTGTTTTTAGAGACAAGGTCTCACTCTGTCACCCAGGCTAGAGTGCAGTGGCGACATCATAGCCCACTGCAACCTCAAACTCCAGGGCTCAAGTCAGCCTCCCGAGTAGCTGGGACTACAGGTGCGCATTGCCATACCCAGCTAATTTTTCTATGTTTTGTAGAGATGGGGTCTCACTATGTTGACCAGGCTGGTCTTGAACCCCTGGCCTCAAGTGATCCTCCTGCCTCAGCCTCCCAAAGTGCTGGAATTACAAGTGTGAGCCACTTTGAAAGATTGTCAGAGGACAGCAGTGTGGGTTGGTGGACAGAGCCTGGACTTTGGGCTCATACAGACCTCGGATCAAACCCCAGCTCTGCCACTCCCAGCCTCACCTTTTCATCTATAGAATAAGGACGATAAAGCAGACTCTGAAGAGCTGCCAGGAGCCTCGGTGAGGACAGAGATAAAAAGCACCAACCCTGGGCCTGGCACGCAGTGGGTGCTCAAAATCAAATACATGTGACAGCATCCGGTGGTGTCTGCACACAGTAGGCGCTTAAAAACTATTTTTGGAGGACTAAATTTGCCTAAAGCAAAATACCCTTAACAAGGTGTGTTTGGTAAGGAGCCTTCTGCCTCCCAGACGTGGAGATCTTTATTGTGCCGGCAAATATTTTGCCTGGAGAGAAAAACAGCCTCCCCGGTGGGAAGTTTCCAGCGAGCTTGGTCCCCTGCTTCCTCAACAGATGGACCCTGTTTGCCTGTTGGCTCTTCTGCCCAACAGAAGCCGCCCTGACTCCACTACCTTCAGGTTTTACGTTTTACTCTACCCCCAGCCTTTTAAATGCTACAGGTTCTAACCAAAATCCACAACCTGAGAACTCTCCCTCCCACTCAACAAGCTCACCTTCAACGTCCAGTCTTCCCCCTTCCTCCGAAACCCCAAAGGTTAAGAAAACAGCCACGAGGCTTTGAGCATCCTGTGATGCTTACCAGGCAGACACAGACGGTGCAGTTCTCGTTGGGAGGTGAAAACACGTCCCCTTCAGCTCGGACGACGCCACTGTGAAAACAGCCTTTGAAAGACAAACAGGAGGTGGTGGCATCAGACCTCTTCAAAGAGGAGGAAACTTGAGGTCTCACTACTTTTCCAGGCATAACGTAACTGGAACCTTCCCTCACTGCCCCGGGTGCCCCAGGGGCGGCAGATTCAGGCACCCTGAGTGTGCGGTCCTAAGACCCCTGGGGAACTACCCAGGAGACATCCGCAAGGATCAGTCCCTGATGGCCTCAGGAGGGTCTATTCATGTCTGGTAAGCCCACAACTGTCTACAGAGCACAGCATTTTATTCCCAGAAGGCAGAAAAAGCGGCCTGGGTTCAAAACCTGGTCTGCCAGCTCAGTTCACCTGAGTGGCCTTGGATATGCCATTAACATCTCTGGGACGCAGCTGTCTTCCCTGCAAAATGGGAATACCACCATGTACCCTGCAGGGGCCTTGAAGGATCTGAAACCTCAGATATAAAGTACCCAGTACTTTACTTTCAGGGCTCAGTGCATAGTAGGGACGTAGTAAAAGATCACAATCATCATTAAGAAAATCACTTAGTGCATTTCCATTTTAATCCTTTTTTTTTTCCTCCATACATACTCAAGTCCATCCATTTTAATCCTCAGGAAGACTTTTTAACCGCTGCTAAATGTCCAGCAACCTGGGCATCCTAGCACCGAGAGCACCAGAGGAATGAAGATTCTCAGTCCTCTCCCCAGACCTACTGGATGGGAATCTGCACTTCAACAAGAGCCCAGCGAGTCTTGTGCAGGGCAAGTTTCCAGGAAGTCTGTGAAGGATCTGTTAAGAATTTGGGTCTCTATCCTCACTGCCATGAGAAGCAAATGAAAAGCTTTAAGCAGATGGGAGGGAGCTGAAAAGGGGGGTTGGGACAGAATTTAGAAATGACGACTCCTCCAGCTGTAGCAGGGGAATTGGGGTAGGGGAAGGGGACTGCAGAGTGGATTTGGAGAGGCTCATTGAATGAATGAATGAAAGAACGAATGAAGGAGGCTCAAAAAGGATGCCCAGATGAAAAGCTTGCCTTGAGGGATATTACAGCATAGACAAGTGGTTCTCAAAGTATGGCCCCTAGACCAGCTGCATCAGCATCCCCTGGGAACTTGTCAGAAATGCACATTCTCGGGCCCTATCGCAGATCTGCTGAATCAGGAGCTGTGGGGGCAGGGCCCGGGATCTGTGGTTTCGTAAGCCCTCCCGGTGATTCCAATGCACACTAAAGGTGGAGCACAGCCTGTGGATGCAGGAGGGCTGGGGGAAAGGAAGAGGCAGGACGTGTCCTTCCCTGGCACCCGCTCTCACCTGTGCAGGAGGGACAGCACCCTCCATCTTTGGAAGGAATCGGGTGGGAACAAGCAGCTTCACACCTCACCTTTTCACAGGTCACTTCCCCGTCCTGGAAGCACAAGCAGGAGTTACAGCCACCACAAGGCCCCAGATGCCAGACCAGGGCAACCTCAAGGGCCCCTGGCGCTCACCTCGCACCAGCACTGGGAGCACCCAGGCTCTGTCCAGTGGCTCCCTGATTCGTATATGGCTCCCAGGTGCCAGCAGGGAGAGGGCCATGTTGCCAGTCGTGGGGCCTCGGGGCCCCTGGGTGAGGGAGGGGTCCCCACCACCTCCCCCTGGAGGAGTGAGGGAGGCCTGAGGGTCCCCAGCAGGGAGGCAGTAGGCACTGGGGTGGCCATCAGAGTGGAGAGCAGCCTCGACGGGGCAGAAGGGGAGGATGTGGGCAGTGGTGGGGCAGGGGATGGCAAGCGGGTGGTCCTGACTCCAGCTGGGGGCCCTGGAGCCCCAGAAGGAGGGCTGTGTCCTGGGGACAGGGCAGGCCGGCCGGCCTCTGGAAGCAGCAGGAGCATCTTGGGGGGGTGCTGCCGCGGCTGCAGGATGGCGGACGGGGCCAGCACGGCTCTCGGGAACGCTGAAACGGAAACACAGGATCTCGTGAGGGGGGCAGCGGGGGCAGGAGGAGGGGTTCACGGGGGCCTAGACTTGGCACCACCACCAAAAGTCACTCAACTGGGCCAGTTTCTTCATCAGTACAATGGGTCTAACTGCTGGGGTTACAAGCCCAGGAGAATATGGATGGAAAAGCACCCATGAGCAGGAGGAGGCTACGCTTGGTGATGCGGGAGGTCCGGCTGCTGCAGATGCTGCACAGTCAGATTCTCCGGCCTCCCCTTCCTCACTAGCTCGAAGGAGCTGCAAGTGTTCCAGGTGGACCTCTAGCCCCTCAGGGACCCATCGTGGGTAACCTGTCCCCACTCCTACGTCCTGACAGGTCAGAGTGTGTCCCTTGCACCCACCCAGCTGGAGAGGTTGCTGAGGCTTGGGATGTAGGAGCAGCCCGGGCTGCTGTAGCCGCGCAGCAGACAGGCCCTGTCCCCGACACACACTCTTAGGACAAGGAAAGGGCATTTTCCCTGCAGATGGACACCCACCGCCCAAAGGTCTGAAAGACGGAGAGACAGAATCAGAAAAACTAAGAGGGGAGAGAAGGCGGCAGGTGAGAGATTCAAGATCCCAGTGAGACAGGGGAGACAGCAGGCACCAGGCCAGGAGAGGAAACGGACAGGCGAGCTCAGTGGTCATCGCTGGAGATTTATAGGATGTGAAACTCGCCATGCGCTGGAAGGAACGAGGTCTCTTTCTCGGCACTGACAAGGAAAGACCCCACGGCGCCCTGAGAAGTGAAAAGTGGAAGATTCTGGCAAGGCCCCCCATCACATGCACGACATTATGCATGTGTTTGGGGCACTGGAAGCGCGCAGAGCGGTGTGACGCCGCACTGTCGGAAGGGTGGTCCTTGGGAGCCCCGTCACTCGGACTCCTCCGTCACACGTTCCTCTATCGCTGCCGGTTTCTTTCCTTTTACCATTTGGGGCAAAACAGAAGCGCTGGGGAAACAGTGGGAAAAAAGGGAAGAAGAGAGGATGCAGAAGTGGAAAGAGAAAGCGAGGAAGAAAGTGGGATGTTGAAAATAAACAAGATGGGCCTGGCGGGGGGGCTCAGGCCTGTAATCCTAGCACTGCAGGAGGCTGGGGCAGGAGGATCACTTGAGCCCAGGAGTTTGAGGCTGCTGTGAGCTATGATGCCACCACTGCACTCTAGAAAGGGAGACAGAGCAAGACTCTTGCCTCAAGAAAAAACTGAAGATGAACTGAAAACAAAGTGGGACAGGAAAAGAGCCGCCAGGAGGGCGGGGCCTGGGGCTGGGGCGGGGCCTTTCGCCTGGGTGGGGCCGGGCTCCGGGAGGGCGGGGCCAATCTCCAGGAGGGCTAGGCCGGTGCTCACCTTCACAGGACACGCGGTCAGCTCGGAGCCTGAAGCCAGGTCTACATGTGCACAGGAAGCTGCCCACGGTGTTATGGCAGGAATGGTGACAGACTCTCCTCTCCAGTGGCCTCCGACACTCGTTTACATCTGCAGGAGAGCATCGCTACAGACAACTGCCTTGTCCAGGCTACCGAGCCTTTCTTCTTCCCATCCCTTAGCCCAAAAGCCTGGGGGAGTCCCCCTGCCAGGTTCTTATGGGGTCCATCCCTGCCCAGGGTGTGGGGTGTGGCTCAGAAGGCTGGAAGCAGGGCTGAAATCTAGTGCTAGTCTCCTTGGAAGGTGCATACATACAGTAGGATTCATTCAATAGGTACATCAGTGACTCATCCCTGACACTATGAGAGCAATAATTAAGCGCTACCTGGGAATCTCATCACCAAACCTTCCACCCTCCCGTTTTCTTTCTGAAAAGGTCTCAAAACTCCCTGAGCTGCTCAAGGTAGGCTTCAGGACGAATACCTAACTCCACTAGAACAAGGTCTTGTTTCAGGCCCACGGGACCCCACCTTCAACCCATGAGCCAGGCTCAAGCCAAACATGCCAATCCCTTTCTGGAAATTTCTGCTAATGGGCTGATAAAACAGGGGTCTCCTTCTAAACCAGAGGAACCAAGACATAACGTGCTTTATTTACCAAGGGGAGCAAAGGCAGCCAAGAAAATGGGTGAGCAGAGAGGAATCCTTGGGGTGTATCTGGGGGAGGAGCGGAAGAGAAACATAACAGGATGAAAGTGGCACGTGGCCAGGAAAAGTCCAAGACGGGATCTTCCGTGGGGAGCCACGCCAACCCCAGAGACAGGCAGGCTCCGAGCAAAGGCTCAAGCCCCTCAGGCTCCAGAGGACCAGGAGGTCCAGTTGTTGACCTTCCCAGGTCCCTGGGCTTGCCCTGTCCATCTTCCTGACCAGCAGCCTGAGTGTGCAGACCACAGGGTCCCCCAGGCCTTACCTACACAGGAGTGCCGGTTGCCGTGGAGGTGGAAGCCGCTTCGACAGGAGCACTTGTAGCTGCCGATGCTGTTCTTACATCTCTGCTGACAGGGGGTCCCTAGGCATTCATCAGTGTCTGGAAGGGAAAAGGCCAGGCCGGGGGTCCATTTCCCCACGGAGCTTTGGAAATATGTGGTCCCCTCTTCCCCTCTCATAATGATCTCCTACCCTACTCAGGGTCGTGGGGGACGACCTTAACTCCCTCTCTTCCTCACCACCCACACGCAGTCTATCAACTCCTAAAAATGCCCCGGACCAGCTCGCTTCTCCCTGCCTTCACTGCCACCCCCTACCCGGGCCACCTTCATCTCTAGTCTGGAGAACAGCCAAGCCTCCTGCATGTCTCCCTGCCTCTACCTGTGTTGCTCGAGAGGCGTCCTCCACACAAAGGGGACTTCTAATCAGGCCACCCCCTGTTTAAAGCTGCTCATGGCTCCCAAAGGCCACAGGCCTTATCCTAGGATAAAGCGCCAACACTGTACCATAGCTCACAAGGCCTTTGAACACAGCCCTGGGTTGCCTTCCCCACCTCCTTCCCTGCCCCTCACCTTCACTCTGGCCTAAATTCTTGCCATCTTCCAAACACACCACACTCTTTCGGGCCTTTCCTTTTCCCCATGTTCTCCCGTCTGCTTGGTATACCTTTTCCTCTTGTCTGGCTGGAAAACTCCTACTTATACCTCAAAACTCAGCTTTGATAGCACCTCTGTAAAAGCTTCCCCATGCTGTTGTTTGAAATTGTGAAAGCTGGAAATAATCTCCATGTTCGTCAATAAGAGAAGAGTTCATAAACTATGGACAGCGGGGTCAGCAGTGAAAAGGAACAAGGCAAGTCTGTGTATCCTGATGTGGAAAAATCTTCAAGACCAATTGATGAGGGGGAAAAAAACAAGCAGAGGAATGACTGGGTTCAAATCTTAGCTCTAACATGATCTTGGTCAAATCATCTAATTTCCTTAAGTCTCAGTGTTCCTATGAATAATATGGAGATAAACAGCACCAACTTTATAGGATAATTCTGACGACAAAATGAAAAAAATGTATGTAATGTGCTTAGCCCGGTGCCTGGGACACAGAGTTCAGCAACAGTCATATCCCTGTAAGTTCATATGTATGTACACATCATGGGGAGAGGCAGGCAGAGCACACATCAGACTGATAACTGGGTGCTATTGACTAGTGCCCCCCCCAAATTCATGTTGAAGCCCTAACTCCCAATGTGATGGTATTTGGAGGTACAGCCTTTGGAAGATAATTAGAGTTAGATTCGGTCATAAGGGTGGGGCCCTCGTGATGGGATTAGAGCCCTTATAAGAGGATACACCAGACAGCTCTCTCTCCTTCTCTCCATCGTGTGAGGACACAGCAAGAAGACTGCCTTCTGCAAGCCAGGAAGGGAGCCCCCACCAGAATCTGCATTGGTCGGCACCTTGATCTTGGCTCCCCAGCCTCTAGAACTGCGAGAATAGATGTCTGTTGTGAAAGGCATTCAGCCTGTGGAATTTGATTATGGCAGCCCAAGCAGACACCAGGGCTATTCTCTAGGGAGAACAGAGGGTGGCAGTGGGAGACAGGGCCTGGGGCTAGCACTATGACTTTTTTAAAATTTTTTTTATAATTTATGAAAATTTCGAACACACGGAAAATAATAGCACAGCATCAAAGGGGAGCTTTTATCTGACCTGCCTTGTTTAAATGAGAATGTTTCCTCACATAACTTGTGTAAATGAAAATCATTTTAAAGGAACAAGTGATTATTGTAAAAGATCTCTCCTCCTGCTCACCTAGGAGCAAAGCTTCCTTCTCTTCCCCAGATTCCCACAGCACCTTGCTCCTCCCCTCCCCACTAGATGGGGGGCAGAGATCCCACTCCCCAGGTGGCTCTAGAGCCTGGGCCGGCACAGGGCAGGTGGAACCAATGAATGAGAGAGTGAATGACCCCAGCCCAGCGTGCCCCTCCCACAGCCCCTCTGTTCACGCTCACAGCCCTCCGGCCCCCCTCCTCCCCGTGACCTCCTTCCCCAGGTTAGTGGCCCACCCCTCCCAGAGGCCTGTCCTCCCTCCCCATCCCTCTAGGCTGCAATAGCAGCAGCAGCTTCTAACCGTCAGGCGGGCTGTGCCTGATTCAAACTCTGACTCCACCTCTTACTAACAGAATGGCCTCAGGCAAGCCTCAGTCTCCTTATCGGTCAAATGAAGATGATCGTGGGGACAGTGATGCAGGGACAGCACACTGTGCTTGGCCCAGCAGGGTCTGGTGTTCAACGCAGCATCACCATCACCCCTCCCAGAAGCGGCCATCCCTTCCCCGCAGGCTCACCTTGGCAGCTGTGGCGATTGGCAGACAGCTGCATACCTGGCCCACACTCGCACACGAAGCCGCCTTCCGTGTTCACGCAGTGGCCCTCGCAAGAGGAGCTTAGACATTCATCAATGTCTGGGAAGAGAAACACCTTCGCACGCCCCACTCTGAGCATTGCTCAGCCTCAGGGAACAAACTGACCCCACAAAGACCCTGTGCCCACACTGAGCCTGCCCTCAGCAACCTGGAACCCCCACCTGCACCCCAGGAAGAACGAGCAGGCACCACGAAAGCCATTGGCTTGGAGGGAACCCCAAGAAAGAAGAGGGACCAGGCCCCTGTTTGACTCGTGCAGACCAGCTGATGAGAGCAGAGAGCTGAGACAGGACTGTTTCCGGTGGCCCCACCTGTGGGGCAACCCCACAGGCCCCTAAAAGGGCAGAGAGCAGTGGACAGGAAGGCTGATCAAATTGTCAACAGTGTCGTTCCCTTAAATGTTCACTGAGCACCAACTGTGTGCAGCAGACCTGGAGAGGGACCGTTGAGGACACAAAGGTGACAAAGACACAGCTCTGACTCTCCAGATGTTTACGGTCTGATAACATAGCAGCCAAAACACACGCCCGGGGGGGGGCCAGTGCAGGCCAGTGATAGATGCCCCACCTAGGATCACAGGCCACAGAAGGGGCCTGGGGGGTGTGATGGGCTGAGAGGACCAGGATCATTAGGAGAAGGGGCCGCCTGAGTGGAGAAAGGACTTGAGGGGCTTCCGGGCAGCAGCTGGGCTCTGTGAGGCCCAGGCTGGCTGAAGCGTGGGTTACCATCCAGAGAGGTGGCTTAAGATAAGACCAGGCTGTGGAGCACAAAGGAGTTCCCTGAGGCCTCTGCCAGGGTGGGGTGACCGGATCCAGGCAGTGCTTAGGCAGGTGAGCTTGGTGAGACGCTCTGGCTTCAGGGGTGCGGGCGCTGGGAGCTAGAACTCCCCAAGCCCTGCTGCATGGCGTCTCTTTCCCTCCAAAGAGCCAGGGCAGCTCCTGAGGCCCTACAGGATCGGCCAGCCTGCTCCAGTCTGTATCCACGTCTCCTCCCCGCCTGCCCCCGGGCCCACTGGACACCTCCACTCCCCTTGCCCTCTGCTCAGCCTTCTCCCCAGTATCTACTTCCCACCAGCAGGCCCTTCAAGACCATGCCCGCCACCTCTAAGAAGCCCACCCTGACTAACCCCATCCCACTGGGATCCCTCGTGGCTACGGCCAGGGCCGCCCTGTCCTGCACCCTGTGTTTTGACGTTGTTCTCTGGTTTTTCCTTGGTCCAGTTTGCCCTGACAATGAGAAGTGCGTGCGGAAAGCACCCCATGATGAAAGACGAAAGGCATTCCAGGGTAGGATCATTGCGCAATTGCTTCTCCTTTCTGGAGGAGATGGTGCAACAAGCAACAAGCTCCAAAGCTCCTTTAGGGAGACCCTCTGACCCAATAGTTCTCCTTCTGGGAAATAACCAGAGTGGCAGGCAAGAAGCCTCTTTATTGCAGCATTATATATAGTAGTGAAACATTGCAGACTGCCTAAATGAGGGGTAGCAGGCTAGTATTGCAATTACAGCAGCCAAGTACACAGCTGTCAAAAACTATGTTGCAAGGAATATTTAGTGATACAATATAAAGCTAAATGGGAAAAATGATAAATAAAAACTACAGATAAGGTATAATCGCAATTTTATAAAACGTATATATGCATGCCTATCATAGATATATACACATGTACACACCCAGGAAAAAGAGCAGAAAAAATAACTTCATTTTAGTAACAAATGTCTCCAGGTAGGGACTTCCAGGGGATGTTTATTTTCACCTTTCTCCTCTTATTCCAAATGTTCTAAAATGAAATGATCTCTTACTTTTCTTTTTAGGGGGAGAAACATTATTTCTCCAAAGTTAAAACTCCAAAAAGGCTTTTGCTGCTCGGGCAAGATTGGCAAGAAACTAGTCACAGTGGCTGCCTCTGGGGAAGGTAACAGACTTTGCCAGTAGGAACTTACTTTAATCACAAATAATACTTTTAGAAAATAATTAGTGAGTTTAGCTTTGCTGTCTTTCAAATGTCACTTTCCCAAGGAGCTTTCCCTTGCCAATCCCCCCACCTCCCAACTCCAGCCTCTGTGCCTCGCTGCAGGTGCCGGCACCTTGCTCGTCCCAGTTAAGGTCCCCATTATGTTGGGCTGTCCCTGTTCCTTGCCTCCCTTCCCCATATTCGGAAGCTCCATAACAAACAACAGGGACCAACGGTGGCTCCAGTAACCCTGGGCCCTAGCTCCATTCCTGCCCATAGAGGTGCTCAAAAAATATTTGGGAAGTACTAGAAGTGACACATTTCTTTTGTTTGCACGCCTCCCTGCCCAGTATCAAATGTCAGAGCTTGTCCTGGCTCATGCAACTCTCTGGAGACCATCCTGGCAGCACAGGGAAGAGACATAACTCCCGCCCTCCCCCTCCCCCGCGGCTCCCAGGCCTCTCACCTGTACACCTGATGCCAACAGCTGTCTCTGTCATCGAGAAGCCCACGGGGCACACCCGGGCCACTTCCTGACAGCCGCCATGGTTACACGTAAGGTCACAGCCGTACTCCCCACAGGGTCCATGGGCCTCTGCAACAGGCGTCGCCCCGGTGAGCGCGCACCACGCGGCAGGGCAGCCCCAGCCACCCCCACCTCACCAGGCTCATTTCTGTTGGGAGGGTGGCTCTGGAGGCAAACAGGCCTGAGTTTAAATCCAGCTCTGCCACTTACGAGCTGTGCCACCCTGGGCAAGACAATAACTTCTGTGTCTCGGTTTCCTCCTCTATAAGATGGGAATAAAATGTCTACCTAATAGGGTTCTTTGTAGATGATATTCTAGAAGGCATCTCAAGTGCCTGGTGCCTGGCACATAACTTCAGTGTTAAGTCTGCCCTTCCCATCAGCCACTGCCCATCCCCAGTTACCTGGGCACGTGGCCCCTTGCTCTCCATCCTGGCAGGAGCAGACGTTGGGAGCAACGCAGATGCCACTCCCACATCCAAAGGAGCAGAGGGCTGAGAGGAGAAACGCAGGTGAGGGACTAGGCACTGCAGCCCCCAATCTGCCCCTCAGACCAGGGACTGAGTGCTGGCAATGCACACTGCTGGTAGAGGAGACTCGGGGCACAGGCACTTACGCAGGGTGCAGTGCCCACTGCCCATGGAGGGTGCCCAGCCAGGGCAGCAGCCACTCCCGAACCCAGAGAGGCAGACGTGGGGGCCCAGCCGGCGCCTGCAAGAGAGAAGAGAGCACTTTCCATGTTCTGTGTCAGGGGAGGGATTGGCCAACAGGAAAGCTTCTCAGCCAGTCTGTAAGTCAACCAGCAAACAGTTCTCGAGAACCCCCTAGAGAGGGGCAATGGGAAGTTTCCAAAGAAAAAGGACCCAGATAGTCTCTCCTGGAGGGAGGACAAAGACACAAGTGTGAGACAGCAGATACCTGCCAGATGGATACAGAGCAAAGAGTGGCCAGGAAGAGGGGACTCAAAGCTGAGGAAAGGCTCTGGGATGAATGAAGAGCCTGGGGATGGCTGCCTCAGGACCTTTGCACTTGCAGTTCCCTCTATCAGGAAGGTTCTTTCTCAGACACACACTCGGCTCACTCTCTCCCTTCCCCCAATCTCTGCCTATGGCACCCTCTCAGAGAGGCCTTTCTTGTCTGCCCTTCCCTTGCTTTATTTTTCTCTTTAACACTTCCTGGGACATTATTCATTAATTTGTTGATTTGTTCATTGTCTGTCTTCCCTACAGCTCCCTGAGGACAAGGGCTTCTTATCTGTTCACCCCAGCACCTGGAGCACTGCCTGGCACACAGTAAGTGCTCAATAAATGGCTATTGAGAAAACAGCTGAGAAGGGAGGTTAGAGGGCCCCCACAGGCACTGGCATAGGTGACAGCTCTGGGGTGAGTGTGGGAGCACCATCGAGCTGTCCAGAACCGGAGAGGGCAAGAGAGTCTGCTCAACCAGGAACCCGGGGAATCCGGAGTGCAGAAAGGGCAGAAAGCCGGGCACATCCGACCATGTGCCGTCGCTGGGCGGGGCATGGCCACATAGCCATGAACAACTACCATCCCCACCTCTGGGACGCTAGGCAGACCAGGGACCAGGTGACAACAACATAGCATGACGAGCTCCACATCTGGATGGGCTATGGAGCCCTGGGGGGCAGTGCCTGGGAAGGCAGTACCTAGGCTAAGGCAGGACAGGAGACTAGGAGCAGCCGGCAAAAGATGAGGAAAGGAGAGGGTGGTCCAGGCGGGAGAGCAGCGCAATCACAGGCCCGTGGGAGGACAGAGGTGACAACCACAGCCAGTTCCAGTAATGAGCTGGACAGAGGGTGATGAAGTCCAGCCTGGTTTGAATTGGGAATCCCAGTGCAACAGAACAGGGACAGGAAAACCCTCCCAACTGTGCTCTGCCCCTGTTCAGAGGCTGATGGGAAGATCATTCTGCCAGTCGGGCACTTTACAGAGCACCTGCTGTGCCCAGCACTGCACCAGGCACTGGGGACGTGGGGTAAGACAGATTTATCCTGTTCCTGGGGAGAATAACCTATGTCAAATACGACAAGTATTCTGCAAAGGGAAGCTCAGGGGACCATGGCAGTTTAGAAAAGTCTACGGATATCTGTTCCTGGAGCCTCAAGGAGCCTTTTTCCCTCTCTGAAGTCATCACAGAAGAGGGGGCACTCCTGGCTGGGGAAGCTGGCAGTGAAGTCTCATCCCCTCCCCTTGCAGGACCGATTATGGCAGCAGCCTCCGAGGGAGGAGTCGGCAGCTCCCGATCCTCAGACAGGACTAATGAGCTGAACCTCGGGAGGCTCGGAAAGGAACAGGCAGTGCCACCAAAGCAGCAGATGGAAGGATGCCCGGGAGGCTGGTGCAGTCCAACCCTCAGGTGGGCAGGAGCCGAGCACCCGCCAGAGCGCCCCAAGGAGCCTCCTAGGGCCGGTGGTCAACGGGAGACAGGTGGCAGGAGGCTGTGAAAGGCCCCGGAGCCGGCCGGATCTGAGCAGGAACTGGCGTTGGCTGCGTAACACACGTGCGAGCAGCGAGACTGGCTGGGCCGCCCCCGCTGCGCGCCCCCCGGAGAACGTGGCCACCGGCCAGGCCGCCCGCTGACACCGTGTTCCTTCGCTCGGAGCATCACGCACACACGCGCTCGGCCCCGCGGTTGCCGGGCCTCGGCCCGGGACAAACACGTGGGGAGGGCGGCATCCATCGTTAAAGACAGCCAGGGGGCACACCCCCACTCCCCCACCCGCGCGCACGCACGGACTGAAACCGAAACATAACCCAGAGAGACCCGGGCGGTTCCAAGGTCCACGATGTGCTTAAAGCCAGGACACAGGAAAAGCCCCCAGCCCCAGAGCGGCCAGCGCAGCGAGGGAGGCCAGGCGCTGCACGTTTGGGAGCGAAAGCCAGCCAGTCCCAAGACCAGGTGGCACGTCCCGAGCTCCCCTCGCCAGGGGTCCGCGCTCCAGGGCACCGTCGGGCTCACGCAGTACCTGGATCTCCATCCCCCCAGGTCCCAGCCAGGACAGTCCCAGTCAGGAGCGCACGACGGGCACCCGCCCAGAGGCACAAGTTGCTGTCTCTTTGTCCGGACCCCCCGGGCTGCGCCCGCGCGGACAGCGCCCCAGAGTGAACCCCGACCCGCGGCTGCCGGCGGCTCCGGGGCGCCCCTCGGCGCCTCCCATCTCCACGCGGGTAGCACCCCTGCCCCCCGGCGGCGCCGGGAAGGGGCGCGGGGCGCTTACCTCTCCGCCGCGAAGTGCCCGGGAGGCTTCCTCCCGGTGTAGCTTCGGGCCGGGGCCCCGGGCAGCAGGAGCGCGACGCAGGCGGCCCGGAGGAGCAGTCCGGCCCACATGACCGGCGGCGGCGGGTCCCCCGGGCTGGGCTCGGCTCCGGCGCCGCGCGCGGGGGAGGGGGCTGCCGGCCCTCGCCCCTCCTCCTGGTGCCGCGGGGAGCGAACCAGCGATCCCCGAGCTGGCACGCGGAGCTGAGCGGGGGGCTGGGGACGCCGAGAGGAGGGGCTGGGACCGCGAGGGGACGCGGCAGCCGGCTGGGGGTGGTCTCCGGCACCTCGGAGCGAAACACACAAAAGGTAGCGCCGCCCGCCCGCCAGTGCCTCTCCCGGAGGCGCGGAGCCCGGGGCGGGGGCAAAGATCAGGGACCCCTGGGGGCGGGGTTTCGCCCTCGGCCCACACCCCCTGCCCGGGTTTGGGAGTCGGCTTCCTGCGAAGGGCTGAGGGCGTCAGACTGAGGCCCTGAGAAGAAAGAGACTTCGGGAACAAGCTAGCGCCAGAGGCTGTGCTCCCAGGGCATTGCCCGCCTCGGTGGAACCGAGACGCCTGTGTTGTCAGAAGGTGAGAACTGTGGAAATCTGAATCCAGGACCCTGCGTCGCTGGGCAGTTCTAGGCCTGCCCCCGCCTGCAGGTCTGCACCCTAACCCCTGAGTGCGTGGATCGGTGGGTCCAACCGCTCCCTGGCTAGGGGGCAGCAGCCGGTCTTGTAGCCACAGGCTCCCCTGGTCTCCCCGGCTATTGGTTGGGGGGCGAGGAAGCAGTGGAGCGGCAGAAGCAGAACTGGAAGGCACCCCTGTGCCCCGTCTGCCGCTGCCCCAGGCCAGGGTCAGAGATGGGCGGGCTGCAGAGGGAGTCAGGCAGCACAGTGGTGAGGCAGTGGTGGATGGAACTCAGTAGCATCCAGCTGGGAGAAAGCTGGGAAGATGAGGGACTTTTACCTTCTGCTCCGCGTAGGAACCTTCCCTTAGCCACCCAGACCTAATTAGTTCATTTTGCTTTAACACTTCCAGGCATAAGAAACTCCCTACCTGTCAGAAAGCAGCCCAATGGTTTCGAGTAACTACATTTGTTAGAACTAGTCCTTACTTCCCAGCTAAACAATCCCAATTCCTTTGGTCCTGCCTCTGCCATTGCCCTCCTCTGACTACCCCAGCCTGCTGCTGAGGTCCTTCACGTTGGTGGCCACAAATGGACATGGTCTACCAACAATAGCTTGGACTGTCCCCTCCTTCCTACAGACACCGTACTTTTGCTAATGCAGCCTAACAGGACCATGATACTGGTTAGCTCATGACATAGAGTTTGCATTGAAGGAAAACCTCAGATGTTTTTATTGTTATTAAACACACGCTGCCAAGTCAATCTCTCTACCTGAACCTGTGTGGCTGAGTTTTAGCAGACATTCACATTTAGGCCTGTCTCTCACCATGTTAGCTTTGACCCATCTTCTAATTTAGTCAACAAATTCTCAGCAAGCAGGTTGCTAACATACTCTGCATTGGAAGATGAATGCAACTTCTGCTTCTATGTCCATTCTGAGTCCTAAGAACTCCCAGAATCCTCCAGCATCTTTCCTTCCTGCCACAAACATCCAAAGGCTGCATTTTCCCCCTCCCCTGCCACTAGACCACCACTCAGTGTCAAATAGGTGCTCCTTCTTCCTGGCCCTAGGAGCTAGCTACCCACATTTTCAACATGTTTATTCGGGACAAAAGTGACCTTTTTTTTACATGGCTGTCATCTCTCACGCTATCTTCTTTCCCCCACACTTCAGGACACCTCAGCTACCTCCACTCTTAACTATTAATTCTACTTTTTGGAGCTCCAGTCCCTCCACCTCACCCTGTAAAACTCACTCTCTGGCAAGGTTCACTCCATATTGGTAAATGAGCAGCAGGAATAGAAAACGCCACTTTGTGCTTAAATACCTAACCCTAAGGCGGCATTCAGGATACTTACTACACAGTAAATTCCTGTTGGTGAATCTCTTAACTGCCCCTGGCATTTCTTTCACGTCCCCATGAAGTTCGTGACCTTATGGCATTCACCTTGCTCCTTCTACCAAGTCTGCTCCTTTAGTTAGTTTGTTGCTACTTTTTCTTGTCTTTTTGTTTGACCCCCAAGGCTTCTCAGTTTGGACTCTGAGTCTCTAACTTAATATTGTTCATCTTCAAGGACTAGTTTGGGCATATCACTTAATTGAAGTTCCTCAGTGTTTCTTTCCCACTTCTGTGGCTCGTGGCTTCTCAGTAACAAAAGGGACCCTCCACTAAGGGTGGAGGATCCAAGTTGTTGTTGGCTGCAGAATGACGGCCTCTGGCTTGTGACCCTTCCAAGTGGTCATGTGATGAGTCAGTGTTTCTATTATTCTCCCAAAGGTCCCTTCGTGCAGAGGCCTGGAGTGATGCTAGCTCATCAGCGCCTACATGGAATGGAGCTGATCCAGCTGGCTAGAGCCACGCTCCAAGACAACCTTTCACCCCTAGAGAGGTGATTAATGGTTTATAAGGAGGGGATGTGGAAGTATGGCAGCAGGATGTCAGTTTCCAAAGGGTTGCTGGAATTCAATCCCGAGTGAATATACCCAAGATTATAGGAAAACAAAAAAAGCAAAACATTGCAAGGACTCCACAAGCTTCCAAATTCAAGACTGAAGCCACTGATAACAACCTTCTACTCAGAGTAGCAAGTCTCAGTGGCTGCAGGTCAGACTGTGAAGAGTGCACCAGAATAATAATCCCATTTTGCCTTTCTGATCATGGCACCTTACAGTCAACGCTCCCATCTAGGATTAAATTTTAGAAGTAATCACAATCTGGAGACTGTTGCTTGCTTGCTTCATTAAAGCTGGTCTCTGGCATGGGGGCAGGCCTTTTACAAATTCAAACCATGACTTTAAGAATTCAAATCACAGTGTTGAGTTTCAAGTTCAAACTGTGGTTTTTGAGCTGCTGATTATTTTTTCTCTTAAGACCCTTATCCCCCACCCTCAGAAATCCCAAGAGAATAAGGGGAAAAGAAGGGTAAAAAAACACAAAGAATTTCTCCAGGGAAGGAAACTTACTCAGAAGACCCCCTGAAGCAAGGATGCTTCCTTGCTCTTTTCCTTTCAAGCTAGAATCTCTCAAAACCACTGTTTGAACTTGAAACCACAATTTTCCTGACACTGTATCAAAGGCTAGTCTTAAAGGAGCCAGCCAATATGCCTAGGATCAACCCTACTCCACTGTTGGGACAGAGCAGCCTTTATTCCCACTGGATCACTGGTAGAAATATGGGCTCAGACACTCTGACCCACTGAGCTGAAAGAAGACAGGCTTTGTTTGCTGGACAGAAGGGTGAACCCCAAATGTGCCCTGTATTTTCAAACTAAAAGCACCAAAGCCTCACTTGATTAGACCAGAGGAAATAAAATGAGAATGAATCCAAAGGGCATGTGGCAACAGGAAGCTGGGAGGTACATAGGAGCACCTTGTGGCCTAGGGGCTAATTGACTGGACACTGCACGCAGAGCTAGCTGCAAAGTGAGGTCAAGAAAGGCAGCCCAAGCAACCCCTAGGCACGGCAGGTTACCAGCAGATGCAACTGAGAATCAAACAGTGTTCTTGAGTCAAGGGCAACAGAAAGACTGAATTTCCAAAACCTGACACGTTATCCTTGAGATCCCACCAAAAACAATCACATGACAAAGGAGATGTACAGATGTCACTTCACTATGTGAGAGAGTTGTTCTAATATCAAGGACAAGTGACTGCAGCAGCTGCCATACAGAGGGGACACTGCCTCAGTTTGCAGCAAATTGGGAATAGCGTACCTGGGACGATGGAGAGCTGGGCAGGGAGAAGAACAGGCAAAACAAATGTACTTTTCTTATTAGATTCTACTTTATTTGGTAAAACTCAGGAACTAACAACCAATTCACATCCCTCCACCTCCTTCTCTCTGAAGAAGGCGGTTTGGATAGACAAAGAGCTGTTGCTTGGGGATCACCCACCATCTCCGGGTTTTATACTCAGGCAGCACATAGCCTGGTAACCCAATGCTCTCAGAGGCAACAGAAGAAAAGTAAAAGGAAGGTTTCACTTCAAGACAGTGAAGCCCTCCCAACCCTCTTCCCTACTAAAGGCAACCTCCCCACACCCCCAACCTAAATAAAAAGATAGCAGAGGACAATGCATGAGTGTGAGATACACACACACACGCACGCGCACACACACACGCATAGCTTCCTTTCAGCCAAAGAGCCGCAAGATCCCTCCCTGGAAGGAGGACAACTGGCAACACCAGTCAAGGCTTGGTGGTCCAAGATCATGGCTGGAGTCATGTGAGACTGGTAAAAATCCAGGGAGAAAATGGTTCACCTTCAGCCCATTCCCAGGTCTCTAGTAAACTGGTTTTAGTTCTAAGAAAGCCCCATTTCCACACAGGTGAACTGTGGCTTTGGGGCAGCTGGCTTAGGGAAAGGCCCCCTCATGGCCAAGAAGACAATGGTAGGAGAGGAGTGGGAGGGCAGCAGGGCGAAGCCTTTGGGGAGAGTCAGAAAAGGGTACCCTTGCCCTTGGCTAATGGATCCGAGTTAGCTCCTCCACAACCTTGATGAGGTCATCTGCAGTGGCCTCTCGCTTCATACCGCTGCCATCGTCATACTGCAACAGAAGGGGCAGGGCAGTGAGGGCCAGGAGGGTACTCTCCCTCAGCTGGGGAAGGGAATGCCCACAGAGGGGGAAGGACATGGCTCCCCCACTTCATGGCAGGAAGGACTCACCAGAAGCCCACACCTCCCCCTTGGTGGCACAGGTCTCCTGAGGCAAAGCTGGCTCGCGGGCTACCCCCTGGCCTACATTTCTCCCTCTTCAAGGATGTTCCCCAGAGGTACCAACTCCAGTGAGCAATATCCCAAACTCCAGAATGGTGGAAATCCCTCCTCCCTATAGGATCCTGACCCTGCCTTCTACCTTTGGGTCTTGCCAGAGATCCCAAATGTGCCCATGTTGACAAGAACAGAGATTAACATGGGTAGAGTTCCTGGTGGGTACCCAAGAGCTCGTGCATATACATCTCGTTTCCCTCAGACACCACTTTCCCACCTGGTAAGGATCATAAAGGGCCATAGAGGGCCAATGGCACCTTAGAACTGAGCAAGGGCTCAGGCCTGTAATCCTAGCACTCTGGGAGGCAGGTCGCTCAAGGTTAGAAGTTTGAAACCAGCCTGAGCAAGAGCGAGACCCAGTCTCTACTAAAATAGAAAGAAATTAATTGGTCAACTAAAAATATATAGAAAAAATTAGCTGGGCATGGTGGTGCATGCCTGTACAGTCCCAGCTACTCGGGAGGCTGAGGCAGGAGGATTGCTCGAGCCCAGGAGTTGGAGGTTGCTGTGAGCTAGGCTGATGCCACAGCACACTAGCCCAGGCAACACAGTGAGACTCTGTCTCAAAAAAAAAAAAAAAAAAAGAACTGAGCAGGAGAGGTACCCAGAGCTTTCAGAATCTCCTAGCATGCTGCGACCTGTGATGACTTATTTAATTGGCCCAGGACTGAACACCACACAGCTCACCTGTAGGTTTGCCACAACCTCCTGCATCTTGGGGCGGCTGATATCCAGGAAACTCTCAATTAAGTCGCCATCAATGAAGCCTGTGGCCGGTTCTGTCTTCCGCTCAGTGTGAAAGGATCTCCAGGTAGACAGGCAAGTTAAGGAATGTGTGCTTACTGGGAAACAACCTTTCTCAGTCATCCTCACCTCTGAACAAGACCCAAGTCTAAAGCAATCAGGGTTAGAATAGGAAATGACAGTTTCAACTAAAAATCCCATTGCTTTTTGGACTTTTCTTGGAATTATAAGAAATATAAAATTATTATATTGAGAATTAGTTATTTATTTTTTTTCTGTTTTTACGTGGCCAATTAATTTTTTTCTTTTCTTTTTAGTAGAGACGAGGTCTCGCTCATGCTGGTCTCGATCTTCTGACCTCGAGCGATCCACCCGCCTCGGCCTCCCAGAGTGCTAGGATTACAGGCGTGAGCCACCGCGCCCGGCCAAGAGAATTAGTTCTTGATTGAGGTAATTTTCAAAATAGTATTTTTAAAAATCCAGATCAGATTCTATTAGTGTGAAGCCTGGGCATGTCTGGATATTTTTAGAAAGTGCTCTAGATGAAGCTGCTGCACAAGAACCATTCATCTGAGTCTAGCCTCAAAGCCTCATGGACGAATAAACTGAGGCTCAGCGAGCAAGGGGGCTGCCAAAGATCCTGCCAGTTAGCAAAGAACCAAGACGTCAGCCCCTCCGCCGGCTAGAGCTGGGCCAGAATCCTAGGGAGTCCCTGCCTGAGGAGGACTCTTTGTATCTCCCGCAGCAAACAAACTTCCAGTAGCACTTGGGTTCTGGGTGTCCCAGCGCAGCTAATTCTTAAGCTTCCAGCCTTTTCTTCTTCCTTTTTCCCTTGTTCCTCTGCTAGTGTCTCTAGCCTCAGACACTGCTGCCCCCAACACAGGAGAAAGGATGCTCTCCTATGTCATGATCTAAACTTACGTTTGAATTCTGGTGACAGGTACACTAAAAGCCCTGACTTCAGCATTATAGAATTCATCCATGTAACAAAAACATTTGTACTGAATGTTTGAAATGTATTGAAATAAAAAATTTAAATAAATAAATAATCAAACAAACTTATGTTTGAAATGTAACACCAAGAAGGCCAAGAAGCAGACATATTTCAGGGACATAACTGTACATTTCCAAGACAGACCAGTTGAAGCTGGGTGGTTAAGTACGTGGGAATTCATTATCCCATTCTCTCTCTACTGTGCTATATGTTTGAAATTTTCCACATAAAAGTTAGAAAAAAATTAAAAAAAACAAAAAAACAAAACCTGATCCATACAGGACCCTAGTGAAGACATTTTGGATAGCAGTTTCCCGAAGCAATTTAGGGTAATGTGGCTCTCTACATGTGGCAGGATGTGCTTCCCAGCAACAGGACAACTCTGGGAAGGATATAAGGAGTGTTCAATCTTGCCCACACTTTTGATGACTTTATTGAGTCGATTCTGCATGTCCAACAGGAGGTTGTACCAGCTCTCTGACAGCGAAGTCACTAGGCCTGAAGAAGCGAAGGAGGCAGTGAGCTGCAGAGCCCCGGAGCCCACAGCCTGGATAAGCACCAGCAGGAGGGACAAGCTTGCTGCAGCCTCGGCGAGTCACCTCCCACTAGCCTCCCACATCTTGTCCAACTCTTCTCCCTACTTCCTCGGAATGGCGATCTCAGGAAGGCGGCCTGTGGGCTGTGCCCTGCAGTGCGGGGGGAGGGGGGGGTGTTAACCTTACCAATCATGCCGTTGACTGTGCCGAACAGCACTGAGCCTTGTGTGGGAGTGGACGTCTCGCCCAGATTCTGCATGACCAGAGAGCCGTGGCAAAAGACGTTGACAAACTCGCCCAGGTGGAAGAGACCAACCTCCTGAAGGTGTTGCCGCTCCTCATCAGTGGTGGCAGCGCTGAAAGGCAGGGAGAAAGTCACTCCCTGACCCTCCTGGTCTCCATGAGGCCCTGACACAGGACCGTGTGCAGTGGACACCCACATACCCCAGAGCAGGGGAGCCAGTCTGAAGAGGCTGATTTATGTGACCTTTTCTTCTCTCGTGAAGAAATGCTACCTCTATGAAGAGGAGCACCTGGACCTAATGCGGATCCCCACGTTCTCAACACCACAGGCCCGGGAGCTCCGGCCCCTCCCCACCGTCCCCGCGCTGGTCACTCACCTATCCTTCTGACACACAAACAAGTTAAAGGCATTTTCAGCCCCCAGGAAATTGTCATCATCCAAGATTTCCACGGCACTCATCCAGTTCGGATTAAAGTCTCGAGCAATCTTAAAATAGATAAGGTGTAACAAGAAAATACAATCAGCAGTTTGCATGGAATCCAGTTCTGGGACTTGTCTTTTTTTTTAGTCAGGAGCCAAGACCCTACCCTGCAGAGGATGCAGCTCTGTTTAAAAACTGTCATGCTAGAAGGAATCTCCCCCCAAATCTGTGGCCTACGTAGCCCATTTGGTTGCAATTGCCCAGAGATGAAGCCTACTCAGAGTTCAGGTTGGGGGTCTCTAAAAATATCTAATCGATGCAGAATGTATGCTGCAGGGAAATTCTGCCCCTGCTGGGCTTGATTATCCTCCACCACCAGAGAAACACTTGCAGGGATCATGGCTTAAGCAAGACATTGGTCCCTCGTCCCCCTACTACCTCTTCGAAGTTTCCTTCCATGGGCTTGTAGGCCAGCAGCAGCACTGAGCGCATGAGATCGCCCACCAGGATGAAGTCCCCCTTGGTCTTCAGGTAGAGGGCCATGATGTTGTTGTAGTGGTTGCACTCGGTGCGCAGCTCCTTTTCTGTTGTCCACTCGTAAAGCCGCACCTGCAGGGCATGTTGTTTCTCTCAGCCTGAGGGGCCAGAGTCCTCTCAGAGCCACTGTTCCCCACTCCTCAGTCCTCCACCTGCAGCACGGCTACCCAGAGTGCAATGTGGGGTGGGAAATGGTCTTATGTGTTTACTCGGGTGAACATTTTTTATTTCACTATTACATATTTATGAAACATGAAAATAGAGCACACCAAACTAGGAATACAAAGTTTTCCTTTACATAAAACAATGAGTCCATGTAAAAGAAATAGTAATGCAAGTATAATACTATGGATATGACAAAAGATAATCTTGTGACTGAAGTTTGGTGATTGATCTACAGAAATATCTGTTAAAAGAGAAGATCCAACTCCAGTTTCCTAATCAGAATGGAACAAGATCACCCCCCAACAAACTGCCTTTTCTGAACCCTTCTCAAAACGTATACATTCCTGGAACTTTTTAATGTGAATCCAATGAGTAGAGAAAAGCGAATGAAAAAGTCCAACAGAAACTGTCAAATAACTTACGGAATCTAAAGACCTTGATTCTATGGCCACCCCCTACCAACCCCAAAACGGAGAACGAAAGCCTGCTTTTCTCTTTCTCCACTGCAGTTCGGCTTCAATCACGACCACATCTCCAAAACACTGGAGATGCTTTACCATCAGCGAACAGATGGAGAGACATGTGGCACAGCCCAGGGCCGAGGAAGACAGATGCAACTTGTCTGTGTTGACAAGCCTTCCCTGTTAAATCCCTCAGGATCCCAATAATCCCACCATGGCCTCGGCACATCTAGAAACTCCTGGACAGAATATATTAAGCTGATTTCTCAAGGTGTGTCTGAAGAACCCTGCCTCCACAGGTGTATACTCTAAGAGTCATTCATAATGATTACAATGGCTACCATACCTCTGCCGGCAGGGTGGAGGGCACCTCCAGAGTGCCCCATCTTTGGGTAAGCTCAGCCTTGCTGGGCCTCGACATGTCCAATAGTGGGAGTGAAAAGTGGGTACCAGAGCTCCCTGTGCTCCCACCAACACCTGCCACCCTCCCTCTCCACACTCTCAGCCTCCCCATTACCATCTGCCATGAAGATAGATACCACCAAGGCCAGATACCACCAAGCCCAGGACTCTCACTCTCTTCCAAAAGGCTCTAGACCTCTGCTGTCCAATATGGTAGCCACTAGCCACACATGGCAATGAAACGCTTGGAATGTGCCTAGTCCAAGTTGAGATGTGTTGAGTATAAAATACACATCAGATTCTGAAATCTTAGTATTAAAAAATGTAAAGTATCTCAGTAATAGTTTTTACTGAGATAGTTTTTACATGTAATACTGATTACATGTGGAAATAATATTTTAAATACTGAGTTAAATAACATACATTATTAAAATTAATTTCACTGGCTTTTTTTGCAGCACTGATGGAGCTGAATAATTTCACCTGCTTTTTATGTTTATTAATGTGACTACTGGAAAATTTAAAATTACATATATGGCTCATACGGTATTTCTATTGGCCAGCAACAGACTAGACACCTAATCTGACCTTGCATGCCACCCCCACTTCCCACAGCCATGCACCGTACTCTCTGGAACACACACTCATTAATCCCAGCAGCCTCTTCTCTGGCCTGACCCTTCACCATCTCATTCTGACTGACAGGCAGGGCCCTCTCAGCTTAGCCGTTTTCCCTTCTACTGTTCCTCCCAGCACTGGGACTGCAGGTGGGACAGTCTTCCATGCTCCTCCTGGCCTCCTCCCTCGCACTCCCTAAACATCCCAGTTCTGAAGTTCACCTCATCCGACTACACCACCACTACCGTGCCCGGAAGCAGTCACCTAAACTCCCACCCCACCACTCTCCCTCGGAGCTCCTGTAATTCTCGGTGGCTTAAACATTCACAAAGAAGGTCCTTCCAGTAACTTTTCCAACTCTCCTCTTTCCTGCTTATCTTGTCCATTCTTATGATCACCTGTTAGAGCCTGTCATTAAAAATAACTGCACCCCCTCCTCAGTCTTCCGCCCTCAGTCCCACCTGTTCGCAGATGCCCAGAGCCTGGTCCCCAAACACTGTCCTGCAGACTCTTAATTCCCCTGCCCCTCTCCTTTCCTCAAGCTCACCACACAAAACCGGCTTTGGCTAAATTCTCATCTTCCATGTACGTGAGGGAAAATAACCCACCAGGATGACTACTCTCATTTTAAAGACAACTAACAGAAAGCGGGGCTCTTAAACCCCTTGGTAATTGTGCATTTCCTAGTCCATTCACTCTTCTGGTCCTAAAACAAATTTCCTCTCCTCAAACTACTAATATGTCCCCTTCCATCCTCCCTCTCAGCTACGTCACAGAGAAGATGGACACAACCAAAAGAGGACTTCTACATGCTTCTGCCATCTGTTCCCTTCCCTGCCCTCTCAGACCAACAGTGTGTTCGAGACCCACTTCGTTCTGCCTATTCAAGAACATGACTCCAGGCAATCCTCCTCTTTCTGACAGATCATTTCCAGAGAAACATGCAGCAATATTTCCCAGCTTGAAAAATTAAAAACAAACTCTTGTCCTGAAATTTTCCTCTGCAGTCACTGCCCCATCACTCTCTCCCATGCTGTTAAACTCCTCGAAGGGGTTCTCTTCACCAGCTGTCCTCTCCCCCCACTCTCAGCTGAACTCATGTCATCCAGGTTTTTCCCCACCACTCTCCGGTCAAGGTCACCACCGACTTCCATGTTGCCAAAACCAATAATCAATTCTTTTATTTTGAGACAGAGTCTCACTCTGTTGCCCGAGCTAGAATACCGTGGCGTCAGCCTAGCTCACAGCAACCTCAAACTCCTGGGCTCAAGCAATCCTTCTGCCTCAGCCTCCCGAGTAGCTGGAACTACAGGCATGCGCCACCATGAACAGCTAATTTTTTCTATATATTTTTAGTTGGCCAATTAATTTCTTTCTATTTTTTTTAGTAGAGACAGGGTCTCACTCTTGCTCAGGCTGGTTTCGAACTCCTGACCTTGAGCGATCTGCCCGCCTCGGCCTCCCAGAGTGCTAGGATTACAGGCCAATGATCAATTCTTAATCCTTGTTACTGACCTACTGGCAGCATTTGCAGTTTACCAATTCCCTCCTGTTTGAAATGCTCTTTCCATGGCTCCCCGAACACTGTCCTCTCGGTTCTCCTGCTTCACCAGTCACCCTTCCTCAGTTTCACTGGATCTTCTCTATCACCCCAACTTTGAAACGCCGGACTGCCCCGGATCAGTCTTCAGCCCTGCTCTACCCACTCCAGTGGATGGGTGATCCTGGGTGATCGCATCCCGACTTTTAGCTTTAAATGTCACTGAATAACTGCCATGCTGATATCTCCAGCCTACCTCTTTCCTAGATACCTCTCTAATCATTACCTAGTTGACATCTCCACTTAGATAACCACTGAAACTTAGTGTGTCCAAACCCAAATTCCACTCCAAACCTGCTGTGCTCACAATCCTCCTCATATCAGTAAACGTCAACTCCATCCTTACTGTTGCTCAGGCCAAAACTCTTAACCCTTTATCCGCCACCTGTCACACCTCATCTACAACCCATCACCAAAGCCGCTCAATCCTACCTTCATAATATATGCACAATCTGACCACTCTTCATCCTCTCCTGCACCACCGCCTGGTCCCAGCAACCACCGACTGCTGTCTGGACTATTACAAGAGTCTTATAACTGACCTCATTGCTTCTACTCTTGGTCTCCTACAGCCCTTCCAGAGAAACAAAATGATCTTTTTTTTTCTTTTTTTGAGATAGAGTCTTGCTCTGTTGCTCAGGCTAGAGTGCTGTGGCGTCAGCCTAGCTCACAGCAACCTCAGACTCCTGGGCTCTAGTGATCCTCCTGCCCCAGCCTCCCAGGTAGCTGGGACTACAGGCTCACCATGCTCGGCTAATTTTTTCTGTTTTTAGTTGTTTGGCTAATTTCTTTCTATTTACAGTAGAAACAGGGTCTCACTCTTGCTCAGGCTGGTCTTGAACTCCTGAGCTCAAGCAATCCTCCCACCTCGGCCTCCCAGAGTGCTAAGATTATAGGCGTGAGCCACTGTGCCTGGCCCAAAATGATCTTTTAAAATACAAGTTTAATCACATTCAAACTCTTGCTCAAGCCTTCCAGAGAAAATGGAAAAAAAAAAAAAAACCTTCAGAGATTTCCATCACCCTCATAAAAAACCCCAAGTCCTTCTTGAACGGCCTACCAAGCTTTGCCTGTTCTGGTCCCTGGCTGCCTCTCGGGCTCATCTCCCACCACCCCACCAGCTCACTCCTGCCAGACCTGCCCATTCTCACTTTCAACCTCTTACCCGGGCACCTGTCCTCCCCAGACACAGGCATGGCTCCTCCCTCCCTTCCTTTAGAACCTGCCCAAATGCCACCGTATCTGCAAGACCCTCCTGACCATCTCATATGAAACAGCTAACCTCCACTTCCCATGTTCACCCTGGTGCTCCTCCAACCCCAGGCCTCTTTTATTCCCTACCATTTCACATACTATATACTTTATTTGCTTATAAGTTTCAAAAGGGCAGCTCTTTGTTCATTTTTTTTACTACTACATCCAAATACTAAAACAGTGCCTGGCATACATCAAATGTTCAGTTGTTATTTTCTGAATGAACAAATGACTTAGAAATGCTCAACTTAAAATGTCTGCCAGTCATGGTGGCTCACGTCTATAATCCCAGCACTTTGGGGGACCAAGGTGGGAGGATTGCTTGGGGCCAGGAATACGAGACCAGCCTGGGCAACATAGTAAGACCCTGTTTCTACAAAAAAATTTTTAAAAAATGTAGCCAGATGTGGTGGTGCATTCCTGTAGTCCCAGTTACTGCGGAGGCTGAGGTGGGAGGATTGCTTGAGCCCAAGAATTCAAGGTTACAGTGAGCTCTAATCCTGCCACTGTACCCCAGGCCTGGGCAACAGAGTGAGACCCTGTCTTTAAGGAAAAAAATATATATATATGTATACACACACACACACACACACACAGAGTTAAGTAATGTTTCTTTACTCAATCTTCTTAGCACCTTTAATATGCTACAATGCACTGTGACACCCCAAGAGAGGAATCCACGATAGTGCATTTTTCAAATTTATTTGACCATGAAACTTATTTTAAGAATTTTTAATCAAAACATCAAGTTGTGTATCTTAGATATACACAATTTTTGTCAATTATACTTAAATAAAGCTGGGGAGAAACATTTTAGCAAGGAAGGAGGCAGAGTCGTGGCAGAAGAAAAGTGGAATACTTCAAAGGACTGGGATGTCTTCAGGATATTCTGTGAATACAGATAACATATTCTTTTGTTTCTTTGTTTGGAGACAGGATCTCACTCTGTTGCCCAGGATAGAGTGCAATAGCGTCATCATAGCTCATTGCAACCTCCTCCTGGGCTCAAGCGATTCTCCTGCCTCAGACTCTGGAATGGCTGCGACTACATGCACATGGCACAACACCTGGCTAATTTTTCTATTTTTTGTAGAGACATAGTCTCACTCCGGCTGGTCTCGACCTCCTGACCTCAAGTGATCCTCCCACCTCGGCCTCCCAGAGTGCTTGGATTACAGGAATGTGCCACCGCGTGCAGCCTAACCTATTCTTTTGACACGGAACACCCTGCACTCTCTCCCTCCTTCAATTCCTGCAGTACCCAGGATTTGATACACATGGGGTTCACATAACCCAGTTGAAAGCCTGGTCCAACCTCAGCTCCCCAAATTCCCAGCTTAAAGCTCTATCCTCCATCCCCACTACTTTGTTATCCTTAAAATCTCACACTAACAGCCCCAGAAAACATAAAGGAAGTATGTTCTGTAGACAACGTACAACTAGCGTGCAACCTAAAGCAGGGTACCAAGTGGTACGGGCCTCACCGTGCTATTGATGCTAGCTAGCAGCTTCCCATTAAATTCCACCATGGAGTACACAGCCCCTTTCACTTCCTTTTCAGCCACAGTCTGTAGTTTTCCTGGGGGAAAAAAAGATTAATTCTTGAGTCTCTTTTATAGAGCCTACACTTTACCTAGTCAAAAGAATCCTGTGGTTGCCCCTCTGGCCCTTATTTCCTGCCTCCAAAAACCACTCATCTGAGAAGTAACACAGAGTCAGTATATATGCTGGGGTTAACTACCGCCTAAAGTATGAGCCCCAAGGGAATGTGTAGTGATTCCAGATGGTATCCAAGATCTACCTCCCACCCGAACTCCAGATCTGTCTCTCAGAATGGAGACCAAATTCCATCTTGGCTGATCTGAGATTTCTGGGCTAATACCAGTCTTTAGAACCATCTTGGGTAGGAGCAATGAGAAATGACATAAATAAACACAGTGCTAAAGCTGGAAAGAGCACCTAAATGGCTGAGCAACCAAGTGGAAAACAAATCTAGGATTCTCAACTCTGATTCTGGCCACTAGATTCTCTTACCCATTGTTCACCACCCCCTGTTTTTTTTTGTTGTTGTTGTTGTTTGTTTGTTTTTTGCCTTTTGAAGAGTAAAAAAGGAAGAAACACAAGCTAAATTTTACTTGAGCCCTGCTCATCTGCTCCAAAACTCAATCAATAAATGGCTTGAGAGGAAGGAATAGAATGGCTCTTCACAGCAATGAACCCAAGTTTCTTCCACTGCTTAACTGAGGCTCTGAAATCTCCAATGGTCTGCTTAGTTTCCCAGCATTTCACATCCCTCAGCAGCTGGAGACTGAGCCCACTTACCATCTGAATACTGAAAGACAACAATGCGACCCTGCTTGGGCTCCGCCTCTTCAGGATATACCATGGCTGTGCCCACGATGAAGTACGTGTTAGGGTCTTTGCCCAGCTTGCAGGAGACCAGGCTGAGGGCATACTCGTTCTGCAGAAACTGGTGGGCATGAAGCACTAGACGGAGAGTAGAGAGATGACGGGTTGCTGACACCTTGCTCACACCCCCTTGCACGTGTAACCCTAAGCTTCCATGAGGCCTGCAGCTTAGGCGGTGAAAGAGCATGTGCTGCCTGCTGTCCTTGTCTCCTCACATTGTCCGACTCCCACAGCCTATGCCAAAGAGAAGATGTCCAACCCTCCAGCCTCACTGTCAACTCAGACTCCCACCCTCCTTTCCGCTCTGCCACACTGTCTGCTCAACAGAGCCCAGAAGCTCAGTTTAGGAAGGACATAGGTAAAAATTCTAGAAAAACCCAACTGCACCTTCAAAGGTGTGCTGGTCGATGATAAGGAGGTTGTGCACCTCCACCTCTTCTCCAAAGGAGGTCTCGTGAGGAGCTGTGCTGCTGGAGAACAGCTTGCTGGAGCTGACACTGCTGGACAGGGCCTGAGAAAGAGAGAATCCCCATCATCCCGCTCGAAAGCAGAACAGGTGCTCAGAACTGCAGTGAGGGGACCCATCGGAGCAGGGATGGAGGCTGAGGAGAACTCTAAAGCCCAGCAGCTCAGTGGAGCCTGCCATAGGAGCCAGTTTACATATGTAATTGACACATCCCTCCCCAACACCACAGGAACCTAACAGTCATTAAAGACAATTAAAATAGTGAAGTGCCAATCAAGCACATCCTAAAGAGGAACCCTGGGGCCTAATAAAGTGACAGGCTCCACCTCTCAATGGAAGGAGCACAGGAGCACTCCAAATAAAAGGAAAAACATAAAGATTCTGGACTAATGGAGGAGTTCCTATGACAGGTGTCTGGGAGCAAGAGAGGCCGAGAATACACAGAAGAAAACGACCAGCTGCTATCTCCATCGAGCCTGTTATGTGCAACTCTAGACCATCCTATTATCATCCTCATTTTACAAATGAGAAAACTGAAGTCTAGACTTTCCCGAGGTCACACAGCTGCCAATAAACCTTGAAGCTAGTTCTGTCAGACTCCACATCCCAAGCTCTTACCTACTCTATTACTCTGCCCTCAATTACACATACCCCACAAAGTATCCAAACTGATGACAGAAGAGGAATTATCCATGCAGCAAGGCAACCATTTGTTATAACCAAGCAGCAACCATTTTTTATAAATAAACTTTTACTGGACCCCAGCTATACCCACCTGTTGTCTATGGCTGCTTTCGGGCTATAATAGCAAAGTTGATGAGTTAGTTACAACTAAGACCACACACCTGCAAGCCAAAAATGTTTACTATCATCCCCTTTACAGAAAGGCTGCCAGCCTGCACTAATGCCATCTTTCTTTGTCCACTGCCCTTACCTGGGTGCTGGCACTGGGCCTTAGAGCAGTTGTGCCCCCACTTGTGTCTTGGACTTCAATGCGGCTGGAGAGGACCCCAAAACACTGGGACACTTCCTGATAGCATATCTTCCTGCAGAACAAGTACAAACAACAATGCCACTCAAAAAAAGCCAGGAGCACGCTATACCAACTCCCAGGTCGCCACCCTCTGCAGCTCTTTTACCCTGGCCCTCACCTGGGAGACTCGTAGAGGGGAACTGTGCGAATGTGCAGCTTCTGGATCTCGTCGATGGTGCCAATGGTGAGGGTGCTATTGTTGGCCAGTGCCAGGCTGGAAAGAAGGGTCCAGGTTTAGACTGAGTATACCCAAGGAAGGAAAGGATTCTATGAGGCAACTCCATAAGAGGAAGAAAAACAAAGCAGAATTACACCAGCTCACTCCAGGGCAGCGGCTCTCAACTTTGACTCTATGCTAAACATCACCTGAGGAGACAAACAATTCTGAAGCTTGATCCCGACCACAAGATTTTTTTTTTTTTTTTTAAGAGACAGAGTCTTGCTCTGTCACCTAGGCTGGGGTGCAGGGGCAGGATCAAAGCTTACTGCGTCCTTGAACTCCTGGGCTCAAGCAATCCTCCTGCTGCTGCCTCCTGAGTAGCTGCGACTACAGGTGCTTGCCACCACACCCGGCTAATTTTTTGACTTTTTATAGAGACAAGGCTATGTTACCCAGGCTGGTCTTGAGATCCTGGCCTCAAGCAATCCTGGTGCCACCCACCGACCTGGCCAAGATATTCTTTTTTAATTGGCCTGAGTGGGCCTAGGCTGAAATTTTTAACAGATTTCCATTGATTGCTAAGGTGCAGCCAAGGTTCTGATTCAAAATATCACTGTTCTAGGACAGTGACGCTCAAACTATTGTGTGCATAAATCAATCAGCTGGAGGGCTTGTTAAAGCAAACTGCTGGGCCCCACATCAGAGTTTCTGATTCAGTGGGCCGGGCAGTGCTCAATAATCCAATAATCTGCATTTCTAACTGTTTCCAGGCAGTGCTGTTGCTGCTGGCTGGGACCACCTTTTGAGAGCCCCTGCTGTAGGGAAATACAAATGATCTCTTAATCAGGTGTTATGAAACTTGACTAATCATCTGAATCACCTGAGAAGTTTTCTGAAACTATAGCTTCTACAGCCCAACCTCAGACCTACTGAATCAGAATCTGGTCCAGAATACAATGATCTCTTAATCAAGGTGTTATGAAACTTGACTAATCATCTGAATCACCTGAGAAGTTCTCTGAAACTATAGCTTCTACAGCCCAACCTCAGACCTACTGAATCAGAATCTGGTCCAGAATCTGGACCCCAGCTACACCCACCCAAAAAAATCTGTTTTTGTTTGTTTGTTTTTTTTTAAGCTTCCCAGATGTTTCTAACGGGTGGCCAGATTTGAGAACCCCTGCTTTACACTTCCCACCAGGGCCATTTACTGACTTTGACATTAGGAAAAAGCTTGAGGGAAAGGGTTTGAAGAAAACATCATGATGCCCTCAATCAATGACTTTTGTTGAAGGAAGAAAAAGAGACTCACCTGTCAGGATAGCCATCTGAGTTGAGGGGACACATGTAGTTCACTTCCTTGAGGTTGACATTGGAGAAGACCAATTTGTGGTTGCTGCTGTAGATGACAGTGGGGCGGTCAGAGCAAGCAAAGACGTTGGTGGTAGAAAGAGAACGGAAAGTCCTCAATACCGTGGGCTGGGTGCCCAAAGTCACCTTCTTACGGTCGCTCAACAAGCCTACAGAGGGAACGGCATCAGGAGAAAGAAGGAAGGAAAGGAAACAGGACAAACAGCTGGATTGTGAAGGTTCAAAAGCAGTACCCTGAGGCTAAGAACTCTGTGCAACTCTAATATGCTCCATTTTTGAAAGAGCCCCTCACTCCAAGTGTTATTCTCACCTGTCTCAATGTTGAGCCCAAAGTAGAAAAGTGCCCCATCTCCCAAGGCACAAAGGAGGTAGTGGCTACTCTCAAAGGTGGTCATCAGAATGGAGCGAGGAATGATCTCTGTGGAAAAAGGGTACATTAAGTTCTTGTTCCACATGATGACTCTGATCCCAACCTAGGTCCCTAAATGACACATACCTCCACCCAGCATCTCCTTATGCAGTAGTTCAAAAGAGGGCAGCTTCAAGATACGAGCTGAGATGTCTGTCCAGAGGCCGATGGCACAAAGAGGGGACAGCCCATTGCTGTCCCCTAATGGTGTGATGTCCAAGCATGCCACTTCATGTTCCATCTCTGTGTGGCTGAACGAGGAATATGGCAGAGGAAGGAATCCAAGGATCAAAGAAGTCCCAGAGAACAGGGGAGGAAAACAAGCAGACAGGAACACACACACACCTGATCTGTCGGAGCTCCTGAGGATGGATCTGCAGGTAGTAGAGGGCCCTGCCCACAGCTACCACTACCTGGCTGCTGTTGCAGGAGGCCACACTAATGTTCTTGCCCTGAGGCTCCTTCCATTCACTGACCAGAGCTTTGGGTTCTTGAGAGACCAACCTCACCGATGCTGATGTGATCTAGAGAAAGAAAAGCAGACAAGCAGATGTCTCCAAGCACCGCAGAGATCTACACAGGAGCGGAAAGGTGGTAAATGCAGCCTTAGTAGAGCCCTAGGAATAAGCTACATGAGGCCTCTTCTGCCATATATATATATATATATATATATATATATATGTATATATTTCTCCAAAGTCCTGCTATGAATAATTATAACAGATGTCATTTTTGGATGAAGCCCTGAAGGAGACTGGCTCGAAGCAGCTTATAGCTTATAAACATTCAGCAAGGTGGAAAAAGGCCTATTTCATTCCAGCTGAGGCTTGCTTGGATAACACAAACTGCATCCTGTGGTAAGGTATTAATAGAGTAAGACCATGTGACCACCAGTCTAGCAGTTTTTTTCAACCCCCAAATCAGACCTCTAAAGTATCCAAGTTATTTACTGTACATGAGCCATTAAAATTATTTAAGGCTCCTTAGTAAAAATTACAAAATTATATTGAAAAATGTTTTATAAATTCATTTTATCATTGAAATAAAACAAAGAGTAAGTTGATGACACTGTTATCTATTGATTCATCTTACCTAGCATGATAGAGCTTATATTTAAGGATGAAAGCTCTTTAATAATAGATAGGTGAGCTGGTGCCAGTCTTCAGGCCAATAGTTAGATAACACTGACAAAGCAATGACTCAGTATCTGGGCACGTCCCACAATTGGTCCGCAAACCGACAGAACTTTCCCTCCGGTTTTTACCAATCTACCACTGCCAGGTGGCTAAAAGGAAGACCAGGTGGATAAAAAGATGGAGACAGTTCATTAATTCTCAGGCACCCCAGTGCACTACCCACCACTGGAAAGACACAGACTATGGCCACAGAGCTGAGAACAGCTCAGAAGGCAAGGAGGGTGTGCAAAAAACTGATGGGCATCTAGGGTGGGCACTGCAAACTTCAAAAGATTTCTGTGGGGTGGGAGGGTGCTCAGAAACTGGGCTCTCGTGAATAACAAACGCCAAAAGGCTATCTGCCCCCATACTGCAGATAAATTGAAAATAATGATCAGAACAGAGTAAGAGCTCTGGTTATAATTAATATGTGGAAAGGGCTGCCAACAGTCATATGTGGATGGTAGCATTATGACTAATTATTTTTCCATCTTTGTGCTTTTCGGTGTTTTCCAAATTTTTGCAAATAAGCATGTATCACTATTATAATGAGGGAAAGAAATTTGAGTGTCTCAGAAGATATGATATCATTAGTGCTAAAACAGGACCCCAAACGATATATATTATGATCCCAGTCTATAAAAGAAAATGTGAAAAATATACGTACATTTGCAGAGGAAAAATAAAGCTAAAAGGAGCAACTCCAAAGTTGAGTTGTGATCTGAGTAATGCGTTATCAGGAAATTTTATTTTTTTTCCCTAGCATTTCTACATTTTTAGAGCCATACAAATTGATTGGTTCAGAATTGAGTAGTGCTCTGTACCACACCCTAGATCAGATTCAAGCATGCAGTCACATCTGCCCCGTTCTCAGCTGTTACCTGGATAAGCTGTTGGTGAGCCACGTTGCCACAGAAGAAAGTCTGCTGATCGTCCACGAAACCCATCAGTTCGGTTTCTTCCACCTCCTCTCCGTTTAACATGAGAACTCTGCAGCAGAACGGAAGGCCTGGGTCAGCCTGGGACCAGCTTCCCCACCTCACAACCTTCACACCAGCACCTAGAGCTGGCACCAGACCCATCCTTACCTCGTCTGGCCCACAAAAGAGAGCACCAAAGTGTCATCAGTCTCACGGTTAGGTTCGGACCGTAGTGGCCATAAGCCTGGAACAAGGACCAAGGATTCAGATGCATAGCACAGACCAACAGTCAGCGCACATATCTAAGAGCAGGGCCACCTGACACCACAGGAAGGGCAGGAGCTTCGGAGTCAGAATCCTGAGCTCAAACTCCCTCTCTGTTCCTCCCTGGCTTTAAGACTCCAAAGAAGTTAGATATTTTAAAATTGGATAATACATTTCCATGACTCAAAGTCAAAATTTATTTTGAAAAAGTACACAGAGAAGTCTTGTTCCCATACCTCTCCCCTCCAACTTATCCCCCAAACAAGTAATCAATAATAGCTTCTTGTTTAACTTTCTAATTTTTTAAAGAGATGGGGTCTCACTATGTTGCCCAGGCTGGCATCTAATTCCTGGGCTCAAGTAATCCTCCAGTCTCAGCCTCCCAAGTAGCAGAAACTCCCAAGTAGGCCAACGACACTACACCCAGCTTACTTTTTTTTTTTAATTTAATAAAATAGGGTAAGCACTACTACAAGCAAATTCAAATATGGAATAGCCTATCATACATTATTCTACACCTTGCTTTTTCACTTACCAATATACGCTGGAGCCCTTATCACAACACAATGTTTCCTCATTTTCTACACCTGCATAGTATTTAATTGTGTGGATGCACCAGTTTATTAACGAGTCCCCACTAACGGACACATTTTCAGTATTTTGCTATAACATACTATGCCACAGTGAAAAACCCTGTATTGACATCATTTTATATACAGAAGGTCTGTGGGGTAGAGACTCAGAATTGGGATTGCTGGATGAATCACTAAATGCAGCTTTTGATATTGCCAACTTCCCTTCGACAGAGAGTATATGAGCATGTTTATTTTCTCACAGCCTCACCAACCTAAGGTATTGTCAAACTTTTGGATTTTGGTAAACTGGTAAGGAATGATATTGCTGTTTAGTGTTGATGTGCATTTCTCTTATTATAAGTGAGGCCTGTAACCTGTCCATTCATGTCCTTCGCCAAACTGAGGACAGGGAATTTGGTGATCTTCTTTCTAGAAATTTTTTATTAATTAGGGAGATTGGGGCTTTGCCTATAAGATGAACTATAAGTATTTTTATCCAGTTTGTCATTTCTTTTGACGTAGTTAATAGTGTTTTGTTTTTGCTATATAGAAGTGTTTTATTTTACGTAGTTGAATTTATCAATCTTTCTTTCTGACTTCTGTACTTTCAATCATAGTTTAAAAGACCTTCCCCATTCCAAAAATATAAATAAAAGAATTTATTTGTAACTTTATAATTTATTTATAACTTTTTCTTTTAGCTTTTGTATGGCTTCATTTTTTACATTAAATCTTTGATCCATTTAGATTCTAGCAAAGCACACATTTGGCAGTGTGAATACAAATTTATCTTTTCCCAAATGACAGCTAGTTATCCCAAACCATTTATTAAAAAGTCCCAACTTTATGTCACTGAATGAAGATGCCACCATGAACATACACTAAATTTCCACATGTAATTGTGTCTATTTCTGGACATCTGAACCTGCCCATTAGACTCTGCCTTTCATCACCAATACTACAATTTTAATTATCAAGGCTTAATAGTAAGTTTTAGTATCTGGTAGGGCTAGTCCCATCCCACTGCTTCTAAGTTTTGCTGGCCTTTCTTGTTTTCTTGCTTTTTCCATTTGTCTAGGTCAAGGAAAAAACATAAATCTCTCTATTGAGAGACATTAAATAGAAAAATAAGTCAAAGAGAGAACATCTTTATAATGTTGATTTATAAACCTTGGTATGTCTTTTTCACTTGATCACTCTATTCTTCTCATCCTTCAGGAGTATTTTAAAGTTTTCCTTACACAGGTTTTGCACATTTCTTGTTAAATGTATTCATTAGTATTTTATTTTTTTATTGTTATTGTAAATTGCCTCTTTTCCTGTATTATACCTTCTAATTGACTGTGTTTACATGAAAGCCACTGACTTCAGTACACTAATTTTACATCCTGCTACCTTAATCAATTCTTATAGTCTATAGCAGTTTTTCAGTTGGTTCTCTTGGGTTTTATAAGTTATGATCTCTTCCTTTGTAATTTCATATGCCTCTATTTCTTTCTTCATCTTTTCTCACCTTTTTATCTGAATATTCTGCATTACTCTTTTAAAGATATGCCTCCTATATACAACTTTGAAGTGGTTTTGTGACTCAACCTATCTTTTCCTCATACCAGGTGCATTTAGTCCCTTTACACTGACTGCTGTGACACCCAAGACTACCATCAGTTCTGTCATATTGTTTTAGATTATGTTTACTGTTAACACAGTGTAAAAGAGTTTCATTACATAGCCTTCCTCTGATCTTTTTTAATTGTAATTCTCCTGGAATTTAGGAAGATATACATTTATTTTCTAGAATTTACTTTTATACTTTGTGTAATATCCTCATCCTCTCTTTCTCCGTGGATTCTATCACTCCCTTATATAAACAACATTAACTTGTAATCTTTTCCTCTACTACTCTATTCTACCACCCAATTTTGATCAACAGTAGTCTTTTTTAAAGTTTCTTTTATATTTTTAAATATGTCACAGCTTCACTTGACTAGACTAAAAAAAATTTTTTAAATAAATGTTTAAGCTTCTACCACTTGATCTGTCATTATGACTTTTTTCACTCTTCATTTGATCTGCTTTCCTCTAGCTCCCACCAAAATGCCCTCACAACACGTAATGAGGCCAATGGCCAAAGTAACTCAAATAAGATCTGCATCCTATATCCACCAAAAAGCTACCTTTAATGCCGGGTAAGTCAATGCTGGCATGCTCATGGATTCCAATTCCATTCCGGATGATCCGCAAGGAACCTTCCTTGAAAGCCCCAGAGCAAGTAACCAGCTGCAAATAGAGAAAAGGTTTCTAAATAACCCTCTCAAGAGACTGCGGGAATCATAATGAGGCCCAGAAAGCAAACATGCTATGCCTAAATCAAGAACTCTTACTGTGGAACTAGGCTTGAGGATGCACACTTAGCAAAGGTTGATCTCCAAAGTCTCTCAAATTCACCAAGCAGACAAGACATCCTAGTCCAAGAAGCAAAAAGCTCCCCTATCACTGTTCCTAGCAAGCTTGCTTCGTTCGATCCTTAGAACCTAGTTTACTAGAACAAGCACAGGCTCTGAAGTCAGACACACCTGCCATTTATTAGTTGGATGACCTTGGGAAGTTACTTAATCTTTCTCAGCCCTAAGTTTCCTCACTTTGTAGATGGCCAAGAATCCCAATTTAATAGGAGACTCATGTGATTAGACATAATGTATATAAAGGGCCAGGCAGACTAATATAAGCACTCAATAAACAGCAGCTATCTTTGTATCATTGAAATTTCATTGAGTGAGGCTCTTAAAAGTATCTTCAGTGCAAGGTCCCCATTCTAGATAAGCAAAACTAGGAGGACACAGTTTGAGTGGGCATACCAACTATCCATTTCCAGGATGAGACCCTTACCTGCCCCTGCCCCTGCCTCTCCAGGTCCACCACGCACATGTCCACAATGGGTCCTAAATTGGTAAAGGTTTCCATGGCCACTACATAGGAACCTTGTTCATTACTGTCAACGTTGAGCTAAGAAGAAAAAACAATGTTAGTCCTGGAATGCCCCAAACAGACTCACCCGCCCTAAAGAGATGGTTATTATTATCCAAAAGAAACTCTCGATCCTGCTAGATCTGGCCTTCTTGGGCTCCAATGGATGCTTCTCGAAAGGGACTGTTGACAAAGGAACATGGTATCCTACAGGTGACCCACTAACCAGCCAGGATTTTGCTCTGTCATGTAGGCTGGAGTGCAGTGGTACAATCATAGCTCACAGCAACCTCAAATTCCTGGGCTCCAGTGATCCTCCTACCTTAGCCTTCCAAGTAGCTGGGACTACAGGCACGTGCCACCACATCCAGCTAAATTTTTTTTTTATTTTTTTTTAGAGACAAGCTCTCACTATGCTACCCAAGCTGGTCTCGAAATCCTCCAGCCAGGGATTTCTAACCTAGACTCCCAGTCCCATGGATGGATCTCAGAGAAACAGTGAATTTTTGCATACATTTTTCTATAGGGAAGGTTCAAAGCTTTGTATTCTAGAGATCCATTACATTAGACTATGACCTATTTGAAGGCAGGAGCTGGGTCTTGTTCATCACTGTACCCACAGTACCTAGCTCCTTGCCTGGCACATTTGCTGAATGAACCATTAGGACGAAGGGCTAGATGTGGGTAGGATATTAAATTACAGGTAGAAAGCTGGATAGTAGGGGTATAGATAAGCTGGAGAAAGTCTGAGAGGCAACAAACACAGGAGAAATTTGATGAAGTAACAACAATGACAGCAAAAAGCAAACTAGAAAGAAGAAAATGTCTTCTTACCTTCACAAGCTGGGAGTCGCCCAGGCGAGACCCAACAAACACAACACCATTATCCAGGTATGTCAAGCACTCAGCAATAGAGGTCTGGAAGAAAGTCAGCAGCATGAAAGAAATCAGAATGGACTCCATGTGGGATCGTGACACTGCCCTACCCACCTCTCAGACATATGCTGAAAAAACTCCCAACTGCAGCCCTAACTTAGAAAATAGTTCTGTTTCAAATCCCCAGGTCACACTAAGCAAACATTCCCTTTTTTTTTT
>VBSM01003155.1:1491833-1504022 GCA_008086735.1 Cheirogaleus medius
AAAAAAGAGTGAACCACACAGACAAGTTCCCTGCCCTTGGGGAGCTTATATTTGACTTTGGGGACACAGATAGTAGCCAGGTAAACGCATAAGTGAATAAGATCATTTCAGAGAGCACTAAGTGACATGGTGAAGACAGCAAAAACGGTAAAGGAACAGTGAATCCCTAGAATGGAGTAGGTGACTGCTTCAGGCGGGGAGGTCAGGGAAGGCCTCCCTAAGGCAACTTCCTGAGAAGGTATCAGCGATGTGAAGACTGGGGGGATCTTGTAGCACCAAGCACACAGTAGGGCTCACCAAACCATGACCCTCAGAGTTTGGGAAGCCCCCGTGACTGCAGGCTCGTTCCCTCCGCCCCCAGGTTTCATAGGGAAGGGGATGCTGACCGGGGTCATCGCGGGAGCTGTGTTCACCTCCCCGGCAGTGGGCAGCATCCTGGCAGCCATCAGGGCTGTGGCCCAGGCGGGCACAGGTAAGCCTGGCGTGGGGGAAGGACACTGTGGGGCAGGGCGAGGGCAGGCACTGACAGGGCCCGCTGCTCTGGCAGTGGGGACCCTTCTCATCGTGAAGAACTACACTGGGGACCGGCTGAACTTCGGCCTGGCGCGGGAGCAGGCCCGGGCTGAGGGCATCCCTGTGGAGATGGTGGTCATCGGGGACGACAGCGCCTTCACCGTGCTGAAGAAGGCGGGCCGGCGGGGGCTCTGCGGCACAGTGCTCATACACAAGGTGAGTGCCCTGCCGGCCTGCTCTCCCCGGGCAGCACCTGGCCCAATCGCTTCTCAGTGTGTTTTCACATTTGTTTCTTGCAGCAAAAGCCTGGATGAACCAATTACTGCTTTTGTTTCAATTCATATACACTAAAATATACTTATAAAAGTGTTAGGCCGGCAAAACTCTGAGTACCAAGTGTTAGTTATGGAGGAAGAAAAAAAGCTCAATTAGTAAAACATTCTTCTACTCTCTGGTCTCCTACACTTTCCTTTTGGGATGCAAAAAGAAGGGTAAAACCATATTCTTGCTGTTTTGATTAAGTTAAAAACATAAGCCAAAAAACACCTGTTTAGGAAAAATGTATTAAGTTGATGAGTTACAGTTGTCGTATGTAGAATGAAATAGTACCAGAAATAATCACAGCCCCTTTCCAACCACCCAGCCCCTCCCCCAAGAATCTACTCCTTCCTCGTCCCCAGTGTTCCCTGACCCGGGAAGGCTCTGCCATCCCCTCATCTACCTAAGCCTAGACACGGGCATTCTCCAGACCCACCCCTTCCCTTCCCCACACCCGGGCCTGGCGCTTCTGCTCCCACATGCCTCTGTAACACCACCCTTGGTTCAGGGTCATCTGCGCATGCCCCGATGGCTGAAGCCACGTCCTCACCTGGCTCCCCTGCCTGCTTCCTGCCTTCCTGCCTTGCCAATCTGCTTCCCACACTGCCACCAGAGGTGTCTTTTAAAAATGTGTATCTGACCAGGTTGTTCACCTGCTGAAAGCCCTCTTGCGTTCTTAAAGCGACCGCACACTCCTTGCTCAGGTACCCACCACACTCTTGCCCCACCTCCCTGACTCCCCAACTGCATCTTCCATTACTCCTGCCTTCCTCTTATGGTCTGTTCACACCAGGTCCCTGTACCCACTGGGCTGTGGCTCCCCTCTGTGGCTTTGCTTATGCTCTCTGTGACCTGGAATATGCTCTCCCTGTCCAGCCTCCTTTCGGCCTGACTCCAGCCTTCCTGTAGAGGCCCAGCCTGATGTCTCCCCACTCCCCTGAGCGGGCTAGCAGCCCCTAGTCAGTGCTCCTGTGGCATCTCCTGTGGACGCCATCATTGCATTTACCACCCTGCAGATTTTCATTTTGTGTCGCTTCCCCACCCCTTCCCAAACTGTGAGTTCCTTGAAGGCAGGGACCATGACTTAGTCATCTTTTTCCTTTTCAGCACTTACTAGATGCTTGGTAAAAATTGGGTGGATGGATGGATGGGTGAAGTTACCCACAGTACAAATGCTGTGGGAGAAAAAAACACTAGACTAGGAATCAGGAAACTGGCCACCAACTGGCTGTGTGACATTGGACAAGTCACCTCCCCTCTCTGGGCCCATTTCCCCATGTCTAAAGTCTCTTCTGGTTCCAACAGACTGGAATTCTTGAAGATTACTGATAGGTACATTGAGAATGAGGGGAGCACACTCTTCTGCCCTAAATGTGATGGGCCAGGCTGAGAGTAGAAAGGCTGAGAAGTTCCCATTCCCAACAAGAAATTCATCCCCAAGGGCCAGGCACACGCGCCTGTAGTCCAGCTACTGAGGAGGCTGAGGTGGAAGGATCGCTAGCCCAGGAGTCCAAATTGAGCCTGAGCAATATAGTGAGACCATTTCTTACCAAAAAAAAAAAAAAATGGCCTGGCGCAGTGACTTAAGCCTGTTATCCCAGCACTTTGGGAGGCCAAAGGGGGAGGATTACTTGAGGCCAGGAGTTCAAGACCAGCCTGGACAACATAGTATGAGACCTCATTGCAACAACAACAAAAAATAATAATGATTTAAAAATTAGCTGCTGGGTGTGGTGGTACGTGCCTATAGTCACAGCTACTTGGGAGGCTGAGGCAGGAGGATCTCTTGACTCCAGGAGTTGAAGGCTGCAGTGAGCTATGATCCCACCACTGCACTCAACCTGGGCAACAAGTGATACCCTGTCTCTAAAGAAAAGAAATTAATTATTAATAATTAATTAAAGTAAATAAATAAGAAATTCATCCCCAGCCCGTCTTCTACCCTCAAGTGGTACAGTGACTCCTCCCCCCGGGGCTTACCTCTGTGTGCCTGCAGGTGGCAGGTGCCCTGGCCGAGGCAGGTGTGGGGCTGGAGGAGATCGCAAAGCAAGTGAGCATGGTTGCCAAGGCCATGGGTGAGTGCCAGCCGGGGACTGGGGAGGAGCAGGTTCCTGTCGGCTGCATGGGGGGCTTTCCAGGTCATTCCCTAGGGGCTGAGGGAAGGTGTCCCTGGGGGAGCTGCCGAGGACTGGTGGCCTCCAATACAGAGCTCGGTTCTCTCTCTTCACTGAGATGGGTCTGACAGCCTTTCTCAGAAGAGAGGATGCCGGTGGGCTGCCGAGGTATTGCCACTGCCCTTCCTGACGCCTGACACCAAGAGCAGAGCAGTCATCCCTTTCGTGCCTCGTTTCCCACAGGTACCCTGGGGTTGAGCCTGTCCTCCTGCAGCGTCCCTGGTTCCAAACCCACCTTTGAGCTCTCAGCCGATGAGGTCGAGCTGGGCCTGGGTAAGCTTGTGGCGGCCCCATGTCAGCCGTGCCTGCCTTGGGTCTTGCCCGCCTCCTATACCCTAGGAGCCATCTGTCCAGTCCTCTCTGCCCACCCGGAGCTCTCCCCAGGTGGTCTTAGTATTTCTCACCTGGGCACTTGAGGCCCAGCCTGGCCCAGCCTTGCGATTTCTACCTGCTTTGCCATCCACACCCAGGCCTCCAGCCACGGCGTGCACTGCCTGCCTCCTTGTCTTTGCTCACCCATGCCTGGGTCTTCCTGCCCCTGCCAAAACTTACCCTTCTTTCAAGGGCCGTCCAAAGTCCACCCCAGCTACAAACTTTCCCGCCTCCTTCCCTGTGCTTCCAAAGTGATGGGCATCGGCCTTCTGTGGCCCTACCTAACGTTAGCCTAACTACCTAACTTTAGGCCTAACTGCCTCTAGTTAAAGCAATCTCCGCCACCAAGCCACCAGCTCCCAGAGAGCGGAGACTGTGTGTGTTTCGTTATTCTGTCCCTCCCCCTCCCCCTCCCCCACTTACACAGTACCTAGCCAGTGCAGAGCACCGTTCTTGATAATAGTGTGATGAGCGAATCCCCAGGCCCCGAGTGGGTCGGCAGTGACCACCTCTATCCGCAGGGATCCATGGGGAAGCTGGTGTGCGCCGGATAAAGGTAGGTGGACTCCCTGGCCCAGCCTATCTAAGGCCAAGGACCCCCAGACACAGCTCACGCCTGGCTCCCTCTGACAGATGGCAACGGCCGACGAGATCGTGAAGCTCATGCTCGACCACATGACAAATACCTCCAATGCGTCCCACGTGCCTGTGCAGCCCGGTGAGTGGCCTGTCATCCCCGTCTCCCAACCCTCCCGACCCCTCAGTGCAGGAGGTGTCCCGAGAGCCTCACCTGGGGTGTCGTGTCTACCCACAGGCTCCTCGGTGGTGATGATGGTCAACAACCTGGGTGGCCTGTCATTCCTGGAACTGGGCATCATAGCTGATGCTGCCGTCCGCTCCCTGGGTGAGCCCCGCACTGGGCATGGGACCCTCCAGTCCTTTGACGCTGGTCATAAGAAAAGCAGCTGAGGTAGGGTCTTGTGATGGCACAGAACATGGCTGTGCGGTCAGATGAGCCTGAGTTAAATCGTCACTCTGCCACTTCGTTGCTGGGTACCTTGAGCCTCTGTTTTCTTGTCTGTGTATTGGGGGTAATAATACTAGTACCTGCCTTATATGGTCGTCATGAGGATTAAATGTGATTAAACATATGTAAGATACTTAACATCTGGGCTCAGGAGAGCCCAGTAAGAGACCCATAATTACTCATCTGTCCCTCAGAGGGGACACTTCCAGGGAATGTGGTCATTGGGGGTGTCATGTGAGGAAATCGGCCCATCTCCCTACTGACCTCAGGGCCCCAGCTCCTAAGGTCCTGGCTTTTCTGTTCCTCTGTTTCTTTCCCTGGTGCCCATCGTTCCCTCCTGGACTGCTGTGCTCTGGTATTGCAGAGGGCCGCGGGGTGAAGATTGCCCGAGCCCTGGTGGGCACCTTCATGTCAGCACTGGAGATGTCTGGCTTTTCCCTCACCCTCCTGCTGGCGGATGAGCCCCTCCTGAAACTGATAGGTGAGACCTGGAACCTGGGGTCACCAAAGCCAGGGGTTCATGTAGCTGGAAGGAGCCAGGGAGACTTATAGAGACCCTAACAGGGCTGACCTTGACCCTTTCTGGCTTCTCCAGCCTTCCCCAGCTCCCCCTGGACTATGGAGTGTTGGTGTTAGGTCCTCCTTGCATCAGCCTGACCCTTTCCCCAGGGACCTTCCCTCCTTCCCCTTGTACACAGTAGACACTCAGTACATACTTGCTGAGACGGATTCTCTTCCTCTGGGGCTGCTGAGGGAGCTCTGCGTAATGCCTGGCTGGCACCCGAGTCTTAGAGAGTCATCTTGCTGTCCTAGATGCTGAAACCACCGCAGCAGCCTGGCCGAACGTGGCCAAGGTCTCCGTGACGGGGCGGAACCGGAGCCGGGCAGCCCCCAGCGAGCCCCGGGAGGCCCCTGGTTCCACTACAGCAGGAGGTACCAAGCCCTGCTGTTGGGGGGAGGGCAGGCCTCCCAAAGGACACAGGGCTGTGCAGTGGGGCACACGGGGGCCCTGGCACCCATGCCTCCCACTCTGGTCGTTTGGCCATGAGGCGGGCTGGGCAGGCCTCATCCCTGCCATTTTCCCTTTCTAGGTGTAGCCTCAAAGTGGATGGCACTTGTGCTGGAAAAGGTGTGTGCCACCCTCCTGGGCCTGGAGGAACATCTGAACGCCCTGGATCGGGCTGCTGGTGACGGGGACTGTGGTACCACCCACAGCCGTGCAGCCAGAGGTTGGTACCAGGGCCCCTGTGAGGTCCCGAGTGGGGGTGGTATGGCAGGCATACTGGGTCTTAGATTTTGGCATCTCATGAAACAGAACAATTTCCAAAACATTTGAGTGCTGACTTGGAGTTTCCAGCTTTTACTTTGCCATGTGAAGTCATTCACAAAACCCTAGCACCCCTGTCACCTGTTTTCCTAAAGAAAAGGACCTTCTACGCTACAAGTAGGAGGTCGTTATCTCAGAAATAAGCAATCCTTGACAGTGAATAACTTACAAGTGAAGGAAAATGCATTCTGTTGTCCTTACTTTTCTCAGTTTACCCAGACCGGTGAAAAGCTCTTAGCTGCCCAGCATGATTCATTCAAGAGAAAAGTCTTTTTTTTTCCAGCATATTGTGAGGAGAAAAGTCTTCAGTACCTGCCATGGGCCAGGCACTGCTCTCAGCTCGGTGGATGCAGCAGTGAGCAGAGCGGACAGGAATCACTGCCTCGTGGCCCATGTGCTGGGAGGAGAGACAGAGTAAACAATAGAAATCAGTGAAACCCACAGGCCTTAGTGCAGAGGGCCGGGGGACAAAACGAAGCAAGGAAGCAGAGTAAGAATGTCAAGCTGAGGGTACTGGGGCAGGCTTCACCTGCTGGACGACTCCCAAGGTCCCTTCAGCTCCCATTGCCAGCCCAGCTCCTGGCTGCACAATGTGTGTGGAAAGAGAGCCTTGGGATCCCATCGTCCTGGTCCCCTCGTGTCCCCTCGCAGCCCCCGTTCACTCTGGCTGGCAGTCAGGCCTGGGTGCTCAGTGGTTCCAGGAAGATGGAGGAAAGGTCTCTGAATTCCTCACTGTCTCTCTCTGCCTGCAGCGATCCAGGGGTGGCTGAAGGAGGGCCCACCCCCTGCCAGCCCCGCGCAGCTGCTCTCCAAGTTGTCTGTCCTGCTGTTGGAGAAGATGGGAGGCTCCTCCGGGGCGGTGCGTGCTGGCAGCCCCAGCGCTGAAGGGCTGATGGGGAGGGCTCCGGGAGCCAGGGTCCAGGCCGGGATGCTCAGCACTCTCGCCCTCCTCAGCTCTACGGCCTGTTCCTGACTGCAGCTGCCCAGCCCCTCAAGGCCAAGACTGACCTTCCAGCCTGGTCTGCTGCTATGGATGCTGGCCTGGAGGCCATGCAGAAGTGAGCCAGCGCCCTGTGCCTTAGACCAAGATGGGCTGGGGGAAGTGGTCAATGTCATCTGCTCCTTGGAAGGCCCTGGCTCCACCCCCAGAGTAGTCCCTTGGCTCCTGCAGTAAGCCTCTTTCATTCTCTTTCCCTCCCAGGTATGGAAAGGCTGCCCCAGGAGACAGGACTATGGTGTGTACTTGGGCTGTAGCCCCAGCCCCTTTTGAGCCTATAAGCCCTAAAGGCCACCCTCAGTGGCAGGGCCTCTCCTCAAACCCCTCTCCCTCACCTTGTCCAGCTGGATTCTCTGTGGGCGGCAGGACAGGAGCTCCAAGCCTGGAAGAGCCCAGGGGCCGATCTGTTCCAAGTCCTGACCAAAGCAGTCAAGGTGAGTGAGGCAGGGCCCAGCCACCTGGGGAGACAGGCTTGGAGCCACCAGGTGCCCATGTCCATGTGACCTTGAGCATGTTAATAACCTGCCTGCACCTGAGTTTCTTCCTCTATAAAATGGAGATGAGCATCTATCTCAGAAGGCTGCTGTGAGGCTAAGGAGCTATGTAGAGCCCAGCACAGTGCCAGGGACATAGTAGGGCCTCAGTAAATGGTGGCCCCTTTCCCTGCTAGAAGTAGATGAAAGGTAACCTTTCACGTGGTGACAGTGCAGAGGATGCTAGCAGAGATGTGACAAGAGGGTCCAGGGCCAGCCTGCACAGCACTCTGCCCACGGCAGGAAGGAGAGGCCTGTGGGCCTGCCCTTGAGCCTCCTCCCACCCCTGCCCCCTCAGAGTGCTGAAGCTGCAGCCGAGGCCACCAAGAATATGGAAGCCGGAGCTGGAAGAGCCAGTTACATCAGCTCTGCTCGGCTGGACCAGCCGGACCCTGGGGCGGTGGCAGCTGCTGCCATTCTCCGTGCCATCCTGGAGGTCTTGCAGAACCAGGGTGTGTGACTGCTTTCCTGGGCCCCAGTTCCTCTCACTGCTGTGCTGAGGTGGCCATTGTCACCCCCCTTCTGCCTTCCAACCATCACCACCCCCCCTCCCAAGCCCCCACGGCCTGTTCCCCCCCCACTCTTGAGTTCCACAGGAACTGCTCCGGCAAGCCGCCAGAGCTACCCACCGCGGAGACGGCAGCCAGAGCAAACTGCGCAGGCCACGGGGCTCTCCAGCTCTGCCCTTTCCCTCCTCAGGAGGGTAGAGTCCCTGGGTCACCCCACCCTGTCCCGGCCAGCTGTGGGCTTCAGAGATAAGGCATTTTCCCTGAGCCACAGCACAGCTTGCTAACTGGCAGCGCTGTTTGGTTTCAAGACTCCCTGTGAAAGGCCTTCTGCACTGGAACCCCAGTCAACTGGAAAAGAAAGCTAACAGAGCACACTCAAGCAATAAAGCTCCTGCTTCCTCTGAGCGACCTTTTGCCAAGTGTGTGACCAAGTTGGCCCACAGATGCCCAGGGGCTGAGCTTCAGCCCTGGCTGCGGTGATCGTGACCCGTCTTCTACCAGGCAGCGCATCACCACCTGCGCCCCAGAGGCAGGGCCTGCTCGGCTGGGATCTGCTGCTGTCCTCCTTCCAGTACACATGTCACGCCTCATACATGTAGGCATGGTAGAAGGCTTTTCTCAGCACTGAGTTAATATTAATAATTCCTTGGGAATTGAATGGGCATTTGGGACACCAGAAGGAAAAGAAGTCACCGTATTTTAAGGTTCAGTTGTAGCCGAGAAACTGCAGCCCAGCCAGCCCCACTGACAGCACCTGGGCAGGAGGATGCCGACTGTGGCGTGTGGTGGAGACGCACGGAGCACACCTGGTGCGTCCTCGTGTGGGCGTGGTTAAAGGCACTGGGTGTGGACACACACACGATTTGCAAGCTGGTTCTGCGACCGAGCTATGAGAACTCAGGCCTACTATTTAGTTTCTTGGAATCTGTAAAAATCAGATGGTACCAGCCCACTAGGGCATGAAAGGTTCAGATGAGTTGGCAAAGGTAAAGCCCCAGCACAGTCCAAGTGTCCACTCCCTGGGAGTTACTGTCATCACCAGTGTCAGCCACTCCACCACCGTCTGTCACACTAGCATCACCTACCTGGTCCAGATTTGGCTGCAGGGTCCTGAGCCCTGGGCTTCCCTCCCCAGGGTCATCACCTGCACCACACATCCCTGAGCACGAGGCAAGCACCAGTGCGCCCAGGGCTGGGAAGGAGGCTGGCGCCACGCAGGGCCTGTGGATCCCAACTCTGCCATTCCCTGGCTGGGTGATCTCAGGCCAGTCACTTACCCTGTTTGAGCCCTGTTTTCGAGATTGTAAACAGGAAAAATTTCCTTCCTCATGAGATAATCAAGTACTCAAAAGTCATTAGCTATTAAGGACATCCACACATAAATGAGTCACATGTCATTCCATGAAGACAATCACGTGGCTCTTCGGTGCCTTCCCACTGGCCCTTCCCCAGGTCTGTGAGGGTCAGACCTGTACTGAGGCTTTCACAGGTTGCCCCAGAACTCATTTAACCGCAGTGCATTTCATGAGACAGTGCTATTATTACAGACTGAATGTGTCCCCCAAAATTCCTATGTTGAAATCCTCACCCCTAACGTGATGGTATTAGGAGGTGGGTCTTTGGGAGGTCACTACATCATGAGAGTGGAACCCTTATGAATGGGATAAGTGACACGTCCTCAAAAAGGCTCCCAAGCTCTCGTGCTCTTTCCACCCTGTGATGTTATGGCGAGAAGACAGTCTACGGGGAAGGGCCCTCAGCAGGCACCAAATCTACCAGTGCCTTAATCTTGGACTTCCAGCCTCTAGAAATGTGACAAACAAATTGTTGTTGAAGCCATCCAGTCTATCTTTTTATTTTTTTTTGAGACAGAGTCTTACTATGTTGCCTGGGCTAGAGTGCCGTGGCGTCAGCCTAGCTCACAGCAACCTCAAACTCCTGGGCTCAAGCGATCCTCCTGCCTCAGCCTCCCGAGTAGCTGGGACTACAGGCATGCGCCACCATGCCCAGCTAATTTTTCCTATATATTTTTAGTTAGCCAATTACTTTCTTTCTATTTTTAGTAGAGACAGGGGTCTCACTCTTGCTCAGGCTGGTTTCGAACTCCTGACCTTGAGTGATCCACCCACCTCGGCCTCCCAGAGAGCTAGGATTACAGGCGTGAGCCACCGCACCCGGCCAGTGTATAACATTTTTGTTATAGCAGCCCAAACAGACTAAAAGAGCTTTGATTCTTAAAAACGTGTTTAATGAAAAATCAAGCTTTATGAACCAGCGAAATGCCTACAACATGGAAAGGGGGCGCTTTCACGTGAGCACAGTGGCTGGCAGTCATCCCAATGGCTTTGAAGGCATCATCCAATCAGGAAGTTCAGTCTTGGGCCTTCTGCTAACATCTGGCAGTGTGGGGCTGGGCTGGACAGTCGGCCTCATTGCCACTTGCCTGCAAGTAGGTGGGCTCCAAACCCAGGCTTCCCACTTGTCTACCAAGCACAGCAGTGTAGGGCCTGGGATCTGGCAGGGCTTGTTTGGAGAAGGCGAGAAAAGCCACAGCAGCCACACTTAGGAGAGGAGTGAGGCTGCTCCCTCCCCAGCCCAGCTTCTTCAGGAGAAGAGTAACAGCTCGCACTCAGACACGACATAGAAGACTGGGTTTAGCCAGGTGTGCAGCCATTGTAGGGGCAGGTGAAGCACTTTGGTTCTCAGCAGGGAATCCCTGTGAGGGTGGCAGTGGCTCCCAGGGCTCTGGTGGACATAGGAGACCACAACTTTAGCACCAGTTTTGTGGAGAGCTGGAGAGTGATCAGCAGGGCCAGGGAGAGAGCAAAGGTGGGCCTGCCAAGGGGCAGGGCAGGACCCAGCAAGGAGAAGTAAAGGAAGCCCACAGCCACCTCTTTCACTCAATCACTATTGGGACATCTGGGGACCAGGTGGTCTGTTCTTGGGAGAGCAGGTTACCAGGGTTCATGGGGCTGCCTGGTGGTGACAGGCATGTAAGTCACAGGGAAAGGCGAGGATCCACGCCTCGGCTGTAGCAGCAGCTGGAAGAGGTGGAGCCACAGTCACAACACACACAGACACAAACGCAGTGACAGAGGGCTCAGAGTGGTCAGCTCCTCAGCTGCTCGTCTGCAGAAGCCGCATCTGCCGCCCTTCTCCCCTTCTCCTGCAGTCACCTCATGATGTGACTCGCACCAGGAGGGGCTGGATGGGGACAGCTGCTCTGTGGCGGGGCGGCTAACTCAACTGCATGCCTGCAAGGGAAAGCTGACGGGTGTGTCACCGCCCTCCACGTCATGGATTGCACTTGAGTCCTGGCTCTTCTGAGCTGTCGGGATTTCCCACCATAGCCCGAGGAGGTGTAAGGGGGGAGCAGCCTGACTTCCTCACACAGATCGCAGGGGCTGCAGGAGCAGCCAGGGCAAGAGGGACCTTGTGTAAATGGAGGACCTGAGAAGTCGATGCCAAGAAGGGTACAGAAGTTGAAGCCGCCAGAAAAGCAGACAGGCAGCAAAGTGGCTGGGGAGAGGAGGCCCGGCACCGAGGCAAGGAGAAGTTTGGGCCCAGAGCCCAAAAAAAGTCTGTTGTCGACACCAGCTGGATGCCCCAGGTAGAGCAGAGCTTCTGAGGGGAGCACAGAGCACACCACTGGGTGCTCCTGGGAGCCCCCCATCACTCCCCATCATGCAGCAGGGGCTGGAGAAACAGGCAGATGCACCAGAGTTAACAACATGATGTCAAAATGGCCCCTGCCCAGCAGGAGGCACGCCAAGCCTGAGCTGTTCAGATAGACCCCCGACCTGCAGGGTGGTTCCCGCCCAAGCCACCAAATCCTTCAGGAAACCCCAAAGTCTCTGAGCCTGGCACACAACCCATCTCCTACATCCCATAAAGACCTGTTCCAAGCACAAGCTTGTCACCAAGCACTGGTCCCATTAGACTAGCCCCAAAGCTGCTAAAGTAGAAATCATTGCAGACCCCTGTCATACTCGAGCCCTTCCTAGGTGAAGATAAGGCCACACTTCACGGAAGCACAGGAATCTCGGGAGGGGAATTCTGTCTCCCAATGGACAGGCCCCTGAGAGCCTCAGGGCTTCGCTGGGACGGCTGCTACCTTCCAGCTACTTGGTTTCCTACTGTGCGACTATGTTGGCCTTCTTGGCAAGGCCTGAGCCTTTTGTAGGTGACCCTTCTCTAGACCTAGCCCTCTCCCACCTGGAATGGGGGACAGGAAACCATACCTGTCTGTCAGTCAGCATCCCTGGCTCTGGGCGCTTCCAAGAGGACGCCAGAAGGATGTAGAGCACCAGCAGCCCGAAGGCCACCACCAGCATCCCAGTGCTGTTGGCAAAGACAGCCTGGCTGGGCAGGCTGGAGTACGGCTTGGTGGCGTTTTTCCTAAAAATGACAAAAAAAAAA
>VBSM01003155.1:1543497-1559288 GCA_008086735.1 Cheirogaleus medius
CCTCCCAGAGTGCTAGGATTACAGGCGTGAGCCACCGCGCCCGGCCTTATTACTTTTCAATTTAAGAAGATTCACTTAGAGTTCACTGTAGATTTTCTAGTGGAAAAAAAAATTGAACATATACATTTTCTGTCTTTAACTTACTCTGTGAATTCAAATTTTGCAGCCAAAGATGAGAAAATATGGAAAACAGATAATATTTAAAGCTAACATATTTCTTAGATCCAACAGTCTACAGACATTTACATTCAGGTGGGGTACTCACAGGAAGAAGTGAATATGGCAAATGGCATGATGTAAAACCTGGACCAGAACCCTGAAACTTTCTAAAGCTTCTTCTTTTAGGAACCACAGATTTTATGGCCAGGGCTTTCAGAATCACAACTGCTGGTTTTGCCTACTTAATACTGAGAACAGGGCAAAAGTTAGCTGTAAGGGTATAATATGCCTTAAAATGATGCCCGATAGACTTGCCTCTTTCTAGGATAGGCCACATGGATGCCATCAGCTCTGCTTAGACTCCTTAATGTAATCATTATCATATCATAATCCATATCAAACTATCATCTAGTCAAGGCATCATTTCTAAAAACCCAGGCTCTATATTTAGCACCTGGTCTACTACACGGACACTAGATCTAAAGATCAACCACTGAGATCAATGGTTGATTCCTTGAAGCAGGAATTTCATTCTATGACAAATATCACAATGAGATGGTATTTATTATTTATATTCTAGGCACTAAGTTGGTTTTCATGGGGGTAGGTCTAGACACAGGATAGATAAGCAATACCATTGGAGCTTTCCAAAAGCCAAGAAATCAGGTTACATATTGCTCTGCAAAGTGTGCCACTCCTGATATTTAACAGTGCTCCAACTTCTATCTTGTTGAACTTTTGCCAATGGAAATGACAAAATCAGGGGAAAAAACTAAAGGTAAGGAGAAAATAGCAAAGGTAAGTGAGTTACCTGCACTGGCTCCAGATACAGCTTTGGAAATGGCACTGCTAGAAATTGCTCTGTTTCGCTTCATGATCTCTTCAAATTCAGCTTCGCTCACTGTAGAGGGTGGCGGGCCCGAGTCTCGGCTGCAGAGAGATAACACCATTCCTGATTGCCCACACTCATCATTATTTTTACCATCCTCTTTAGTTCACTCTTATTTAATTATAATTATTTACTATGTAATGTCTTTTTTTTTTTTTTTTTTTTGAGACAGAGTCTTACTTTGTTGCCCAGGCTAGAGTGAGTGCCGTGGCGTCAGCCTAGCTCACAGCAACCTCAAACTCTTGGGCTCAAGCAATCCTTCTGCCTCAGCCTCCCAAGGAGCGGGGACTACAGGCATGCGCCACCATGCCCGGCTAATTTTTTCTATATATTTTTTTAGTTGGCCAACTAATTTCTTTCTATTTTTAGTAGAGACGGGGTCTCGATCTTGGTCAGGCTGGTTTCGAACTCCTGACCTTGAGCTATCCACCCGCCTCGGCCTCCCAGAGTGCTAGGATTATAGGCGTGAGCCACCGCGCCCGGCCCCTATGTAATGTCTTAAATGGTTTCCAGCCTGTTCATGTGTTTTGTATTCATCTTCTCATTAAAGACAGAATTTATGTCATATACTTTTATAATCTGGATGACCCAATAGTGCTAGACATTTGTAACAGCTATTTATGGCACTTAATTTTATTTTAATTTTTTTTATGGCACTTAATTTAATTAAACTCCTTAAAAGGTGTTATGAAGGACATGGTTTGAGTCAAGTGGTTAAGATGCAATCAAAACACAAAATAGATAAGACCAATATTCCAAAATTAAATAAATTTTGTTGCACGGATTTTATAACAGTTAACGTTCATAATAGTTCATGATACTGGCTTTTTCTTCTGCCAACAGTGAGGGTCGCTGTCTGCCCGTTGAAAGAGGCCACCTTGTGAAATTACTACATTGCAACAATTTCTGACCAGTACCATGGAGTTTGCTGGTCTTTTATGTGAAAAGCTGGTGGTAACAAAGACGTCCAGGAAAAGCTCTTCCTTTTATGAACATGAAAGGGAAACATAACAATGTTGGATTATTGTTTTTGTTTTGTTTTTTTAATTTTGTAAATCGTGAATTTTTTATGGAAAATTATTTGCTTTTAGCTAACCAGTCTTATAATTGAATTGTTCTGAATGAATATTTCACTGTTAATCACACATTCGAACTAAAATGTATAATTATAATTAAAACCAAGTAAAATTTAAAAAAAAACACAAAAAAACACAAAATAAAAATACTAACAAATAGATAGTAAATTATTTCCTAGGACTCAACACTATGACAACAGAGTATCCATAAGGGAAAGCACAAGGATTCAGTGCTTACTTCCTTAGGGAGAACAAAATGCTTAACACACTTGTCTACCCTACTATATCTTGGCTCAGATCTCAAAGGAACAAAACAGTCTTTACCTGCCATGATGGTTATAGGGTGCAGAGGCCTTCATGTAAGTATCTGGTGGAGGCCCCACTGTAGCATTTGGTGGGGGGAAGAAGGCTGGATTGAGGTGAAGGGCAGGTGGGATAGCCCCAGGGGGAGGTACGGCAAGATGAGGAGGTAATCGAGGAGGGGGGGGCATGAGATGCTGGTAGTGGATACCAGGAGGAGGAGGAGGGACCCCAAAGCTTGAGGAGAGAGGTGGTGGGGGTGGAATTGGTGGTGGGGGCAGACCCATCAGGGGAAGGGCTGAAGGAGGGCGATTGAAGTAGGGCAGCACACTGGGGGGCTTATCCACACGAGCGGATGAGGGTACAAGGTTCTCAGAGGGTGTGGCCCGTCCATCAGCAGAATCACTAGAATCTCGGGAGTGGGCCCGTGGAGGTATTCCTATGAAGCAAAACAAAACTAACATTACTGCCCAGGCTTTAGACAGACCCACAGGACCAGCTCATCCTTCGGCAAGAGTCATCTGACACCATACAGAAGGTGACTGAAGCAGCTGAGGAACCAGGTAAAATCATCCATTGCCCCTTTTCTTTGGCTTTAAAGAAAAAGGTCAGAAGCAACTCAGTGGAAACATAAACCCAAGAAGCAATACCACTCTAATCCTGTCAAAGAATGCTCTTCATGCAGAATTCTCAAAATGCTTTACTTTATCCTTCTATTTTTAAATGCAGCAAGATCCTAATAACCCACAATGAAATGACAATGTTGAAGTACGTTCACTGATGCTCAGCTGAATTCCAGCTGACTTGAAATCACAACCCCTGAAGAGTTTCAGGGTAGTACTAGTTAACCTTCTCCATCACAGCACACTGTGATGTTCTCTGCCAGAGTGCTTTGGCTAGGGAATTTGGGGGAAAAGAGGGAAGGGCAGGAAATGGATGGCACGTCTATCCACATACCAAAACTGGTAATTGGGGTAGGAAAGAGACACATATGAAGAGTAGAAGATTGGAGGTTAAGTGAGAAGAGAAAATGGGAGATAAGCCAAGAAAAGATATACCCTGAGCAGATGGTACATAGCTGACAGCAAGGACTCTTGGCAAAAGTCTGGTTCAAAATATACCTTAAATCTGGGGAACTCCCACTATATATCAATGGCCTAATATTTTTACCTCTCAGGGTAGCCTACCAGGAACAGCATGGCATGCTAGTATGGTGTCGTGCAACACAGGGGCTCAGAGTATGTTTTATATAGCTGGACACATGGCTTTTGACATTGTTAAGTCACTTGGTTAAACTTGTTCCCTCTTTCCAATTTACCAGTCTAAGCCTGTTCATGTGGAAGGCGACAGAAGAACAAGATAACATGGTTTGGGGAGTCTTGGAGGTGGAAAGATGCCACTGGCAGCAATTGTGGAGGGAAAGAAGAGTGCTACTTAAACTAAAACTTGATAGTTAATCCCAACTGAGTAAAGCCTAAGGTGGGATCAACTACCCTGACAACCACCTTGATTTCTCTATTACAGAATATTGCCAGTGCTTGTGAAAGCACTCTCTTGCTCTTTGTCTTAAACACATCACAACCTGCTCCTTCCTTGAATTCTCTCAAATTGAAGAAAGAAGAGGTTTCAGGCAAGTGCAATCCTCTGACAGTTAACCACCTTCCCAGCTACTGTTTCCATATCGGCACAAGTGTTCTGTTTTGTATCTATGGCTACAAGTCCCAAGACAGGCAACCATTTTTAAGCAGAAGTCCACCAGCTTTACTTAGTGAATTAACAGAGCCCAAGTCCAGCAACAAGACAAGTGCGAAAAAACAGCACTCAGTCACCATCATCTTTTCAGCCAAGAAAGGTAACAGTGAGGAGTAAACAGCTAAGCAGAGGTAGGAATGTTATCCCCAACGTAGCTATAAAATTATGCACCTTAAGAAAGTCAGAAGAGAGTTGAATTACAGAAAGACTCCAAAGCAGAAGGGACTCGAAAAGTTGTCTAGGAAGAAATATGTGTGCCTTCTAATGTGGAGCAATAGGAGCTCACAACAAATCCACCTAGGCTCTCAATCTAGTTAAAAGAACAGTTATTCCTATGCGAGAGAGAAGTGGCCATTATTTCTACCTGGAGGATACACCCATTCAATATAAGGCATTATTTTGAGAGTTGGATCTCAGCAGTGACAGAATGTGGGTTATGATACTTTTCCTCCCACTGTAGTAAAAGAAAAGTAAAGGCGGTTGGCTGTCTCAGGCAGGGCCTTGCAGGGTAGCTGCACCTTGTGAGGTCAGGACAATCCAAGGTTTGGTCCTCAGGTTTCGCAGGTTCAGAAACTTGATTTTAACAAGTTCACCCAGGGGTGATCAGACCCTAGGAGACTGATTCATGCTAACCAAACTCACAAGAGACTGATTCATAAATCAGAATACCAATTTATTAATTTACAGTGAGAAATATAACTGCCAAGCAGACCGGAATACTTGTGTCGGCTGGTCAGCGCATTCTCTTCCCAGTAGGAGAGCCTAGTTGGGAAACCAAATTAGTATCAGAAGGTGGCTTGGTGAGTACAGAGTCAGAATAAAGGGAGTAAGATGAACTTAAGTGATACTGTCATCCAGCTAACGTAGTATGATGCAATTTTCTTTACTAATGGGATATACTTGCCAAGCAGACTAAAATATTTGGTAATCAAAAGAGCACCCTTTCCCCTGGACAAAGCTAGAGAAATATTCCTAAATTCCTATTCTCCAACACTCCTTTTGGTTCATTCCTTACAGAGCACCCTTCCAATGTATGTTTATGAAAAGATTACAACCACCTTTATATATCCTAGTTACATCTTAGGGTGGCTGCTTCTTGACAATTTATAGAGGCATGTCTTAAAATTAAGCACATTCACTGTATTCCTATTTTTAGACAGAAACACAGAATTTGGAGTTGAGAGGAACTTTAAACATCATGTATCTAGTTCAGATGGGGAAACAGGCCCTAAGCAAATAAAGTGACTTGCCCAAGGTCACACAATGCGTTAGTGGCAGAATTAAACTATAATCCGAACCTACCTGACTCCCAGCGCAGTGCTCTTTCTTCTACATAAACCTTTTTGGACTACCTATTGACCATGCCACCACCCATAACCACCATAACCCTCCCTCAAACTCCTCCACATTGTAGGCTGAGCCTACACTACAGAAAACAAACCCAAAGACTTTCCCCCCTTCATACAGATGGTCTCCACGTACCCCCTCTTGGGACTCGGACGCACTCACGTTTCCGAGCCTGTGCCTCAAACTGTGACAGGTTCTGCCGGGTGGCCGGCCTCACATCCACTTTTTCTCCATTAAGAACTTTTCCTGGCAGGAGTTCCAACAATTTATGGACAGAGTTTTCAGAGGCTACCACCACCTCAGCATACCTTGAGGAAGAAAAATTTTAAATGAGTGAAATCTACTAGACAACCAGAAGAGGTACAAAGAAATTCTATTCCACTTTTAGTGAAAATAGGTAAAGCAAAGGACATTTTGCTAAATTAAACACACATACACACACACACAGCGCTATGAACAACAAAAAGTCAACCTATAATCATCCCATTTTTATTTTTGGAATTAAGAATCAGTGTTCTTTGCCCCTCAATAGATGGATGTTCTACTAAATTTTGTTGGGTTCCACTCTAATGCAGTTTGCCAAAACCAAGGCAATAAGCTGGGCCAGGGGTGGGAGGGATTAAAATCTAGGGCCAAAATATAATGCAGATCTGTTATCCCAATAGTTACAAACTAAAAGGGCTTCTCAAATCCAGACCTCACCCTTTGGACTGGCCATTTGCTCGATTCTCTGCAAATTTCAACTCCACCACATCATAGACTCCTATAGAGCGAATAACCTGGATCAGCTGCTGGTCTGTGGTCCACTGGGGCCGGCAAGATGGAAAAGGAAGAAATGTCAAGAGCTACACCCCCAGCCCCACCCCGAACATCCCAAACCCAGCTCCCAAATCTAGGATTCTAGTCAACCATGACCTCCCAACAGGAAACCCAAAAGCCCAGCAATATCTCAGTTAGTGCAGACTTTTCTTTCTGTTTTCACCCATACAGAATTCCAGACCCACCCACCCACCAATCCCCATCTATAGTCATTAAAAAGATTAAAACCTATTTCAACTTCGACTGCCATTTGGGCTGGCTGGTCATCAGTTCAAACACTGATTGCTAGTAACTATTAATTACAGATCTTACAGGCTAGAGTCAGAATTTTCCCCTCAATGTATACATTTCCTAATTTGGAGAAACCATCCCCACCACCAGCCCAAAAACATGTCACACTATAACTTTTGTAGAACAACAGTCACCACCTACCCCGAGTGCACTAGAGCTATCAAGGTCTTTGATCCCCATCACCCACCATTATCACAGGACCATCTAATGACCACCAAGAGTTCAAGGTGTTCACTCTGAAATCTCGTCCCACAGATGACCCTGCTAGACATAAAGCCCCAGGGTCAGGGGCAGTAACAAGATGGCAGAAAAAGCAACTACCCACTTAATCATTGCTTTCTTCGGCACCAGTACGTCCTCAGGATAGTTCTCTTTCAGAGATCAATCCAACCTGATCCCAGGAAAAAGAAATCCAACCCCATCAGAGCACAAAACAGTGCAACAGTGGTATCTGAAAATGCCATCACCTCCCAGTGCTCTCCCTCCGGCCCACCCATTTTGGTTACCCACACTTACCCAGGAAAAGCTGCCCACATAGACGGCAGCTCGCCTATTACGCAGGCCACTGTAGGTATACAGGATTGCAGGGGTCTTGTCGTTGGGCTTGGGAGATGGCTCCTGGCGAACAGGAGGAGGTGGCTCAGTGCTGCTGCTTCTGTCATCTGAAGGCTGTGAGGTGGCCGTCAACACATCATCATACAGGTCAATTTGATCTGTATTGTTGAACTCTGGGTCCTAAGACATGAGAGGTTGATAAAGGTGAGTTTGCATATCATTCATTTTGTTCATTCTGTTTCACTCTAGTTGATTTAGAATCCACAGTCAAATACTTTGTAAAATAAAGTACAAAACCTCCTTGTCCTACTCTGGGAATCAAGGTAGGAAAAATTTCCTTTTGAAACAGTATCACTTAGTTATGTTTATGTAGGTTTTTCTCCCAAGACCCTGTTAGTAGTCAGTAACGTTTTTTTAGCTTTAGCCACGTGTAAGAATCAAAAGGCACAAGATGATTAAGCAAGCAAAGTAAGAATGCATAATGAGATACATGTGCTGCTGTTATCAATGAGGTCAGCTTCTACAGAGCATATCTAAGATACAGTAATGGAAACTTATTTTCAACATCTTATGCTATTTCTAAAATGAAGTGTTACCAAAACCTCACTATTATATTTAGTAAGAAATAGAGTAATTTCCTAGCACTCTGGGAGGCTGAGGCGGGAGGATCACTCGAGGTTAGGAGTTCGAGACCAGCCTGAGCAAGAGCGAGACCCTGTCTCTACTAAAAATAGAAAGAAATTAATTGGCCAACTAAAAATATATAGAAAAAATTAGCCGGGCATGGTGGCGCATGCCTGTACTCCCAGATACACGGAAGGCTGAGGCAGGAGGATTGCTTGAGCCCAGGAGTTTGAGGTTGTTGTGAGCTAGGCTGACGCCATGGCACTCTAGCCCGCTCAACAGAGTGAGACTGTCTCAAAAAAATAAATAAATAAATAAATAAAAATAGAGTAATTTTATCGAGAAATAGAAAGCAGGGGAAAAGCATGTTAAAGTGGGTACCAAAATGACTGGGAGTTACTGATTTAAACCCTTTGGTTTATACAAATGACTTAGGGAGGCTTTAAAGGTCATAGTACACAATCCCATCTTTCTAATAACCATCAAAGAAACATTAAAAACAAAATTAAGTGGAAAGGGAATAACGTTGGGGGTTTTCTAAATTTCATTTCTCAAATGACATGCAGACCCAATAGACTACCAGGACATGTATCTAAGAGACAACAAAGATAATGAGTGATATACAAAAACAGATAACGTTGTCTAAAATATAAATGCCAGAAAACAGGGCAAGCACCTATATAAGCTGTGTCACAGTATGGATTTACAATATGAATATGTATTCTGGAAAATGTGAGAAATATACATTTTGCCTATGTGATATATTACTATATACTAACACCCCTAAAACCACAACTGCAACAACTGCTAAAAGGAATTTTAATGTTTCAGATTTTATAATGTAATTATCTCAGAGAAATCTTTTTATTTAAGGGTCACACAAGTATTTTTATTATAAGAATCAGACAAAACATTCAAACAGTGCTAAAGAGGCTGCTGCTAAAATGACCAAGATAGTCAGAAGCTCAAAGTGTTTTAAGGAAACTACAGCTTGTTCATGTCAATGCTATCTTTTAAAAGAGAGAATAAAGGAGGTACCTAAGTTAGGTAACTTGTCTAGTTCCTTAAAGAAACAGTCAGTTCCTCTAACTCAATTCAGTACAGGGGGCTCTAATAACTTTCCCCCTTCAATACCATTACAAGAACCCTCAGCACAAAACTTCTCTTAGACCTTTTGTAATCCTCACATCATCACAAACTTCTGGAAACAATCTTTTAGTTTCTCAGTTAATCTGAAGTACAGTAGAAGAAAACAGTATGATCTTGGATTGTTCTGATAGTGAAGGGGAAAGGATTCTACTTCTAGAAGCATGTAAACAATTACAAATATTATACATAGTCTAAGAAACCCCAAAGGAGAAGGCTTAAACCTTGTAAAAACATTAGAAATGGCAAAAGAGAATAAACTTCTTTTTGAATACCATTCACCAGGAGGACCCAGGGAAAGAGTAAACTTTTTAGAGGCAACTTAAAAACAAGAAAAGGAATCAGTCAAGCAATAAGCACAGGAAGAGTGTTTTAGTAATCAAACATATAAATAAGAATCTTTCATTAAAAAGGGTATGTGAAGAATGGGGAAAGAAACTACACTGTAGAGTACAGGGTGAATAATAAATTGAGTAAGGTGAGGTCAGCCAGGACTAATAACTTGACACTGTGTGTAGGTAATCTCCATACAATATTGCACAGCTCTTATATCTCAAACCATCCTGACTCTAGACAAATCACTTATCTATTCATGTACCAGGTACGGTGAGTTATCCTTGTGGTTCAAGGTAGAGAAAGTCTTACAAGTCACTTGTCCCTATCCAATGCCCTCATTCTTAAAGAGCACTACTTCAAACCAAGGGTATGTTTTCTTTTTAAATCAAGGATTTTCAAATGAAAATAAGAAAATACCCCATCTTGGATAGTCAATGGAAACAAACTGAGGTTCCTTTCATGCTGTATCTGTGATTCAGAGATATGTATGGCTATAATACAAAAGTTATCACTGAAAACTGCATAGTGAACATGCAGATTTGGACAGCTCAAAGACCAAATACATCATTAGGAAATCCTTCATACTGTAAGTGCTTAGGCAACCAATCTACTCTTAAGATCCCTTAAAGAACAGACTTGATTCAGGAGAACTCTGATATATGATTACTACTTAAAGAAACAAAAGGATTCAATCAATCCAAAATTGTCACAAAATTCAAATGGTCTCTCTGGGCCATAGAGCCTCAGTTCAAAAAGGTTGGTGGGAACTGCATGTGGCAGGCCTTTTGAGGGTTGTGCTGAAGAAAAAAGGTATCAAGTAGTGTTTGGATTTAAATCTGCTAGCATCACCAACTCATTTTACTTGTTCAGCTGGTATAGACACAAAAATAGATAAAAGCCTGAGGTTTTTCTGGTGATTTATGCAGTGACAGATTAGGTTAAAGCAAAACCTAATTCTACAAATCAAGACGAAAGTACAATATTTTACAGGCACTGATGTTGAAAATTTCATTCCAAGGAGATCAAACAGGAAATATGTATTTAATACTGAATGAAAATCTCAAAAGAATTTTGTGCTCAATAGCACAGAAAGAACTGTGACTGCTTCTTTGTAAACAAAAGAGAACTTGTGTGATTTTCAATTTAAATAAGATCTTCCCCACCTGTATGCTCAATGTTCCTATCCTACAGCCCCCTCTTCCTGGTATCTGAGGTAAAAAACTAGCCTAGGATTAGTCTCAAAGCAACCAACTTGATACCATTGTTTCTCTTCCTTGTAACCAAGGCTCAATTAAAGTTTCTGGCTTTACAATGACCATTTCCACAATTCTCACCTCACACCCTCCTTCCCCATCACTGTACTTCTTACCTTGCATTATCACTGTCCATCACTCTCAACCCACCAGGACTGGAACCTATTTTAAGAACAGGGATACACTTCTTTTCCTTTTACCTTACTAGGCCAGGCAAAGTGCTTAACAAACAGAAGCAGCTCAATAAATACTTCTTGATGGAAGCAACAAAGAGACCAGGGCATACTGTGCAAAGCCCGTCTCAGTAAGAAAACAGAGACAAAACATTCAGCAGAGTGACAGCTCTCAGTCACCTTTCCAGATTTGTTCTCCCTAGCCCAAGGGAGCCGCCGTGAATCCCAGGACTCCCATAGAGAAATAATGTAGCTCTGTCAAAGAGGCTTTTGCAGCAAATGCTGTAAGAGATCAGGGAATAAGCACCATAGGATTCCATCCAGGAAAAATGTTAATTTTCCTGGAGGAACAAAGTGCACACAAGGGGATTCTCATGCATGGGCCAAATTGGGATGAATTAGTAACATTCTAAAACAATTTTACTGGCTGCCTTCAGTCTAAGCCAGCTTCTAACAATTCTAGCCAGCCGAAATTTTTACCATTTCTTTACCAGCTTTCAGATTACACTAAAATCAACTTTGCCAAAAATTAACACACTTGTGTAGGGGCGTGAGTGCCCCTCTCCTCACCTTCCATAAAACATACGACATTCAAAATCCATACTTTCTTCAACTTGCCCAATGTCAAATATTGCCTATTTGGCATAAATATCTACTGGAGTCTACATACTATCTTTGGCCAGTCTTAGACCCATAAAAACGTCCTTTTAAACTAAAGAAACCAGAGAAAAATTGTTGAGGCCAATAACTTCTACTGTGACAAAGCAGTGACCATTGGACATGGCCTGTGTCTTGTTTGACCTACAAATTTTACTGCTTAAGAAATTATGAAATTTCATTTTGTCAGACCAAATGTGGCCTGTGGTTAAGGACCCTGTTCTGCCTATTTCCCAAGGTGAACCAGCAGTGTTGTTATCAACCCAAAGATCAGAATTCAGAGAGAAAAAGGTTTTCATTAACAACAGTGGAATTAAGGGAGTCTTCTTTTTTTGTTATCTTGAAAAATAAAACCCCATAATTTGCAAAAAGTAGTAAAAGTCTTACTCAAAGGAATATAGAAAACTCAGAAAAGCAATGGTTTTGTTAATATACTAAACCCTGTCCTTTTACCCATAAATATCTGACCTGTTTGAAATTAAAAAATCTTTTCCATGTACTTAAGACAATCAACAGCCAAATTTAGATGACTCCACAGTTTACCAGGAGACACAGGAAAATTGCTATTAAGAAGTATAATTGGTGAAGCTGTATAATGGGTACCATGTCATTACACTATTCTACCTCTGTGTACACTTTAAGATCTCCATGTTAAAAAGCCATAATGCATCAAAAAAAAATTTTAAATGTAAACTTATGTGGAAAAAAATGGCATTTATCAGCCTCTTCTGTTGCTTCATATCAAAGTCAAAGCCCAACCAGAGCACTTTCCTTCTCTAGCCCATTCATTACATGTTCCTTCCAGGTCCTTATGTGTACCCACTGGAAGATGTCAATGGCAAGGACCAGCTTACGTAAGTACAATGATGCTGAAAATAACCCAGGTAAGATATTAGTAAGTTTTAAATAAAGACTTTGGAATATTCTTGAGATTTGACCTCAAGATGGCAAAACTGAACTGTATAGATTATTGTTTCAAGGGGAACTTTTGTATGATGCTCTCTGATACAATAAAAACATCAAGAGACCAACAAACACAAGTTAGGGTAAGTGGGTCTATGCCTGCCTTTTAAATAGTCTAATGTCTTTACCCTTTATTTCTTCCTAGAAACAGTAAGGTTCGTCAGTAAAATTTATTTTACCAAAATGCCTATGGACTTCTCATAACTGGAGTCAAGGTACTTATAAAAGTAAGTAAAACTTAAAAACAATTGGAATGGAGCTGAAACTAAACATTAAGGAATCTTGTTTACTGTGCCTTTGCACCATACAGGGGAGGGGACTACATTTCTCCCGTTGCAGTCTGAGAGAATCATATAAAGGAACAGGTATCAACACTGTCCTCATTAATAAATAATGTAGCAAATTCTGGTTTTTAAGTGTGGTTAGTCTTTGAGGAGACTGACATCCAACTTTGGCTTCCTGGGGGAGCAAGTTCCACAGGTTGATTCACCATTCTATCACACCTGATTTTTATGTACTCTTAAATCACAGCCTTTAAAGTTAAGCCTGGAGGTTCGAATTAACATAAAGCGGGATGGTGAGTAGTCATTATAGTCTCTGCTGGGGGAAAATTTTAGATCTGATAGAGGAGTGCTCAAGTCTAGGACTGGGACAGCTGGCAACTGGCACAGCTCAAAACCATTGCAAGTTTGCTGGAAGTGATTCCTTAGCCGATCGAGGAAAATCCCAAAGCTCCTGATGAACCCTCACCTGGTTGAACTCCTCGTCAGCGTATATATCAATCAAGTCCACTCCTTCTGACATGGCTCCGAAAGGAAGATCTCGAGCCGGGAGAATGGACAAAGTAAGAAAGATGCCACTGCAGTATTCAGAAAAGGGCAAGAATTAGAAGGTATGAGGGTCCTGGGTTGGGAGGAAGGCAATGGTTGCCAACCTCCCATCTCTAGAGACGCAGCATCCCGGCAGCCCAAGCTCGGCCCCACCCGCTCCGCCCCGCCCCCGGCCTCGCGCCGCCCCCCGCTCTCCCAGGCCGCCGGGGCTCGCGGGGCTCGCTGCCCATCACCCTCCGGCCCGACCCGGGTTGCGCCGCGTCGGTGTCGCAGCTGCCTGTGGCGCGACGGAAAAGTCCAGGCCTCGGCTCCCAGCGGCCCTCGGACCGCGTTGCGAAGAACGACCGCGGCGAAGCCCGCAGCCCCAGTCCGCCGCACCTGCCTAGGCCCCAAGACGGCCTCAGCCAGAGCCTCTGTGGGTCCGGAACTCCAGCCGCCTCTGCTCCCCACCCAGGCCCAGTCCTCGCCCCCAACTAGGCCCGCCCCGCTCCCTCCCCACAGACCCGGCCCGGCGCCCTCGGTCCCCTCCCTCAAAGGCCCGCGCCTCCCTCCGCCCGCCGACTCCGACCGCCCCATCTCAACCGACCCCCTCCCCGCCTCAGCGCCGGCCCCGACCCCTCTTCCGGCCCAGCCGGCCCCCGGCCGCGCGCCCCCGTTACCGGGAATATGGCGGCGGCGGCGGCGAGTCCGGACTAGGCCCGAAGCGCGCGAACCGCTCTCCGCCTCAGGTCCCGCCCCCCCGCCGCCGGCGTCACACGCACCGCCACTTCCGCCATACGCAGGGACGTACCTTCCGGCTCAGGTCCTCCGCGGCGGCCGAAGTTGCTTGGACCGGCGGCCGGGAGTTCCCGGAAGTGGCCAGACAGCAGGTTTCCGGTGCAGGTTCGGAAAAATGGCCGTGGCCACCGTTTTCCCTACTCTGGCGCGGGTGAGCAGAGCGGAGGTTCTAGGTTAGGGTCTGGGCAGCGGGGACTGAGTTTTGTCGTCCTCTGTGGTCTTGGAGTCCTTAGGGAGCGTCCAACTGCCCCGACAGCCCAGGGCAAGGGCAGACCCAAGGAGAGGCCGATCTTGCAGCTCAGGAAAGTCAGGTCCATCCCTTGGTGGACCTCCTGTGTGCTGGTCTGGTAATATCTGGTTGAACGATCAATCTTCGTGTGAGTCCCAATTCAGATCTCTCCTATGTCCCAGGGGGTGTTAGCCCAGCTGCCTCTGGGCGCCCCTTCTCCCTGTTCTTAAGTCTTGTTTAATGCCTTTCGTGGTTTCACATAGTATCTTTAGCTCTTTATTCTTTGTTTTGTTTATAATTGTCACATGATAATTATACACGTTTATGGGGTACAGTGTGATGTCTCAACACGTATGTACGTTGTACAATGATCAAATCAGGGTAGTTAGCATGTCCATCACCTCAAACCTTTATCATTTCTCTGTGATGATAACTTTGAAGATCTTCTTTTCTAGCTATCGTTGTTATTACCTATAGTCACCCTACCATGTAATAGAACACCTGAACTTATTCTTTCTAAATGTAACTTTGTACCTGTTGGCCGACCTTTCTCTTCCTTCTCTCCCCATCTTTATTCATTTTTAATGTAGGCCTTCACCACTATAAACTTCCCTCTAAGTACTGCTTTTATTGCATAGCATAATTTTTTTATATGCTGGGTTTTAGGTTTTTTTCTTAAAGGTATTTTCTAATTTCCCTTTTGATTTCTGGTTTGACCCATTGGTTGTTCAAGAGTAGGTTGTTTAATTTCCACGTATTTGTGAGTTTTCCAGTTTTCTTTTTTAATTTCCAGTTTTATCCTATTCTGGTTTGAAAATATACTTGGTATGATTTCAGTCTTAAATTTGTTAAGTTTTGTTTTGTGATGTAACATGTAATCTATCCTGGAGAATGAATGTTCTCTGTGCACTTAAGAAGAATGTGTATTCTGTTGTTGGATGGAATGTTCTGTGTATGTGTTAAGTCCATTTGGTCTATAGTGTTATTCAAGTCCTCTATTTACTTACTGGTTTGCTGTCTGGATTCTCTATACATTACTGAATATTTGCTTCACATATTTGGATGTTCTTATGTTGGGTGCATATATATTTATAATTGTTGTACCTTTCAGGCAAATTGACTGTTTTATCATTATGCAATGTCTGTTTTTATGTCTTGTGACAATTTTTGACTTAAAGTCTCTTGTCTGCTATATGTATGGCTATCCCTGCCTTCTTTTGGTTACCATTTGTATGGAATATCATTTTTCATCCTTTAATTTTCAGCCTGCATGTGTCCTTAAATCTGAATTGAGTCTCTTAACTGGGCATAGTGGCACATACCTATAATCCCAGCTACCGGTACTTGGGAGGCTGAGGTAGGAGGATCGCCTGAGCCCAAGAGTTCATGTCCAGCCTGGGCAACATAGCAAGCCCCCATACCCTCATTACCCTCATGTCTCTCTTTCTCTTTCTGTCTCTTTCTGTGTCACCTGGGCTACAGTGCAGTGGTGTCATCATAGTTCACTGCAACCCAAACTCCTGGGCTTGAGTGATCCTCCTGTCTCAGCCTCCCAAGAAGCTGGGACTACAGGTGCACACCACGCTGTGCTAATTTTCCTTTTTTTTTTTTTTTT
>VBSM01003155.1:1559388-1574425 GCA_008086735.1 Cheirogaleus medius
TTATCTGTTCAGCTACTCTATGTCTTTTGACTGGGGAATTTAATCCATTTATATTTAAAGTAATTACCAATATAAGGAAATACGGTTGTCCCTCAGGATGACTGGTCCAGAACCCCTCATGGACACCAAAATCCATGGATGCTAAAGTCTCTTATATAAAATGGCATGCTATTTGCATAAAACCTATGCACATCCTCCTGTATACTTTAAATCATTTCTAGATTACTTATAATACCTAATATAATGTAAATGCTATGTAAATAATTATTATACTGTATTTTTTTATTGGTATAATCTTTTATTGTTATGTTGTTATTTGCTATTTGTTTGGTTTTCTCCCTAAGTATTTTTAGTCCACAGTTGGTTGAATTCACAGTTGGTTGAATCTGCAGATGTGGAGCGCCAGTTGTACTTACTGTTGCCATTTTGTAAATAGTTTTCTGTCTGTTTTGTAGCTTTTTTGTTCCTTTTTTCCTCTCTTACTGTCATCCTTTGTGTTTTGTTGATTTTTTTGGTAGTAACATGGTTTAGTTAATTTCTCATTTTCTTTTGTGTGTCTTCTGCAGGTATTTTCTTTGTGGTTACCATGGCGCTTACATAAAACATAACAATCTATTCTAAGCTGATATCTACTTGATTTCCATTACATACAAAACTCTGCTCTTTTACTCCCCCCTTTTCTGTTATTAAGGTCAAAATTATATCTTTTTATGTTGTATATCAATTAAATTATTAGAGTTATGGTTATTTTTATACTTTTGTCTTTAACTTCTATGCCAAAATTAGAAGTAGTGGTATGCAAGTGATTTGCATACCACTGTTAGAATATTACAGTATTCCCTGTAATACTCTGAAATAAAAAATAAAAAACCAATATTATAGTATTCTGTGTTTGTATTTGCCTCTGCCAGTGAGCTTTATATTTTTATTTGCTTACGTATTGCTGTCTAGCATCCTCTCATTTCTACTTGAAGGACTCCCTTTAACATTTCTTATAAGGCAGATCTAGTGGTGATGGAACGCCCTAGGTTTTGCTTATCTGGAAAAGTCTTTATTTCTCCTACATTTTTGAAGGACAGTTTTGCTGGTATGGTATATTTGGTTGGCATTTTTTTCTCTCAGCATTTTGAATTATATCATCCTATTCATAGCCAGCAAGGTTTCTACTGAGAAATCCTCTGATAGTCTCATGGGGGCTCTCTTATATGTGATGAGTTGCTTTTTCTTGCTGCTTTCTAAATTCTCTTTGTCTTTGATTTTTGACAATTTGTTTCAGGAAAAATAATTACCTTTAAAAAGGATATAAATACAAACCAGAGAAGCATACTTTTTAAAATGAAATAATTATAAAGATATTCATGGCTGCAAAGACAACTCAAAATATATTCTGTTATAAATTTCCAGTGATAATTTCTTTAATGTAGCTCATACCAGTGTCACACAATTCCCAGGACTCATCGATCCATGCCACACCCAATATTCTTTCATTTCTGGAATGCTGCCTTGAAACTAACAGGAAAAAAATGGGTGAAATTTGGCTAAGATAATAAAAGATCCCAAATATTAGAATAATTTCCCTATGCTGCTGCTTCTGGTCCTCCCTATCTTCTTTCATTCTGTAGAAATTGCTTAACCCACTATATTATTTTAGTGAAGAAAGTAGGAATCTTTACCCTCAGTGTGCATCAGAATTTCCGGGAGGGCTTGTTAAAAAATGCGTTTGCCAGTGCTTAATCCTAGAGATTCTAATCCAGAATGTTTAGGATAGGTCTTGGGAATCTGAATTTTCATTATATGCTATATTAGTTTGCTAGGGCTACCGTAAAAAAATACCACAAATTGGGTGGGTGACTTAAACAACAGAAATTAATTTTTTCAGTTCTGGAGGCTAAAAGTCCAAGATCAAGGTATTGGCAGATTTAGTTTCTTTTGAGGTTTCTCTCCTTGGCTTGCAAATGGCCACTTTTTCACTGTGCCATGATTTTTTTTTTTAATTTTTTAAACAAAAAAATTAAAAATATTTTTTCTTTTTTTAAGAGACAGGGTCTCGCTATGTTGCCCAAGCTGGAGTGCAGTGGCTATTCACAGGCGCGATCCCACTACTGATCAGCACGGGAGTTTTGACCTGCTCTGTTACTGACCTGGGCCAGTTCACCCCTCCTTAGGCAACCTGGTGGTCCCTCGCTCCCGGGAGGTCACAATATTGATGCTGAACTTACTACGGACACCTGATGGGCATAGCACACTACAGCCTAGAACTCCTGGGCTCAAGCAATCCTCCCGTCTCAGCCTCCCCAGTAGCTGGGACTACAGGTGCGCGCCACCGCATCCGGCCGTGCCATGATTTTTTGACCTTTTTTCCTTAAGAGAGGGGATCTCAATATGTTGACCAGACTGGGCTCGAAATCCTGGGCTCCAGTGATCCTCCTGCCTCAGCCTTCTGAGTAGTTGGAACTACAGGCATGCTCCATGGTACCCGGCTTTTTCTGACTTTTTACAAGTTCATTATATTGTGTCTCAGTGTGGACCTCTTTGGGTTCCTGCTATTTGGTTCATGCTAGCTTCATGAATCTAGATGTTCATTCTTTCTCCAAATTTTAGAAGTTTTCCTCCATTATTTCTTCAAATAAGCTTTCTTCCCCTTTCCTTTCTTCTCCGGGTCTCCCATAATGTGTATATTCATCTGCTTGAAGATGTCCCATAACTCCCTTAGGCTTTGCTCTTTTTCATTCTTTTTATCTTTTACTCCTCTGATTGGTAATTTCAAATGACCTGTCTTTGAGTTTGGTGACTCTTTTGTTTTGCTTGATCAAGTCTGCTATTGAACCTCCCTCAGGAATTTTGCAATTCAGTTATTGTATTCTTCAACTCCAAAATTTGTTTGATTCTTTTTAATGTTTTATATATTTGTATTCTCATTTTGTTCAACCATTACTTTCCTGAGCTTGTTGAACATCTTTAATGCGGTTATTTTTAATTCTTTGTCAGATATTCTTATACCTCTGTTTCTTTAAGGTTAGTTTCTGAAGATTTATTTTGTTCCTTTAATTGGACCATATTTTCCTGTTTATTTGTATACCTTGTAATTGTGTGCTGGAATCCCTGCATTAAAAAAACATCCATCTCTCCCAGTCTTTATGGACTGTCTTCATACTAGTGATTGACCTTCACCAATCAGCCTGGTTAGAGATTCTGAGGGCCTCTCAATCCTTTTCTGAGAATGTGTCTTCTCTGTATTTGTGGGTGTAAATTCCCAGTTAGAGGGATTTGCTAGCTCCCTTTTCAGAGCTTATACTTTTTTGTTCCCTATGGTGTCTGTCTGTAATACTGCAGTTTCTCTGGAGTTGTCACAAGTCACCCAGTTCTCTAATTCAGAAGGGCCTTCAGACTTCTAGAGTATGCCAGGTCCCATCAGTGTTCCAAGCTGGGCAAGACAGAAACCAGTCCCCAGGCAGCTCCCCAAAAATCACTGCCACAAGGAGAGGCCACCAAACAGTGCTGGCCTTTTTCTGCTGTTTCAGGAGTCCTCTGGATCAGCAGCAAACCACTCAGCTCTTTTGTTGTCAGTGGCTCCCCAGCATCTAGAGTATGCTAGGTACTGTCAAGTGCTTCAAGACAGAAACCAGTCTCATGGGCAGCCCCCTGACAAGCTGGAACAATGGATGCACACTCCGACTCTTTCCCTGCCCAGGGAGAAGCTGGGAGGTTGGGGTTTTCTCCTTGTTCTGCACTGAGCCAGGGATGGGCACTATGATGAGTGAGTGCTTGCTAGTCTAAACTGTCCCTCTTGTTCTCCCTTGACATGGTGCCCTCTCCTGTCAGCACATAGATTCGGACAAGATAGAAACCAGCCCCTTGGGTGATCCTCCCAAAAAAAGTCTGAACATTGGACATACTTTTCTGTTTTCTCTTTCCCTCCCCAGGTAGAAGGCTGGGAGTTTTCTCATGATCGTGCCACACTGAGCTGGGTAGGGGTGGAGGGACTGTGGCCAGTGAGTGCTGCAAACTTTTCTGCTGGCTTTGATGCAGCTGGTTTTGCCCTCCTCTGTGGTGCAGGAGCCTCTTGACTGGTTTCTGGATTTCTCACAAAGGGAATTAAACTGTGTATTCCTGTTGAGTCAGTGTCTCCAGCAGGGGGAGAAGGGTCTGGGGCTTCCCGTTCTACCATCTTGCTGAGGTCACCACCTTCACATCTCGTCTTGGTAATTTATGCCCTTCTCTAGATTGGGAGCCTTTGGGGGATTAGGGACTATGCTATCTGTATGCTCAGGGTTTATGGGTGAGTGAATTGAATACAAACTATACTGTAAGAATTTTAAGGGAATACAAAGGAAAGAGAAATTTCTGCTGGGTTAATTTCTGGAAAGGCACTGGTTAAGAGCACATTTGTAGTTAGGACTGGGTTTCAATCCTAACTACAATTCTTATTTGGACAATTTGGGGTAAATTATTTAACCCCTCTGAGCCTGTTTCCTTGGCTTTAAAGTGGGGACAGTATCAGCATAACTTCTTAAAGATTAACTGGGATTGAATGCATTTAGCACGTAGTAAGCATTGGGTAAATGACAGTGATGATAGTTGTTACCATAAAGATGTTTGTGGTTTGTTTCAGATGCTTGCTCTGTCGAGGCGCAGCCTGTTTTCTCCTTTGCTCAGCACGACATTGTTCAGACGCTTCTACAGAGGTGACAGCCCAACAGATTCTCAAAAAGACATGATTGAAATCCCTTTACCTCCATGGCAGGAGAGAACTGATGAATCCATAGAAACCAAAAGAGCCCGCCTACTCTATGAGAGCAGAAAAAGGGGAATGTTGGAAAACTGCATTCTCCTTAGGTATGGGAATAGGAGTCTTGTTACCCACTTCTCTTTGACTAGAGGCAGCCTTTTCAGCCTCTTTTTCTTTCTCATTTTTAGCCTCTTTGCTAAAGAACATCTGCAGCACATGACAGAGAAGCAGCTGAACCTCTATGATCGTCTGATTAACGAGCCTAGTAATGACTGGGATATTTACTACTGGGTCACAGGTACTGGGCATGATATAAGTAGCATTATGTGAAAATAGGATGACTTAGGCCGATTTGAGTCTGGAATTGTATCCTAGAAAATTTTGTTTCTTTTATTCATGCAATAGACACTCAACCCAAACACTGTTCAGATTTTTCCAAAGTGTCTAAAATTTGTTTTATTGGTTAAGGTTCTTTGTTTGCAAGACAGACTAGAAACTTGTCTGTCTCACTTAAGCAAAAAGGGAATATAGGGGAAGGGTATGTGAAGCTTACCACATGGAAGGTTGAAGGAAGAGCCACTCTAGGAATGGAGTGGAACCAGACAGCTCTGTAAGTCTGTGTAGCAAGAGCTCCTCAATAGTCTCATTCAGTCATTGCCTTTACAAGGAATTAATTTTAACTGTGCATAGTTAGGATTAGCTTTGGCTATGAGTAAATCCAAAACAATAATGGCTTAAACAAGACAGAATTATCTTTTCTCTTTCTCATTACAGAAGTCCAGAGTTAGGTACTCCAGAGCTCATAAAGGGGCTTCAAAGAGTTCTGATGTCCAGGTTTCTCCTGACTTGCTACTCCCTCATCCTCATCACGTTTTGTCTGCCTTATGATCCAGGATGGCTAGTGAAGCTCTATCTGGCATGTCCATATTTCAGCCAGGAAAAAAGTTTGAAGAAGAGCGTGCCCCTTCATTGTAGATCTTTCTTGGGAAATTATACATCATACTTCCACTTATTTTCCATTGGCCACAGCTTAGTTACATGGCTACATGTAGCCATAGGGAAAAAATAATACAGTCTATTCCATGTGCCTAGCTACATTGGGGATTCTATTATCAATGAAAAATGGGAGAATGGATATTAGGGAACATCTCATTCTTTTCTGCCACACTCTGGGTCTCCTATTTTTGTGTCTTTACTCAGTATTTGTGTCAGAAAGTAGAAGTCATTCTATAGGGTTCTAAGAATAAAGAGTGATAATACAGAGTCTAGAGGCATATGCAATCATTGGAAAGCCCACAAAATCTAAAATACTTACTGTCTGGCCCTTTACAGAACAAGTTTACCCCTGATTAATGCATTTGAGATTCATTCATGTTGTTTGTGTCATCAGTTCATTCTTCTGTATTGTTGAGTAATATCCCATTGTGGGGATGACCACAGTCTGTTGGTCTGTTGATGAGTTGAGGGACATTGTTCTAGTTTTAGGTGATTATGAATAAAGCAACTGTAAACATTTGCATACAGATTTTTGTGGACATAGGTTTTAGTTTTAGTTTCTTGGGTAGATACCCAGGAGAAGGACTTGTTGGGTCATGGTAAGTGTATATTTAAATTTACAACAAGATTTTTCTGTAATGGGCCAGATGATAAATATTTCAGGCTTTGCAGGCCATACAGTCTCTGTCATATCCACTCAACTGTGTCTTTTTTTTTTTTGAGGCAGAGTCTCACTTTGTTGCCTGGGCTAGAGCACCGTGGCATCAGCTTAGCTCACAGCAACCTCAAACTCCTGGGCTCAAGCAATCCTCCTGCCTCAGTCTCCCGAGTAGCTGGGACTACAGGCATGCACCACCATGCCTGGCTTATTTTTTCTATATATTTTTAGTTGGCCAATTAATTTCTTTCTATTTTTTAGTAGAGACGGGGTCTCGCTCTTGCTGAGGCTGGTTTTGAACTCCTGACCTCGAGCGATCCGCCCACCTCGGCCTCCCAGAGTGCTAGAATTACAGGCGTGAGCCACCGCGCCCGGCCTCAACTGTGTGTTTGTAGCATGCCAGCAGCCATAGATAATAGGTATACAAATAAGTGTGACTATGTTCCAATAAAACTTTATTTATGTCACTGAAATTTGAATTTCATGTAATTTTCATGTGCCATGAAATACTCTTTGGACTTTTTTTCCCCCAGTCATTAAAAAGTCATTCTTAGTTCAGAGGCCCTGCAGAAATAGGCAACAGGCCAGGCTTTGCTTACTTTTGTGCTAAGTGAAAAAGGTTGGACTCAAAGAGTGCATACTGTGTGATTCCATTATGTGATATTCTGGAAAAGACAAAACTGTAGGGACAGAAAACAGATCAGTGATTGCCAGAGAATGGGTGTGAAGGGAGGAGTTGATATTCTACATCTTTACCAGCACTTGGTATTATCAGGGTTCTGTTTTTAGCCATTCTAAGAAGTTTTTATTGGTATATCACTATAGTTTTAATTGGCATATCCCTAATGACTAAAAATATTGAGGATCTTTTCAAGTGTTTATTTACCATTCATATATCATTGGTAATGTGTCTTTTCAACTCTCCCCCATCCCTTTCTTTAATTGGGTTTTGCTATTATTAAGTTTTGAGTATTCTTAATTTATTCTAGATTAAAGTCCTTTATCAGATATGTGTCTTGCAAATTTTTTCTCCCTGCCTATGGCTTGTTTGTCTTTTCAGTTTCTTACATTGTCTGTCAAAGAACAGTTTATAATTTTGGTGAAGTACAGTGTATCAGTTGTGTATAGTGGATTGTGCTTTTGTTATTGTGTCTTAAGAACTCTGCCAAGTCCAAAGTCACAAAGATTTTCTGTTTTCTAGAAATTTTATAGTTTTAGAATCAACAGTTCAATTTTTACCAAACAAAAAACTACTTAGATTTTGATTGGGGTTGTTAACACAATAGATCAATCTTCCTGACATGAACATGACATGCCTTCCATTTATTCAGTATTTAGGTCTTCTTTGATTTCGTTCATCAGTGTTAGTTATCTGTTGTCGCATAACAAATTACCCCAAAACTTAATGGCTTAAAGCAGCCCACATATATTATCTCACAGTTTCTGTGGGTCTGGAATCCAGGTATGACCTAGCTGGATCCTCTGCCTCACGGTCTGTCACAAGGTTGCAGTCAAACACTCTGTCAACCCACGGTCTGGACGCTTAACTAGGAAAGGATCTGGTTTCAGGCTCATTTCTGGCTTTGGCAGAATTCAGTTCCTCGCAGGCTCTTTGACTGAGGGCCTTAGTTCCTTGCTGGCTATTGCCTAGAGGCCACCCTCTGTTTCTTCTCACAAAGACTTCTCCCACATGGCAGCTTGCTACCATCAAAGCATGCAGACTGAGAAGGCAATAGAGAGAGTCTACTAGCAAGATGGAAGCCACAGTGTTTTGTAACTTAATCACAGAAGTGACATTCTGTTATCTTTGCCATGTTCTATTGGTTAGAATCAAGTCACTGAGTACAGCCCACACTTGAGGAAGGGATTATCCAAGGGCGTGATACCAGGAAGTAGAGATCGTTGGGGGCCATTCTCGGGGCGTGCCGCAGTCAAGGTTTTATAGTTTTTAGCATGTTTTGTACATATTTTGTTGATTTATACTGAGGTATTTCATATGTTTTGGTTCTATTATAAATGGCACTTTAAAAGATATTAATTTCTAATTGTTGATTGCTAGAATGTAGAAGTACAAGTGATTGTAGAAAATACTGACTTTGTGTACTGTGGCCTTGCTAAACTCAGTTTAGAAGACTTTTTTAGATTGGTTTGCATAGTTTCTGACAAGAGATCTGCTGTATCTTTGTTCCTTTGTATGTAATGTATCTGTTCTTGCTGAATGTTTTCAATATCTTATCTATTATTGTTTCTGACTATTTGAATATGATGTGTCTAGGTATTTGTTTTGGTATTTATCCTGCTTCGGGTTTTCTGGGCATTTTGGATCTGTGTGTGTATATCTATGTTACATATATTTTTTTTTTTGAGATAGGGTCTCGCTCTGTTGCCCAGGATATAGTGTAGTGGCATCATCATAGCCCACTACAGTCTCCAACTCCTGGGCTCAAGTGATCGTCCTGCTTCAGCCTCCTGTGTAGTTGGGACTGTAGGTATGCAGCACCACGCCCAGCTATTTTTTTTATTTTCTGTAGAGACAGGGTCTCACTATTGCCCAGGCTAGTCTCCAACCTCAGGGCTCAAGCAGTCCTCCTGCCTTGGTCTCCCAAAGTGCTAGGTTTACAGGCATGAGCCATTGCTCCTGATCTAGAATTGGTATTTTTATATCTTTTCATCATTTTTATATCTTTTCATCTTTATATCTTATTGAAAAGTTCTCAGCCATTATCTCTTCAGATATTTCTTCTATTTATTCTCTCCCTCTTTTCCTTCTGGGATTCCAATTATATTTAGATTAAACCATTTAATATTATCCCGCAGCTTTTGGATTCTCTGTTTTGTGTTTTTAACTCTTTTTTCTCTTTGCCTATCAGTTTGGTTAATTTGTATTGGTTAATATCTATTGACCTATCTCCTACTATTTCTTTCCTTGATTATGTCAAATTTCATGAGCCTGTTGAAATCATTCTGCATATCTGCTATTGTATTTTTATTTTTAGCATTTGACAATTTTTAGCATTTTCCATTTGACCTTTTTCAGTTTCCAGCTCCCTGCTGGAATTCCTCATCTGTTCATAGATTTTGTTTGCTTTTTCCACTGGAGCCTTTAATATTAGTCATAGTTATTTTAAGTTTCTTGTCTGATAGTTCAAACATCTGGGTCATCCCTGAGTCTGTTTCTATTGACTGCTTTGTCCCTTGTGTTGGTTTTTTTCTTCTTTTGTATGTATGTATTTCATACTTTTTGATGGAATATTAGACATCATCATCAGACAGTAAAAACAGAAAGAGGTATGTATTTATGCCTAAAAATGGGCATGCTTCTTCTGCCATACTTTAAGTCAATTGAGTTAGGAGTTAAGCTCAGCTTGAATTTTGGTTTGGTTTTGGTTACCTTTAGTGCATCACCAGCCTCTAGTGTTAACATGTGCTTAGGGTGGAAGCGGTTTCCGGAGGGTTTCTTAAGAGAGTTCCTGTTCTACTCTCAGCTTTTAGCCTTCCCTGTATTTCTGTGCCTCAGAGGGACTCTCTCTCCATACTCTTGCCTTCTCCCAGTGGCAGATTCCTATTGTTTTCCACTTGGTGCTTGTTAGTTTGAAGAAGGAGAGGTTGGAAGGGCATTCTCTGTTATCCTGGCCCAGCCTTAGTTTCAGGCAGTCCCAGTGGCCCTGGGTCTTGGAGCTGGGCTTTCTCAGTGATACTGCCCTTCCCATAGAGGTAGAGGATTTTTTTCTTTTACCCTTCTACCAGCCCAAATGGGTCCTCACCTGTGCATTGGGAGAGACAGGGTTTTCTTGCCTACTCCCAGTTGCTTGAGGCTTTTGTTCTGTAGAGAAGGGTCCAGGCTGGGCTTATGCTTTTTTAGCCATGTTGGTGGTTTCCCTCCTCCTGGCCTGCATCACTGAGGGAGGCTCTTTCCAGCCTCCTGCTCTGTACCCAGTCTCTGTCAGGAGCACAGCCAGCACAGATTTGTTCAGAAGAACCTGCAAGTAGGTGCAAACTCCCATTTGTGTGTGTAGTTTTATACTCCCATGCTAGGCCACACTTGGCTTTTAATAGTTCATTAAAAATTCTAGCTGAGAGCCAGGCATGGTGGCATGTGCCTGTAGTCTCAGCTACTCAGGAGGCTGAGGAGGGAGGATCGCCTGAGCCCAGGAGTTTGAATCCAGCCTGGGCAATATAGTGAGTCCCTGTCTCTAATAATAAAATTTTTTTTTAAATTTCGTTGAATTTTTCTTTCTCATTTGTATGATACTGTGTCCCTTCTTCCTGTGCCCTGTCATAGGTGAGCAAGTGCCCATGTCCAGGTGCTCCTTTGAAGGGCCTCTCTTTCTTTAGGTTTCATTGTATTTGGTTGCCTTGTGACCTCAGCTATCTGATAACTTTAAGAATAAAGTCATGATATGTGCAGTTTATCTGGCTTTTTCTTATTGTTAAGGTGAGTGTGGTATTCTTTCCAACTTTCTGCAGTCTAGGAGGGAGCCAGAATCTCTTTGATCTTATTTTGATCATCACAAAAAATAGAACACTCACTAGATGCCAGAGCCTGTGCTAAGTAAGGGGGAATCTGACTTGGTTTTGAGGAATTCCCTCTCTTGGCATTGTATTTAGTCTTGATTGAAGGGTAATTCCAGAGCACATTGCCTAGGCTTTGCCAGTGGGAGGCTTTGCTTATAAGTGGCATCTTAAGTGAGCATCTCAAGGGTGGAGAGAAAGGTTAGAGAAGAGCCGCTGCTGACTGCCAGACTCCCCACCACAGACCGAGTCTCACGTTCTCATTTCTTCAGACTCAGTGCCCCTGTTGCCTATCCACTGAAATCTGATTGTCCAAGTTCATGTCAGTTCTGTGTGCCTCTTATATCCTTCTCATAATTTCTTTTTGCTTAAGTTTACTTATTAGTTTCTGTCACTTACAACCATGGACCTCTAGCTGATAAGGAGAATAGAGCTCTTGTCTCAGGAAACTTATAGATTAGAAGGACAACACAATACCTGGAAAACAAATGAAATGCCAAATGCAAAGCAAAATAGTACAGCCCAGGATTGTGCAGGCCAGGGGTCAGCAAACTTGTTCATAAAGGTCCAGATAGTAAATATTTTAGTCTTGCAGCCGTATGGTCTCTCGCCACTACCCAATTCTGCCATCATAACACAAAAGCAGCCATGGGTAATATGTAAACCGTTGAGAGAGGCTGTTCCAATAAAACCACTTACAGATACAGGCTGACAGTTTGCCATCCCCTGCTATAGGTTTATCATGCATACTTAGAAGAAAGATAGAGATGGAGACAATCTGTGTATCTGCCTACCTGTGGTTCTTGGCCAAGGCCAGAGTTTCAAGTTTTATGATCCTTATACCTGAGCATCGACTGACTATGGCATAATTCTTTCTGCCCACTCTTCTCTTGCAGAAGCAAAACCAGCCCCAGAAATATTTGAAAATGAAGTCTTGGCACTGCTGAGAGACTTTGCTAAAAACAAAAACAAAGAGCAGAGACTGCGTGCCCCAGATCTTGAATACCTCTTTGAAAAGTCACATTGAGCTGTGCCCCGCTGCCTGGCTCGGGGGCTCAGTCGTGGACGGTAACTGCTTATGATGGACACTAGCCTTGGCTTTCTGCTTCTCTTTAGACACTCAGGTCCCCCCGGCCCCAGACTGTGGGTCCTGCCTCAAGTGTTGGACATACTTCTCTTCCAGGACATACATGTAAATGTGCAGTGTGGCTCACTCTCATGGTTTTCGTTCAGTTGAAAGTGGTTTGTGAGTGTTGCCGGCTCGCAGCCCTGGCTGCTTTGTCTGGCTGCTAGCGCTGGCGACAGGTCTGCCGCAAGAGGGCACTGTAGGGGAAGCGATTGTGCTCGCTCTTTGCTGCAGCTCATTGCTTCAGCCCTCATGGCTTCAGCCCGAAGCGCACTCAAAGAAAAGAGGCAGCTGGCTGTGTGTGCTGAATGCAGAGCCGCCCTCCCTCCCCACCTCCCCACCCCTAGTGGCCCAGGGCTTTGTTAAAGCCCTTCCCACTGATACAGTTCTTTCTGCCAAGGGAAGCTGATCCCAGCCCCCTGAGCTGCTGCCTTCAAAGGCACGGCAGGCAGGATGAGGGGAGGCAGGAGCGGTGTGGGCACGCTGCTTAAGTCAACATCTTTATCATCAGATTTTCTTTGAAATGTGAACTTTGTAAATTGAAAGATAAGTGAATATTAAAGAATATTGAAAAAAGGAAATTTACAATTCCTTGTCACAGTTATTTAATTTTGTCTATTCTTGTATAACCCCTAGTCCTGTGTTTATAGGGTTTTACAAGGCCACAATCTTGGGATTTCTTTCCATGTAGCACTGTAGCAAACTTTTTCCCTCATTTTGACAGTCCTCACAATTATTTTAATCCACTGAATAATAATACATAAGCAATAATATGTTAGGATGAACTAGTTGAATGTGTTTAGTTCTAGGGCTGGGAGAGTGCTGTGCAGGCCGGCCAGAAGTGACAAGGTGATTGGTGATCACAAGAGCTGCACCCAGGGAGGAAGGACACGCGTCCAGGGTTCTCACCTGCCCTTCAGCATCCCTGGCTAAGGAGGGAGAGGAGAACTAGCCTTTACTTAAATAATCGCAGTGAAGCCTCATAGCACTCCTACAGACAGGTGGTGTTATACCTGTTTTATAGATAAGAAAGTAGGCTCGAGGCGGGTGGATAGCTCAAGGTCAGGAGTTCGAAACCAGCCTGACCAAGAGCGAGACCCCGTCTCTAAAAAAAAAAAAAGAAAGTAGGCTCAGAGAGAGTAAGTGACTTATCCACGGTCAAGTAGCTATTTAACAAAAAAGCCAGAATTTAGCATAGCTCAATCTGCTTCCAAAGCTCCTGAATTTTCTATTAAAACCCACTACTGCTGGAAATTTAGTAGAAACCTGTGCTGGGAAAAGTTATGGCAAAGAAACTTGACGGTTCTGAGATATGATCTCTGTGTCATATATAGTGGGTAGCAATCTGCAAGGTGCTTTCCCAAGTGAGTTGATCTGAACTTGGCCAACCAGTGAAGCTCTTACAAGTGAGGAAGCAGTGCGGTGCACTGGTTACAAGTTCAAACCCTGGCTCTGCTGCTTGCCTGCTGGATATATGAACTGACCTGAGCCTGCTTTCCTCATCTATAAAATGGGGGTGATAATACTTCCTGTCTCAACTGGTTGATAAGATGAGATAAAACACACAAAGCTCTTACGTGATACCCAGCACACATTACACACTCAGTAGATACGAATGTCAGCATTGGGTCATGGCCACAGCCTGAGACTTAAAACCTGTCCCTAACGCAGTTTGCCTAGCATGTCAGTGAGGTCACCATAGCTACATGCAGGGCAGTCTCGTGCAGGCCGGAAAGCTGAGCCTATTCAAGTAACCATGGAGTGTCTTACCAGCTGGTGAAGACGAGAGAGAAAACAGACCCTGATGACGACGAGACCTTTGATGGAAAAATCTAGCACTCTCCCCTGAGCAGGGTACGGGATTGAGACTCAGGAGGCAGCGGCAGGGCAGGCGAGGAGACGTCACCCTGGGAGCTTACTGAAGACGCTGGCTGTTCTTTCAGGCTGTGTTTGATGTGCTGTGGGGAGAATGTTAAACAGGCAAGGGAGTTTATATATAGAAATATATCTGGACTGTAAGAAGTACACATGAATCGGGCAGTGACTTATCCATTTATCCTGTGCACGTTACGCAACAAACCCCAGTAGCCAAGTACGCAGTTAGGACTGTATCCCCCCTTGGGTTTGATCCCTTCTTACCCTGATTTTGTCATATTTAACATAATGTTCAACTGCTGCCACTTTCACCTGGAATGGCATGCTTCTAAAGGAATTGTTTTCTTTCCATGGTTGCTGGCTTGTGTCACCTTTGAAAGTGAAGGATCTTGCTAACTTCAGCTGTGCAGTGTCAGGCCCAGGGGTGCTATGTAAACAGTTTTTCCCTTTATTAGGCATTAAGTAAAACTAGGCTGGCCACAGTGCATTTTTTAAAAATTAATAAACATATAGCAAGGGCCAGCAGCCCCCCAAGGATCCATGACGAACAGAAGCTAGACTCATTCCTTTCACTTTGACACATCACTGCTCACTGACCTCATTCAGAGCCTGCGTGGGACAGATGAGCGTCTGGCCCTGCCCTGACCCATCTGAAGTGGTCTTGTGAGTCCTCTTGCAAAGGCTCCCACGTGACACATCAAATTGGGTCAGGAAAGACTGTTCTCTTCCCAACCTTTCCTCTCACTCATTTTAAGTCTTAAAAATCCATAAGCCAAACACTTTGTGCCCGAGCTGTGTCTTAGAATGTATCTTTTGGGGGCCATGGTAGAGGCACCTCTTACTGGCTTTGAGCATTATCTGGAGGTCATCTGGTCTGTCTCGTCGGCTCCAGCCACGGCAGCGCTGGCACAAACCTGGTTCGTATTTTTAAACATCACCGGGGAAAGAGATTCCACGGGGATAGTCATCAGAGAGTCTCACGTTTATCCTTCAGTCCATCTGCTGCTGTTGTGGCTGGACAGAGAGAGGGGTTTGACAATGAGCTCAAGCAGCCTGAAATGGCAGGTGGGTCTACGGGACGTTGAAGCTGACAGCCCCCCTTATTAGCACATCCTATAGTATCTTTTTTTTTTTTTTTTTT
>VBSM01003155.1:1574525-1588195 GCA_008086735.1 Cheirogaleus medius
GTGATCCTCCCGCCTCGGCCTCCCAGAGCGCTAGGATTACAGGCGTGAGCCACCCCGTCCGGTCCATCCTATAGTATCTTAGGACAGTGGACTCACTGTCCTGCAGCTGTCAAGTTGATGACTCTAATCAGCACCCAGTTAAGCCACATCGTGACACCTCAATTTCCCAGTGAGCCCTTTGGGAATGAGCAATGGTGTTGGAATCTGCCCCAGTCAGGTGAAGCGGCACTGGTGGGACAGGTGGCTTACGGCAAGCAGTACAATGTGTGGCTTTAAGAGACCAGCATCTGTTAGCAGTCCATTAGGGGGACTGTAGAAAAGTTAAAGCTATCCAGGACAACATCCGTCTTTAAAGGAGACTTATAACCTGTAAACACAAGAGAAGAGTTGAAGCCTTTTGCTGGGTCCCACATCTCACCTGACTCCAGATGTTCCTTCCAAAGAGGCAAATGTTCTCTTTAAAGAAGGCAGGGTAGACACTTCACTTTATGCAACTACGCATCGTGGCATGTAGTTTTTAAAAGCAAATGATGACATTAAGATGTACATTTTGTTTCCCAGTGGATCTCAGGTTATTTAGCTAGTATTTCATGAAATGTTCACTTTTAGCGATGCCCTGTAACACATGTTTAGGGGAAGCAGAGCATAGTTAAGAGCAGGTGGTCAGGAATCAGACTTAAGTTAGAATCCTGGAGCTACCATTGACCAGCCGGGTGACCTTGGACATGATATTCAACCTCACCATGCTTCTGTTTCTCATCTGTAAAAAGGAGAGAACAGGAACCTACGTCACAGTGTGGACCGGATGAAGTAATGCCTGTGGAGAGCTCAGCACAGTGCCAGGCACCCGAGTAAGCCTTGGTAGCAGTAACAGCTGACAGTGACCATCTACCGTGTGCCCGACACTGCTAGAGCTCTACATGGATTATATCATCTCACCTCACAACAGTGCTATGAGATAGGTAAAATTATTATTCCCCTATTACAGATGAGGAAAGTGAGGCTCAGTGAAATTAAGCTGCTTGCTCAAAGTCACAGATAGGAAGTGGTGGGACTAAAGTTTGAAGCCAGGCAGTGGGCCTTCAGGGCCCGTGTACTTAGGCACGAGATGCTACACTGCCTGGAAACATGAAAACCATGATCTTTCCTTGTCTGCTAACAGCTTCTCATCCTGGATCTTGTCTTGGCCCATGGAAGACCTTGCACAGACTGAGCCACCCTCTCTTGGTTCCCTATAGGACCCCGGGGCTGTGACTCTCACAGAGATAATGTCACAACCTCAGCAACTCCACCTGAGCCCTCCAAGCAGGACATGTGCAACCTAGCTCTCCAGGTGACAATTTGGAGTTCAGAAAGACGTCCTTTGGATTTGGGATTTGGAGAGGAGCCAGAGGGAAGGGCTTAAATTCTTCCCTGCCTCAAGGGTTTTGTCCTTACCCCGAGCAGCAGGGTAGATGATCTCGGATGCTTTCTGGGTCTTCCCATCACTGGCTGTCTTTTCCCTCCAAGTGGGAGGCTGGCTCTGAGAGTTGGGCGTATCTATTAGGAAGCCCAAGTGAACCTCATGCCAGGGTCCCAAGATGAGCTACTCAACATCCATCGCACCCACTGGCTCCAAGGCCCTGAGGCCAGGCCCCCTGTGAGCAGGACCCATCCTCACCTGTTTGTCTTGGCTCCCATTCCCTCAGCAGCATTGTGCAGAAGTGAGAAGGTTTTAGTAGATGTTGCATTAGATAGTCGGTGCTTTCATCACAAGTAGGAACAGGTGGTCAGTTTGGTCCAAACAGGAAAAGTGAAGCTCAGAAACGTAACTTGCAAGATACACAGTAACGGTCTTCATGAGATGCTTCATGAGATCGAGAAGCATGCATTTTGTCTATCCTTGAGGAACTCGCTGTCTATTCTCCCATGCTTTATTTCATTGATTGCCAGCAGAACTCTGCACTAGCACAGGACACGGAGATCAATGAGATACAGCTCATGCCCAGAGGACCTCTGAAGAAGGGATAAGTGAATGGAAGGCAGGTGAGGACTTGTCCACATATATCAGGCCTCAACCTCTCGGGAGCAGGCAATAGAACATCTTGCCTTGTGTGGCAGGTCTATCCTATGGTAGGAATGAGGACATCAGCCCCCCAAGCTCAGAGACACCTACTTTTAATATCATACAAATAACTCTTTTGTTTTGAATTCACCGTTCATCAATGTTATGATTATCTCTGAGATTCTTAACCCCTGTGTTCACTCTCTGCTGTGTAGCTTTGCAGGGCCCCCTACTCTGACTCTGGGGTCTGCCAAGGGCCTTGCTTTGGCCCATGAGATATCAGTAATTATGAAGCAAGTAGAGCCCTGAAGAGCACTTGCCCTCACTCTTGGGCCTCTGCCACCACCTGAAAACCTGCCCAGGTTAGACTCTTGGAGGATGAGAGACACATGCCCAAGTCACCCCAGTCACATCAGCCAGTCAGCTGACAGGTGAGCCTGGTGGAGACCAGAAGAATTATCCAGCCGAGTCCAGTTCAAACTGCCAACCCACAGACTCTTGAGCTAAAGAAATGCTTAGTATTTTACACCACCAAATTTGGGGGTGGTGGTAATTTGTTACGCAGCATTGTCATAGCAAGTGGTGACTGGTGCAGGTGGTAACTGGGCTTTCCATGTAGATATTTGTATAGGGAGAAAGATCATGGGAAAGGGGGGGAGGGGATCAGTGAAAACCTATCTAATGGTACAGTGAACACCATCTGGGTGATGAGCATGCTTATAACTGTGTCTCAAGCATTATAAAAGTGGTTCATGTAACCAAAAATATCTGCATTCCTGTAATACTTTGAAATAAAAAAATTCATCAAACTGTAATTCTCAAGAGAGTGTTTTGTAAATGTCAATCACGTAAGTGACCTTTTATGTTTCATTATCTATAAATATTGTGTTGCAATTTGAAAATATATCCTGTTTAGCAACAATAAAGCATTTTGTCAACAGCTAAAAAAAAGAAAAAGAAAAAAGAAAGATCGATCACTGACTGGTCAGCATGAGTGAGTATCTTGCCCCCTGGACAGGTGTACCTCTCATCTGAACTTTCTTTAAAAAGGTGGCTGCTTAGTATATGAGACTCTGGGAACTTGGTGTAGCAATCTCACATGGACACGCGTGATTCTTCCTGAGCTATTTGAACAGCAGCAGAAACAACATTTACTGAGTGCTTATTCCAGACCAGACATTGGGTTAACACTGTGCATACATTATCCTACTTAATTCCATAGCGGCCCAGTGAGGTAGGTGGTTCTGTTATCTTCATTTTGCCAATGAGGAAACCAAAGAGACCGAGTTACTCACCTGCGGTGACAGTGGCTTAGCAGCTGGGCAGAAGTAAAGAAACTGACGTAGGACCCTTGAAAAGTTGGAGATGTGTGTTACATGTTAGCTGAATGTTTGATAAAACTATCGCATGCGCTAACCTGGGAGGTGCCTTATTGTGTGTTTTCCAGGCTGACGGCCAAAGGGAAGGAGATCGGGAAGCAGGGAACTAGGCGTCTCTGCTGGCTACTGTTGGCTGTGTGTGTGCAGGATTCGCAGGGAAGGGGTGAGCTCAGGAGAGAGTTACCTGGTGTTTGAGCTGTAATGAAAGGAAATAAAGCCCAGAAATGCAGGGCCTTCCAAGGTTGAAAAGTCCTCTACACCCTAAACGGAAAGAAATGAGATATTCAATGCCGTGTGTGGAAATTATCAAAACAAACAAACAAAAAAAAGACTTAAGACTCATGTGGGCAACAAAGGCCCAGTGAAACTTCGCCCTTGGATAAATAAAGCTCCGGAGGATGAGCATGAGGTTAAAGGTGTGCCTGCTGTTTATTGTTCCAAATAGCACCAAGAGAGTCGTTGGGCGGAAAGGGAGAGGTACAGAGGGTGAACAAGCAAAGCAAATTAGGCTCCAGAAATGTGTCCAGGAAGACTTTGGGCGAGTGCGGCTACTGGCAGGCGAAGCGGACGGGCAACAGGTAGGTTAAGAGCCAGCTGTGAAGAACGGTGTTGCCAAGGAACCACGAGCACGCCCCCACCCCAGCAATAAAAGCCCCTGACAGTTTCAGCTAGAAAACAACCTTTGGGCCTCCATCATCCATGAGCAGTGGACACAGTCTGCAGCCCCCAAGGAGGGCGTGCTCTGCCAACCCCATTTCGGCTGTGGCCAAGGAGGGTCGTGGAAAAGGGAGAACTTCCCAGAGAGAAGAGCCAGGGCCCATGCAGAGTGGAAAGTGTCGCCAGGAGAGCAGCACCAGAGCCTGTGAAGGGGTCTCCCCTGCTGCGCTGTCCCTATTCCGTGGGGCGGGACGCAGGGGCCAGATTACTTGTCTGTTTAGTTTGTGGCTAGTTGGACCAAGAAGAGCCCTGTTTCATGAGAAACTATGGCACATCACCAGAGAGCCTGGGCTTTGAGCCAGATGCAGGGACTGGATGGGACTTTGGATGGTGTCCCTTGAGGAGACGGTGAGTGTGTGCCCTGAGGAAGAAGAAAAACTTGATGGTTTGCAAACAGAAGGGTGGGTTGTGGCAGAGATGATGGTATCTGCCCACCATTGCCCCGCCCCCCATTTCTTCCTGAGCTTATAGAAAGGCAATTTCTGCCTGTAATCCTAGCACTCTGGGAGGCTGACGTGGGCGGATCATTTGAGCTCAAGAGTTCGAGAACAGCCTGAGCAAGAGCGAGACCCCGTCTCTACTAAAAATAGAAAGAAATTAATTGGCCAACTAAAAATATATAAAAAATTATCCAGGCGTGGTGGCGCGTGCCTGTAGTCCCAGCTACTTGGGAGGCTGAGGCAGGAGGATCACTTGAGCCCAGGAGTTTGAAGTTGCTGTGAGCTAGGCTGACGCCACGGCACTCTAGCCCAGGCAACAGAGTAAGACTATGTCTCAAAGAAAAAAAAAAAAGAAAGGCAATTTCCTATAGCATATAGGAAACTTCTTGAGCAAGTTATAAGGAGCCTCCCTGGTAATGAGGCCGGTGCCATGTGATTGAGTCTGGCCAATATCATGTGAGTGATGGTGATGAAAGCCACTTTCAGGCCTGGCCCTTAGAAGCATCTTGAGTGATCCCCAGCTGTTACCCTGCTGCAGATATCCAAGAGGCCACTTGTTCCAGACAGTGTGCTACACGAACGAGGAAGGTCACCTAAACTCTGAGACTGTGTAAGTGAGAAATAAACCTTTACTTAACAGTCAGGGGATGTCACGCTTCATTCATTGCCTTGTCATTACCTGTTCGACCCTGACTAGCACATCCTAGTATGGCAGACCACATCTCGGCCGGGCTCTCAGTTTCTGTGCTCCGGCCTCTAGGGCGGACTTTCAGCCTTTCATCCTGTCCACCGTCCCTCTTGCCACAAGGCCTTTGCACATGCCGTGTGCCTTTGGCCATCTGCTCTCACTCTCTACAGTGACTGGGTCAAACCTTCCGCCCATTCCTCCAACCTGTGCCTTTCCATTTCTCTCCATTCTCAGATGACCTCGCTGACTTCCTCCGGAGAAAATCGAAGCCATCAGATAGGCGCGCCCTTTTCTTCCCGTATGTGCACACACCATTCTCCCGTGACAACAGAGGGGCAGTCCCTCCTCCCACGTTCAGCCAATCCGCCTGCCTGAGCTTTGGGTCGCAGCCCTACCTCATCCTGCGTGGTCAGGGGGCAGCCTTCCTCCCCCGTGCTCGCCCGTCCTGCTCGGCTGCGCCCTGCTCATGCGCCGCGGCTGCTCTGCCACATCCGGCCATCGTCCTTTTTCTTTCCCCCCTTCGTAACCAGCTTCTCCAAGGGGTTCACTGTGCCCCTTAAACTCTTACTCATTCCTTCTCTTAACCTCCCTAGCTTCCCACCTCATTCTACGATAGCATCTCTCACCGAGCTCATCGGTGACCATGTCGCTGAACCCAATGGACATTCTTAAAGCTTCACCTTTGCCTCTGACCAATAATGGACACCTCCTCTTCCCTTGGTTTTCCCGATTCCACGTATCCTTGGGTTTCCTTCTGCCTCACCAGCCACACCTCTGCCTCTGCGAGACCCCGCGTCCTTTACCCGGTTGTTAAGTTTGGGCTTCCTCCGCAGACGCTCTCCGGTGACCTCTCCCATGCCAGGGTATCCATCGCCACCTGCGTATGGGCAGTGTTCACATCTGGGCTTCAGATCCACTCGCTCCGAGTGCAGCCCGCGTGTCGACCGCCAGCTCGGCCTCTCCAGTGTGGTGCAAAGGCTCTTCCAGATCAGCATGTCCAAAACCAATCACGCCATCCCCCCTCTGTTCCACCTGCCAACAACGCCCTCGTCTTCCTCAAGAGTCTCTGTGAATGGCACCGGCATCCCTCAGTCGCTCATGCTAGGACTTGTCCTGAGCCCCTCCCTCTCCCTCCATGGCCGTCACCCAAGGCCTGTGGACACAGCTCCAAAATAGCTCTTGAAGCCGTACATTTCTTCCCATCTCCAGCACCGTCATGGTGGTCAAAGCTACTCTCGTCTCTCTGTGGGACAACTCCGTAGCCCTGCAGCCATCTGATCTGCCTTCATCGTCAGGCAGCCCCCCTCAAATCTGTTCTCTGTCTGCAGCCCTGAAATGAGTGTATTTTAATACACTAACCTGACCAATGTGTTCCCCCTCCTTAAAACCTTCAATGGCTGACCATTGCTCTCGAGAAAATGAAAATCCTTATGACCTAAAAGGGTCCTGCATCTTGATCCAGGCCCTCTCAGTGTCTGTGCTACAACCTCTAAGATACTCCTTCAACCTCATCCTCTCCACAGTCCCTCCTGCCGCAGGGCCTTTGCACATGCTCTTCCTTCTGCTCAGAAAGCTCTTCTCTCCCTTCCCCTCTGGATGCCCTCTGACTGGGGAGAAGAGTTTTAATGAATTAGATCTGTCTCTCTTCGCTGTGGAAAGTGGAGGGTTCTTGGTTCTCTGCCCAGGCCTCTGGAAGATCTGGGATGTTAAAGGAAGCAAACTCCCCAGTGCAGACGTACTTGAGAAAATAGACGCTGCATCACAGAGCCCTGGAGCCCGGGGCGCCAGGTCCACCCACCCCCGCCGAGGGTGGGCATCGCGTTTCTCACCAGGAGGATGTGCTGGAGAAGCAGAAATAACCGAGTGTCTGTGTGGGTGCTGAGTACTGGCTCGCTCTCTGCCTTCTCACTCCCCATTGAAGCTGGTGGGCCTTCTTAGACTGTCCCCACACTGCCTGCCCCAGTTGGATCCTTCCAACTGTTTTCCCAGGCAGGAACGTTCGGCCTTTCTCCTTGCAGGCAGGAGGGAGGTGCCGCTTGCTGGGGCCTGCCAAGCTGTGCCTTCCCGGGTTGTCTCTTCGTGCTCACGAGCCTCCCTTCAGAGGAGATTGTATCATCCCATTTCAATCTACATGGGAAACTGGAACTCACAAAGGCTTGTCCAAGGTCACACGGCTGGGAAGCAGCGGGTTGAGATTTAAATCCAGGTTTCCCCAGGACTTGTGTTCCTCCCAACACCCTGCTTGTACCAGCCTTCCCCGGGCACGCGCTGCCTTCGTGAGCCTTGCCGTATCCACGACCATCTACGCTATTACGATATTTACTTACTGTCTTTCTTAAATGGAGTGCATTTCTTATCTAAACGAATTACTTTTAAAAGGAAACGTAACAACACAACTGTAAATGGAAAAATCATATCAGTAGTGTCACTAGCCCAAATTAAAAAGACAATGCTAAAAACAAATACATTCAATGTTGTTGAGGTTTGTTTTTTTTTTAACATTTTATTATAAAAAATTTCAAGCATACAGCAAAGTTGAAAATGCTACAGTGAACACTCGTATAGCCACCACCTAGATTCTACCATTAACTTTTCCTGTACTGGAGTCATCACATACTGCTCCATCTTTCCATCCCTCTGTCCATCATCAATCCAGCTCCTTTTGGGTGCATTTCAAAGCAAATTACAGATCTCAGAACACTTCCCCTAAATGCTTCAGAATGCATATTATTAGCTAGAGTTCAAAATGTAAAGGATGTTTTTGCTGTAAAGTTTACAGACACTGAAATGCACACATCTTAAGTATACATCAAATGCTTACACCAGACTTCTACCAAGATACAGAAATTGCCATCAGCCCAGAAAGTTCCCTCATGCTCAGTCCCCACGCCACACCTCCCCCCAGCCCCAAGCAACCATACCTCTGATTTTGTCCAGCATAGGTTAGTTTTGTCTAGAATTTCATACAGACGGAATCATACAAGATGTGCTCTTTTGTGCATGCCTGCTTTCACTTGGGGCAATGTTTTTGAGGTTGAGCCATGCCATTGCACACATCAGTAATTTGTTTGTTGTTGAGTTGTGTGCTGTTGTATGGCTACCATTTTTAGTCTATTCATTTTACTGGTGGACACCTGAGCTGTTTCCAGTTTGGGGCTATTATGAATAAAGATACTACAAACAAATCTCTTTGTGAATATATGTTTTTATTTCTCTTGAGTAAATACCTAGGAGTAGAATTGCTGGGTCATAGTTTAAAAGAAACATCCAAAGTAGATTTACCATTTTATACTCCTACCAACTATGTATGTTGCCCCACCACCTTGTCAACAAACATTTGGTATTGTCAGTCTTAAATTTTAGCCATTGTGGCGGATGTGTATTGGTGCCTCATTGTGGTTTTAGTTTGCATTTCCCTGATTATTCATGTTGAATATTTTTCATGGGATTCGTATCTCTTCTTTTGTGGGGTATCAGTTCAAGTCTTTCACCCATTTTTAAATTTGATTGTTATTTTATTACTGAATTGTAGGTGTTCTTTATATATCTTACATATCAGTCCTTTGCCAAATAGATGTTTGCAAATATTTTTACCCAGCCTGTGGATTGTCTGTTCATCTTCTTAACAGTATCTTTTGAAGAACCAAAGTTTTAGGTTTTGATGAAGTCCAATTTATCCTTTTTTTCTTTTATGGTTATTGCTTTTTGTGATCTAAGAAGACTTTTCTTATCCCAAGTCATGAAGGTATCCACATATCTCAAATGAGTTTTTGGGTAGGGTATGAGGTGAGGATGAGGTTATCTTTTTTTCTGCTATAAATACTCAGTTATTCCAACATAATTTTATTTATTTATTTATTTATTTATTTATTTATTTATTTTGAGACAAAGTCTCACTCTGTTGCCCGGGCTAGAGTGCCATGATGTCAGCCTAGCTCACAGCAACCTCAAACCTCTGGGCTCAGGCGATCCTCCTGCCTGAGCCTCCCTAGTAGCTGGGACTACAGGCATGCGCCACCATGCCCAGCTAATTTTTTTCTATATATTTTTAGTTGGCCAATTCATTTCTTTCTATTTTTAGTAGAGACGGGGTCTCACTCTTGCTCAGGCTGGTCTCGAACTCCTAACCTCGAGCGATCCTCCCGCCTCGGCCTCCCAGAGTGCTAGGATTACAGGCATGAGTCACCGCGCCCGGCCCATAATTTATTTTTTATTTTTTAAAAAATTTCTTTTCCCATTGGACTGCTTCAGCATCTTTGTCAAAAATCATGTCTATCACTGTAGAAACAAACATAAAGCAACAACAACAGTATTATTAAATTTAATTTTTTTAAAAAAGTTTAAATGAAAAAGTACAAGTAAAAGTAGTCTGAGTTACAAATATTCATATTTAAAAATACATTCCTCACTGAGAAAAATGGAACTGATTGTGACTAGTCTGTAATAGGATGTAGTTTAATATCATTTATGTATAAAATGAAGACAAAATCCTTCATCAAAAGGCAATTTTCTTTTTAAACTTTGATATTAACCAGCATTGCAAATGCCAAAGCCATATGTACGTAGGTGGAGAGAGCAGATTTTAACTGCCTTCTCTGACACAAGTAGTTATCAGTTTGTCACATAAAAAATGGTCATCAACGTCCAGAACTAATGTTTTGTTGCAGTGACGTGTGTGTAAATTCAGTGCTCAAAAATCCACACCGGAGACCCCTGTCACCTGCATTGTCCATTGACAGTGTGGCAGGAGGCTCCGGGAGCCTGGGGCCACACGATCCGTGTCCTGGTCAGGAAGGCAGCCGGGCACCGCCTCCTTTACCCTTATCCTGAGACAATAATGGCAAAGTGTGCATATCACACGTGAAGCACGCTTCTAATCTATTTCAATTATTTGTCATAAAGGAGAGCAGAGGCACTCTTGTCAGCCCCACTTTAACTGGGAAACTGAGGCACAAAAAAGTCATGCAGCTTGCCCAAAGTGGCTCAGCTGGTTAGTGGGGGAGGTGGGACTTGAAGCCAGGCAGCCTGGTCCCATGGCCAGCCCTCTTCACACCTCTGCTGTGTTGCTATCTCATAAGAAGAGGGGTTTGGTGTGCTGGTTAGATTTACTGTGTCCATTACTCAGTAATTTAAAACTGTAACTTTAAGGCCGAGCGCGGTGGCTCACGCCTGTAATCCTAGCACTCTGGGAGGCTGAGGCAGGTGGATCGCTCAAGGTCAGGAGTTCGAAATCAGCCTGAGCAAGAGCGAGACCCCGTCTCTACTAAAAAATAGAAAGAAATTAATTGGCCAACTAAAAATATATAGAAAACATTAGCCGGGCATGGTGGCACATGCCAGTAGTCCCAGCTACTCGGGAGGCTGAGGCAGCAGAATTGCTTGAGCCCAGGAGTTTGAGGTTGCTGTGAGCTAGGCTGATGCCACAGCACTCACTCTAGCCTGGGCAACAGAGTGAGACTGTCTCAAAAACAAACAAACAAAAAAAAAAAACTGTAACTTTAAATTGTTTCGAAAACTGTCTATATCCTTCCTAAAACAATAGGGAACATGCCCCCTTTGGGAACCCTACCTGCTCTTTGGGGCCTGCTGCCTGCATCCTGCCAATCACTCCTTCCCTGAAGCCACTGCCCAAGGCCACCTGACTTCTGCAGCCCCTGCAGTGGCCACAGGCACTCTCTGATCTCTGGGTTCCTGTCTGGACCACAGGACTAGCCGTCATTATCCACCTGGCTCTCTATTGTTGGTAGCACTTATTAAATATGGCCATCATCTGTGAAAACAAAGGACTGATACAGCTTGAGAGTGATCTCCTCTAGGCATTTCCTCCAAGAACAAAGAACTATGCTTTGGAAAGAGCACCCTGGCAGGCTTTCGGGAAAAGGTGTTCCAGGCAGAGGAAACTGCTTGGGCAAAGGCAAGGAGGTGAGAGTGTGCAGGGCATGAGCGTAAAGAACGGAAATGGTTTGGCTGGCGAGGCTGGAGCAGAGGGCCCCTGTGGGAAGGGGTTGCAGATGAGGCTTGCAAAGGAGGATGGGAAATTTTCTATGTCAGGGCAAAATGTGTTCATTTAATTCTGCAATAATATAATATTTAAAAATTATAATAATGTTCATAAATTATAATGCTTAAAAGTCAGGATGGGCTCAGTTGTGCTGCGGTGACAAACAACCCCAGATCTCAGTGCCTCCAAACAGCACAGGTCTATTTCTTGCTCATGTTGCATGTCACTGAGGGTTGATTACAGACTCGGCATGACATCTTTGTTGTCCTCACTCTAGGCCTCACACCGGTAGAGCTGCCCCCTCTGGAATAGTGCACGTCACAGTAATAGAGGTGTCTTCGTCTGCTTGGGCTGCCAAAACAAAACACCACAGTTCTTCCTGGATTGCAGACAGCTGCTTTCTTGCTGTCTTCACTTGTCAGAGAGAGCACGCGCACCCTGGTGTCTCTTCCTCTCTTATAAGGACATCAGTTCTACTGGGCCAGGGCTCCACCCTCATTTAAACTTAATTGTCTCCTTAAAGGCCTTATCTCCAATAGTCACATGGGGGGAGGGCTAGGGCTTCAACATACAAATTTGTGTGGGGACACAATTCAGTCCCCAGCAAGAGGGAAACAAGAGCTCCGGAGGGTCCCATGAGGGCATTAAATGCTCACCCTGGAAGTGACCCTCTTTACTACTATTTAACTCATCAGCCAGAACTGGGCAGCCAGGAAGTGCAGTTCCGCCCGTGACCAGGTGGTGGAGAGTCAGAAATAGGGTTGCCCAGTGCAGATCTCCGCCATCACAACAACCTTTACTACATGTAAGCACCGTCCCTGTGCTTCCGTGGACTAGGCGCTGGAGACCCATGGAAATGGCATGGTCAGAACTGTCTGAAGTGGAGCTCAGTAGGTGAGAGTGAGACCATCCTGGCACTGAGCCTTGGCACCATCGCTGACATGCTGTGTGACCTTACGCCAGTGGCCTCACGTCTCTGAGCCTTTCTGTCCACATCTATAAAATGTAGACAATGTTTTTGGCACACCACGTGTATATAAAGCACATAGAACTGTGACCTGGCCATTGGAGGAGCAGCATTGCATGGCGGCTAAGCTTGCAGGATTCAGAATCAGCCAGGCCTGGGTTTGAATTTTACCCTGCTGCTTTTCATTTCTACGGCTTGGGGCAGGGTGTGTGTGTGTGTGTGTGTGTGTGTGTAGCACTTACCACGTGTCAGGCACTGTGCAAAGCAAGCACATTACGTGGAATTAGAACCCGGGTCAGCCTCCGGTATCCGTGCTCGTACTGCTATGCTGCTGGCCCTTAGGCCTGCACGGAGAAATTATTTATGTGTCACTGTCTTCTACTACAAGTTCCATGGGGGTAAGGACCATATATTACATTCCATTCTATTCCCTGTTTTAGCACGGGGCCTAGCACATAGTTGGTGCTCATTAAATAAATTGAATGACTAATAGAGCGATGGAATAAATGAAGGTACAGGCTCTTTATGGAGCTGCCACTATTAGATCAAAGACCATTTAAGGCTATTGCAAATGGAAGTTGTTAATGAGACCCAACATGTTAATGGAAAATGTTTTGAGTGTTACATGAGGTTCCCTGAACACCCCAAATTGATCACATTTTCTGGATGTTTCCTCTCCCTCCTGTGCATGATATAGCTTGCTAATAGAAAGGTGGTACTCGTCGGGTTAGGCATGATAATAAATAAACTCTCAAATCTCAGTGACTTAACAAAACAAGGTTTATTTCTTACTTGTGCCAAGTCCAATGTGAATCAGGCAAGGACATCTTCATGTGGTGACCCAGGGACCCAGGCCCTGTCATCTCAACCTGTGGTCTCCGAGGTTGCCACCAGAGGGGATGAGAGAGTGTTGAGACTCACATCCACTTGCAACCCAGAAGCGACACTTGTCGCTTCTCGTAGCCCTTGGGCCAGAGCCGGTCACATGTGCCTGCTGCACTGCAGGAGCCTGGGAGGCGTAGTTCTCCTGCTACCCAGGAAGGGGGAACCAGACCCGCTGGTCTCCAGATCCCGCATGTGATTCCCTTTTCCTCCTGCACACAATGCACACGGACTCCTTTCCGAGCAAGGAAACGCAAAGCGACGTGCAGCCCCTGCCTGCAGCCCAGCTCTCCTGGGATTCCCTGAGCCTCTTCCTCAGGTGTAGATGCAGCTCCTCTTGATCCAGAGGTGTGTGAATTTGAAAGACAAGTCACCTGCTCTCCCCACACACTCAGGTCACAGATGCAGAGCAGGGACAGGATAACCACAGTAAAGATGCCCACTGGGAAGGGGGACATGGGACAGGCCAGCAGTCACTGGGTATTTCTGTGAGGGTATGTTTGGATGAGATTAACATTTATTTTATTTTATTTTATTTATTTTTTTTTTTTG
>VBSM01003155.1:1620645-1634694 GCA_008086735.1 Cheirogaleus medius
TGGGGCTGGTACTTCCTAGAAATGGGGCCCAGTGGAGTCCTGGGACCCCTCCCTGGCTGAGCCCTCAGGGTCCTCCCCTCACCCACGGCAGGGGGGCCAGGCCGGGCATTGTGCATAAAGTGGCGAGGGCATGATGGGGACCCGGGCCCTTGGCCCCCTGGGCCTCCCTTGGCCCCACTCAGGCCTTCAGCTGGTGCCACTGGGCTACGGGCTGTCGGGGACGGGCAATCATGTCCTTCCAGTGTTTGACCTCCCCAGGCCCGCTCTTCCAGGACAGGTAGATCTGGGGAGAGAGGGGAGAGGATGGCATTAGTGCAGTCTCTGGGCCACTGTCTCCTGCCCCCACCAGGGGGTGACACTCCAACTCCACCATGACACCCTAGCGTGGGGACCACAGGACCTCTGCCTGTAGTGACAGTCTACCCTGCAGAGGCTCCCTCCTCCCGTCCCCTGCCAGCCTGACCTGTTTTCCTGGTCGATCCCCACCACTCCAGCCTGGGCATGCCTGGCCTTTGGGAATTAGACCGCTGACCTATTTTGCAGAAGGGCTGAAGGTCGGGGTAGAGGAGTTCACCCCACGGCCTCCCCGCCCTACCTGCTAGGCACTGCCTCGCTCACCTCAATTACAATCATTCCCATCTCCTGGGCACTTACCACAGGTCAGGCACTGAGCCAGGGGCTTCATACACAAAGATCTGTGGTCCCCAAACCCCAGGCCATGGACCGGTACCTGTCCGGGGCCTGTTAGGAGCCAGGCCGCACAGCAGGAGGTGCGCGGCAGGCGGGGAGCGAAGCTGCATCTGTGTTTACAGCTGCTCCCCATCGCTGGCGTCACCGCATGAGCTCCGGCTCCTGTCAGACCAGCAGGGGCTTCAGATTCTCACGGGAGCGCGAGCCCTACTGTAAACTGCGCATGCGAGGGATCTAGGTTGCTCTCCTTAGGAGAATCTAATGCCTGAAGGTCTGAGGTGGAGCTGAGGCGGTGATGCTAGTGCTGGGGAGCGGCTGCAAATACAGATCAGCCTTAGCAGGGAGGTTTGACTGCACAATAAATGTAATACGCTTGCATCATCCTGAAACCACCCCCACTCCCCAAAGCCCCAGCCCATGGAAAAAATTGTCTTCTATGAAACCAGTCCTTGGTGCCAAAAAGGTTGGGGACTGCTGACACAGATCATCGAATCCTACAACTGTGAGGTAGGTTTATCATGTTAGCATTCCCATTCTTCAGATGGGGAAACTAAGGCACAAGAGTTACGAGACTTACCCACGGTCATAGAGTCTGTAAGTGGTGCAGAGGGATTTAAAGCCAGGTCTCTGGGCTCTCCACTACCAGCCCAATCCTGTCTCCCCTGTTAGGGGCTTCCTGGCCTCTCAGGGGTGCATGCATGGGTCCCCAGGGTCGCCCAGGGCAGACCCAGCTGACCTAGCCTTGGGACTGGCAGGTGATTAAGAACACAGGCATTGGGGAAAGGTGGAGGTGCATGGATTGGGGGCCTTCTATAGGGTGCTGGCCAGGGCTCCTTAAGACTGTCAAGGTCATAGAGAATAAGGAGATTCAGAGACTGTCACAGGCCAGTGGGGACAAGGAACTCAGTGCAGCGTGATACCCTGGATTAGATCCTGGAACTGAGAGAGGACATTAATGGGAAAGCTGGTGAAATACAAATGCCTGGAGTTCACTTCACAGTAATGCACTCGTGTCAGTCCCTTGAGCTGGGGCAGACGTGCCACCGTAACGTGACAGGCTGACAGCTGGGGACGCTGGGCGAGAGGTGCACAGGAACTCTCTGCCCTACCTTTGCCACTTTCCCACTAATCTAAAATTATTCTGAGATAAAAAGAAAGTTAAAACAAAGAGAGTGGAGAAAACCCCACTCTGCCGGGCGCAGGTAGAGTGACCCCGCTCAGCCCCAGGCCTCCTCTGCACAGTGGGCTGGCGGTGGTACCCGCCTCGCAGACAGCTGGGACGGTGCATGTCGTGTGCTCATCGGGGCATAGTGGCAAGTGGCTCCATCCCCCTAAAGCCAGCTGACTATTCACCCCTAAAGGGTCACAGAGCCTGGGACACTAGGTGTCTGCCACGTTTGCAACCTCAGCCCTGTATGACTCTCACAGCCTAGAGCGATGCCAGGTGGACAGCGGGGGCAGACTCCTGGCTTCCAGGGCTGAGCAGGGGCTGGGAGTCAGAAGGATTCAGAGATCCTTGGGCTCCCTAAGCCACCCAGGCCAAAACGAGAACAAATCCACCTTTGCCTTGGTTTGGCCAATGGAAGGCAGGACTGTTTCAAAAGGAGCTGTAATTGGTATCTACGGAGCATTCGACTCCTAAGAGTTAACTCAAAAAGAACCTAGACGCAGATCTGGTTACCTGGCCCTAGGCCTGAACTGGTCACTGGGGGCCGGGCAGACCCCCAACCCTGTGCGGAGCGCATGCTCTCTCTGGAGTACGTATGGGTGGCACTGTGCCGGGAGCTGTCCCACCTGCGACCACAGGTTGGCCAGTCACACTCCCTGTGCCGTACCTGGTGGCAGGCAGGAGCAGCTCTCCTCTCTGAGGCCAGGCTGTCCCCTCGCCCCAACAGCTGATGTCCTTGTTCCCATCTGTCTGGGGGGCGCCTCACTTCAGCTCCCTTGCCTGTGGGTGCCCAGGTCCCCCTCTCTCTTCCCCCCTCCCCCACGGCAACTCCCTGGGTGAACTCTGTTTTCCCCTCACTCACTTCTGGCATCTACCCTTGCCCCCGCCCGCCTGCGCACGAGTTCCATGTGCTGTTCCTGGGCAATTGGCCAGGCCTGATGAACACACACGCCCTTAGTAGGAACCTTTCAAAAATAACTCTTGTCTAAGGCCATACCAGCCTGAACGCGCCCAATCTCGTCTGATCTCGGAAGCTAAGCAGGGTCGAGCCTGGTTAGTCCTTGGATGGGAGACCGCCTGGGAATAACTCTTAGTATAATACTAGCTAACATATATGTTCCAACTATTATGCTGAACGTCGCACCTGCGTTACCTTATCTAACCCTCCCAGCACACTGTGAGGTTAGGACGGTCCTTCTCTCATTTTGAGAGGAGGAAATGAGGCTCAGAGAGGTTACAGCTGTTAAGAGGTGGGACTGGGACCTGGACCAAGGCAGCATGACCCCCAAGCCCACAATCTCAACACTAAACTGTAAATAAACCCAGGAATAGACATTTCAAAGTAGAAAAATGGAAGGATTTATGTCACAGAATCACATCCTGGGAAAAAAAATCAACGTATAAATTTGGTGAATATGTGTTAAGAAGAAGTTACTTTCTACAGGACTGTCCACATATTTCAGGCAATTCTTACACCACCCTGTGAAATTCTGTAGGGTCACTATTAGCGGCTCCATTTTACAGATGAGAACACTGAAGCTTGGACAGGCCAGGCAACTCGTTCAAGGTCATACAGTTGTTTATTGGCAGAGGAGGTGGGAACCGAAGTCGGTTTCTTTGGAGTCTGACTGTTGCTCTCAACACTGCCTCCCCTACCTCACCCTGTGCACATGGGACCCCGAGAACACCGTGCAAAAGTCGTTACCCTGTCTAAGAGTCCTACCCAGAAAACCTCCCTTTGAGATCCAGGGCATTTCTCTCTCCCACTTCCTTCTTTCCCTGCTCTTCCAGAAGTCTGTCCTGAGCTCGCCAACCCACAGGAGGACACTTAGGGAGGAAGCTCAGGGAGGGTCTCATCCAATCCCCCCATTTTTAGATGAAGAAATGGAGGCCCAAGAAGGGAAGGGACTGGCCCTGACCCCTCCTGGTGCCCACCCACTCCCCCTGCTGCTGCTTGAAAGGAACAGACCGTCGCTGGACACCAGCCATGCACGCCACACCGCCTGCCCCGCCCCTACCTTGCCAATGACGTCGTTGCGGCTGAGCCTGTCCTTGTCCATAACGGTGATGATGATGGTCGTCTCCCTCAGCTTTTCCGTGGGGATATCAAAGGCAAAGGACTCGTTGAAGATGGGGTTCAGGTTCCTCTTCATCGTCACCGTCTTCTTTTTCTCCACCCGCTTATCCTTGTACATCAGCCACACCTTCACGTAGGGGTCTGGGGGCGGTGGGGGAAGGGTTAGAAGGATAGCGGGCGGGGGGCCTCCAGGTGTGGACGCCCAGGCAGGAGGGGCTGTACGCTTTTCCCAGGGGGCGAGAAAAGGCCCGGCAAGCACAAGAGATCTGAGGGCGTCAGCAGGTGGACCTCAGCCACCACCTCCTGCCTTCCCGTTCACACGAACGAGGAAACCAAGCCCTGGAGAGGCCAAGTCTTGCCCAAAGTCACAGACAAGTGGTGTCAGGGCTGGGGCTAGAACCCAGGTCTTCCCACCACAATGATTCTGGGAAAGACAGTCCACATGAGGCTAGCCCTGAGGGTGCTCCAAAGCGGCCACCAAGGTCTCTAGGGTGGGGGAGCTGGGACCAGAGGGGGGGTTCGAGGTGAGAGTCACAGCACAGACGCTGTTGTCCACATCCAGTGTAACCCTCGTGTCCCCAGTTCCCCCCCGGCCCGCCTGTCCTCTGCATGAGGAGCCCCAGCACCTGATGTGCCCCCGATGTCCATGGCTTTGAGGTTCCGGGCTTTGATGATGTTCACGATGATGGAGTTGGCAGAGGGGTTGTAGCAGAGAGACAAGAGCAGCTCCCCTCGGCTCCCCTGGGGGGACAACAGGAGGGGTGTGGGGATGGTTGGAGAGCTCTTTGGTTGTCCCAACTGCCACCAGGCGTCTTGTGCCCTGACCTTGGAGCTTACCCATCCCCTCTGTCTGTCACCTCTGTCACACTGTCTCCCCTCATCTGGCAGGTCTGCACACTGTCCCCCCTCCCAGGGCCCCAGTTCCCAGAACAGACCACCGGGTTCTTTCTCACAGATCAGGTGAGGCCCACGCGCCACGTGTGGCGCTCAGGCTGCCATGGGGGCTCTGCTCCCTGGGGGCCGCCCATCTGTACCTCCCCACAGCCCGAGCCCCCTCCAGCCAAGGCCGCCCCGGTGGGGTCCTTACACTCCCATCGCTGCATGGCTTCAGATCCTTCCAGAAGGTCTGCATCTGGGTCAGGTCCACCTTGTTGAGGGGGATGGACACCTCCCCGATAGGGTCGTTGCGGCTAAAGCGGTCATAGTCCAGGACTTGGAGGTAGAGGACCCTCTGCACCACCTTCTCGTAGGGAAAACCTGGGGGACGGACGAGTGCCAGTGAAGAGGGAACAAGGGGGCCACGTGGGGCCTGGGAAGGAAGGCAGGCCCGTGAGGAGGTGACAGGCCCTCTGCCCTCCTGCTGCCGCCCCACCTAGGCCAGCAGGCAACACCTGGCTGCAACTAGACCCGACTAGGGAGTTAGCAGGAGCTGTTATTGTCTCACGGGAATCCCTCAACAATTCTCCAAGGTGGATGGTATCTTGTCCATTTTACAGATGAGGAACCTGAGGCCCAGGTGGCTTGCCCAAAGTCCAACAGCTAATAAAGAGCAGAACTGGGATCACCCACTCACTCATTCACCTGTGTCCTTCTTGGTGGCTGGGTAGTGGCCCCTCGCTCTCTGGGCAGCCACTACCTACGATACTGAGGCAAGCGTGGGCAAGTGGCTCCATGTGGGGCGGCCGCAGCTGCCAGAACGCAAGCCCCAGGGGCACTCAGGGCAGAGGGAAACAGCCAAGGCATCGACTCAGAAGAGGACAGGTGTTCTGTGTCCCCCTCCCTCCTCCCCTCCTTCCAGTGCATCAGTCTGTCCTTCCGTTCTTCCTCCCGCAGCTGTCCCCTTCTCACTGTCACCTCCCTCCTCCAAGCCACTGGCACCTCTTGCCTAGACAGCCACAAGCGCCTCCGAATGTCCTCCCTGCTTCCACACTCTGTCCTACGGCCCATTCTCAACACAGCAGCCAGAGTGACCTTTTAAAAATAGAAATCACATCATGATACTCTCCTGCTTACAGCCGCTCAATGGTTCCCAGTGCACTCAGAATAAAAGCCGGGCACCCTACCTTGGCTTCAAGTCCTCCCACAGTCTGGCCCGGCTGTCCTCTCCCTGCCTGTCTTGTGACCGCTCTTCGCTCAGAGGCTGGCTCCAGCCCCCTCGGCCTCTGCACTAGCCCTGTGACAGCCTCAGGGCCTGGCACACGCTGGCCTCCACCACACCCCCTCCCGGGCCGCCCTCATCTTTCAGGTCTCAGCTCTCTTTCCTGACGTCCCAGGGCAGTGTTGGATCCCCTGCTACACGCTCTAGCGCTTTCCTTTCGAAACGCGTGGCGAGAGCCGCAACAGCGATTTCTCCGTCGGTTTCCTTGGTTATTGCTTGCCTCTCCCAGTAGGCCAGGAGTTCCAGGAAGACATCTCTGTTATCAACCTCTGGATCCCAGCGTCTAACACCGTTTTTGGCACGTAGTAGGCACTCGATAAACATTTGTTAAGTGAATAAATAATTGAACGGATGAATAAATGCCAGTGAGCTGCCTGGTGGAGCCGCAGGAACGTGCTCAGGTGAAGCGGGAGCTAAGGGGGGATGAGGGGGCTTCGAGGGCTGGAGCCACGAGATGGGGCTGGCCTGGGAGGAGCAGGGGGGGCCTGAGGCCAGGAGATCCTGACCCCGGGCTGAGCAGGAAGGAGAGGACACCTAACACCTCCGCTGACTGGTGGCACAGAGGAAGGAAAGTAAGAGCTCCAGCACAGTCTAGCACCTGCACCCAGAGATGCTGGAAGCACACAGAAGCCCGTGCAGGAGCAGTGAGCTGAAACAGCAGATCCTTCAAATTCGTTCAGGGCCCCTTTCCTTATATTAAGGGAAGCTGTGTGTTACTCATCTCAGACTTCCCCAGGGATCTTGCTCAGGTGACCCCTGGCATCTATTCAGGTGAAATGCATGAGGACAAGTGTTCTGGGAATGTTGGGGGCTCCAAGAGGTCCCAGCACCCGAGTTAGCACTCTTTAAAACCAGAGGAGTTAGGCTCCAATCTGGCAAACTCCTACTCATCCACCACAACCCATCTGGAATGGCCCCTCTTCTGGGAAATTTTCTTCAGCACAACCAAGGTGAGCTCACACTGGGCTCCCACAGCTCCTGTCATGCTGTGCATGGCGTAATTATCTACACATCAAGTCCTCCATTGCACCAGGGATGCCTTGAGGGCCGTAACAGTGACTCATTCTTTTCTGCATTCCCACTACCCAGGAGAGTGCCCAGCTCACAGCTGATGCTGGGTACCTGACTGCGGAAGGGATGGGTGCACTGGGGCTCTGCCCATAAACCGCACCCCACCAGCTGGCTACACACACCTCGAGACAGCCGAGCCGCTTGCTGGTTGTGCTGTCTCTAAACTGGCCCCCACACTGACCTGGGGGACCGAAGTCTAGCAAACACGGGGGCATCCATTGCTCATCCTCAGTGACTTATTAGTGGGTGAGCAAGCTGTCACCTTGCAGAAGGGGTGGAGCACACAGTGGCTGGGAGAGACGATGGGGAAAGGTTCCTGGGGGTGCACACTGAAGGTTCTGGAAAGCAGGGCTCCAGCAGTCGGATTAGGGCTTGACTCTCACCAGGCTTTCAGGAAAGGCTTATGGCTTCTCTAAGCAGGGTCCTAGCACCCAAAGGCCCTGGGACAGAAATTGCTCCCTAATCACACGCCCAGCTTCCTGGTTACCTTGAATCGTCAGAGATAAGAGATAAAGGTGGGCCCTTCAGAGAGGGCTTGCAGGAGAGAGAAAGGGCATTTGTCTCAGCCGCCTGCAGACAGGGTTCAGAGCCCTGTTCCCATCCCATGCAGGGGAGGGTCAGCAACAGATGGAGTGTGTTTTTTAACAACCTGGTATCAAGCATTTTCTAGGTGTCAGGTCCTGCTCTAAGTGCTTTTACAACCTACTAATTTGTTTAATCCTCACTTTATTATTATCTCTATTTTACAGATGAGGAAACCAAGGCAGAGAGAGGTTCAGGAACTCGCCCAACATCACACAGCTAGTAAGTGGCAGAGCTGGGATTCGAACCCAGGCAGCCTGGGACTCAACCTGTGCTCATAACACTACACTCTGGACGCTCCGAATCCAATGGGTGCCTCTGAATCCAATGGGTGCCTCCCTCCCTCCCTGGCTTCTTTAAGAGGAGCTCTGTGTCTGGGCTGAGACGCCAGGTGGTGGCCGTGATGCTGGCTCTACTGGGCTCCTATGACCTGCTCTCAGCTAGACACAAAATGCATCAGGTTAACCAGCCCAAGATACATGCCTGTGTGGGTGTGTATAGGCGTGTGTGTGTGTGTCTGTACACATGCACGCATGCAAGTGTGCGCACTGCATACCTGCTTGCATGTGTGCCTGTATGTTTGTGTACCTGCAAGTGTACGTATGCACGTGTCTGTGCATGTGGCCACGTGTGTGTGGCTGGGTGGGGAAGGCTGGACGGCAAGAGTGACCATGGGTGGGGAGGGTGGCACCAGCCTCACCTTCAAAGAGGAAGGTCTCGTTCCAGTGGGGGTTCAGGTTCTTCCGCTTCACCTTGGTCTCCAGCTTGTGCTTCTTGTCTGGCAGCAGGTAGATCTTGACAAAGGGGTCGCTGGTGCCGCTGAAGTCCTTGGCCGGCAGCTCCTGGGCCTTCATGATCTTCACGGTGAGCGTGGACTCCTGGAAGTTGTAGCCGACGCTGAACTGGATCCGGCCCAGGTTCTCTCGGCTGCAGCCCTCATGGGCATCGTCCTCCTCGGAGCCTGGGGAGAGCTGGGGGCAGGGGAGAGGCCAGCAGGGTTAGGGGGGACCCTGCTGCGCCCAGGCCTCCATTGCAGCCCAGCACAGTTGAGAGGCCTCCCTGTGCCGAGGCAAGTCCAGCTGCTTAGAGCTTCCCTCTCCTTCTGGTCACAGTGCGGGGCTTCGCAGGCTAGTGGGGGCGGCCTGTCCCACATTCACCTCCAGCGGGAAATGCTCAGGCCAAGGGCAAGTGCCTTGACCAAGGTCTCCCAGGGGGGGAGGTAAAGAGGGGGCAGAGCGGGACAGTCCTGTGTCGTGAACCCCAGAGCAGTGCATGGCGCCCCACTTCCCAGCCTCTCCTTGCAACCCTGGGTCTGCCTCCGTCCCAAGCTCCAGCACGGGCTGCTTTGGCCTCCTGGGCCCCAGCTGCCCAGTGGGTGCTGGGGTTCCTGAGCTCCCCTCTGCCACTGCCCCCTCCCACGGCGCTGCAGGGCCCACGGCGGGACACACCTACACAATCTGGGCTACGCAACAGATGTGGGAGGTCGCTCGCATCTCAAAAGAGTTTACTGCAATGTTTCTTTGGAAAGTGACTCTCTGGGGTGCTGAGAATGACGTGATTTATAAAAGGAGAGAGGCAAGTTTTCAGGAGCAACATCTATTTGTGTAAGGCAGAGTCACCAGGGACGAGAAAAATACAGATTCCCCAGGCTGCGTCCCCAGGCAGTCTGACCGCATGGGGCTGGTGGGGGTGTGGGCCTCAGCATTGTCTAAAAGGTGCTTCAGGTGACCGCATTGCCCACGGGGACTGAGGACTGCTGGAAGGGAGGGCACGTGGGCTGACCCAGCAATGGATGGTCACACAGAGGTGGGGTGCGTGTCACATTTTCAACCTGACGTTGAAAAACAGGAAGCAGCTGGGACGAGGGTCTCCCAGCCAAGTGTCTGAGACTGTGGCTACTCACCGAGAGTACCTGGGGGTTTCAGGACCCTGCCCACCCTCCGGCTGCCTGGGTCAGCCCCAGACGATCCCCATCAACCGACCCCCTCAGGGGGGTCCACGTGGCCCAGGCATCTCTGTCTGGTGATTGGATGAGGGCCCGGAGTGGCACCCAGGGTACCGTGGTTAAGATGAAACTTCAGGCACCTGTTTTCTCTCCCCTCCTTCCCCTGCAGAAACCTCTGTGCCCCCTCCTGCATCCTGGAGAGGTAGCCCCGGCTCTGAAATACTAAATAACACACATAATAGCAACGCACATGGCGCGCACCTACCATGGCATTACATCGCCTTCTTACTGAACCCTGACAACACCGAGGCAAGGCAGCTGAGGAGAATGGCTCAGAGAGGTTAAGTCACATGCCTAAGATTGCACAGCAGTGTGGACCCTCTCTGCCTTAAAAGTCTGCTCCTTTTGCCCGAGCAGACCCACCCCCAGGACAAGGGTGAGATTTCCCCAGCAGCTGGCAAGGACTCAGCCACACCAGGTGAAAAGCATCCAAGTCACACTCACAATAAATAATAACTACAGGCCTGGCAGGCCGCCTTCGGCACCAGGCCCTGCCCTGTGCCACACGCTGTGCTCTGATTTACTCCTTACAACACCCCAGCGAGGCAGACACTCCCGTGTTCCAGTTGTGGTTGGGAGCACTGAGAGGTTAGGTGACTGGCCTCAAGTCACCTGTGACTGAACAGCCAGTCGGAACTGAACCCAGGCTGGTGGCCGGCAATCCTGAGTGCCCTTCCGCCTGCCCCTGGCTCTCGCACTCAGATCGGGGGCTGGGGCTTTGCCCTGGCCCTGCCTGGTGTGTGTGAGCTGCCTCACAGCGGAAGAGGGTCCCTCCATGGATTGGCTGGGTGGCCAATCCGTGCCACCCAGCAAGCCCCCCAGGCCCACCGAGAACATGGCTTCCCTGCCCAGAGCCTGCTCCCCCGGCTGCTTCCCTCTGCTCCCACCAGCCGGCTCCCGCTGGACCTGCTTCTGCATCTGCAGCAAGGGGACTGTGGGGCCTACCGCACGAGGTCCTGGGAGGGTTAAATGGGTCCGCGTCCCTTCCATGTCCTGCTCTGCGTGGCACCGAGAGCCTGGGGCGTGGAATGAGTAGGCAGTGCCAGCAAAGACCACCTCCTCTCCCTTCCTTCTGAAGTTGAGGTGGAGTCGCTGGTGACTGGAGCCCTGGTGGCCCCAGCCCCACCTGAAGTCCCTCTGGTCACTTGGTGCTTGGCTCCCAAACATGGTAGCCTGGGGGAGGCCTGGGCTGGCCAGGTGGGCTTCACCTGGGAAGGAGGCAGTGGCTCTCCCGGTCTTCCTAAGCCATAGCCCCAAGCCCTAACTATCCAGCCAGGGCAGTGGGCAGAGCCACCCCCAAGGCAACCAGCCTGTCCACCCCTGCCACAACCCAGAGAGGGCTGCCTGGACCCCAGCCCCAGGGGAAGTCAGCCTTAACAAGCAGCAAGTGGCCCCTGTGCCAGGGCAGGAGTGCCCCTCAGATGGGTGTGGCCCGGCCTCTTGTCGGACACCCCCGCCTCTCAGTTCCTTCTCTGGCCACCTCTGGGTTTCCTGACCCCCAGCTTCCATAGCCCGGGGCTTGGAGATCAGGACGGGCTAAGGTCACATCGGGCTTATTCTGCCCTGCTTATCTTATCATCGCCATAAATGTCAATGGCTGGGCTTTGGCACAGGGCTGGGCAATTAGACTCGGCCTTTTCACCTCTGAGCATCCGCAGAGCACACGAGAGGGACATGGGGCCGGGACTTCCTTCCGCCCCTCCCTGGGGGCAGCCAGGGGAAGGTCAGTCAATGAAAGAGCCTTCTGGGAACCTGGCTTTTGTAATGATTTTGGATTGTGACAGAGGCAGGGTGGGCTGTGGCCATGGCCCATCCAGAGGGCAGCACGGCGGGGGCCATCCTACCTGGGCGGGGAGATGGAAGGAGGGCAGGGGAGGGCCAGGCACGCAGGTGTCCCAGGGTGTCGAGGAGGGGAGAGGCAGGGAGGCCCCAGGCAGTCAGCTCTGGGATGGAGAAAATCTGGTGTTCTAATCCGGATCCTGAGAAATGCAGACCCTCGGGCCCCACCTAAAGCCCGATGAATGGGAAGCTGCACTTTAACAAGGTTCCCCAGCGACTCACGTGCACACAGCAAGTTGAGAAACCCCAGGCCCGCTTCCTTTTCCCTACAGGATGGAAGAGGACCAAGATGCCTTGTCCGAGGCCATGGCCAGTAAGAACAGAGCAGGCGCTGGGTTCCCAGCCTCACACCGGCCCTCTCCGAGCCTTCCTGGGACTTCTAAACTGCCAGACCCGTAACTGCTTCCTGCCTGCAAATCGCCAGTGTTTCCTCCCCCTGCAGCTGTGGCCCCTCCAGGGGCCCCTCACTGCTGCCCCCAGGCGCCATGGGAACCACGACCTCTGCCTGGGTGAAACAGCCTAGGACAAGGGCCCTCCAGGTGGGGCGCAGGTGTGGACAGGAACGCCCGGCACAGCTGTCCCCTCATAGGAGTCAGGGCCCGTGGGCTCCTGCCCGCCTCTTTTCTTGGGGCCTCTGAGCAACAGGGAACGGGGCAGGTTGCTGGGGTGGGGATGTGAGACCTGCTGGGCTGGGGGCTCTGGCCCAGACCTCCACTCACGAAGATGCCACTCTGAGGGAAGGGACACCTTCTGCCCTATGTCCTCTGCCCACCAGCCTCTCCATCTAGGATCATGAAAGTGTCTTGTATGAGGAGGTTTCCTTAGGCCCCTTCTCCTATAGAAAGAGATCAGAGGAGGATGGGCATTCCTATTCTCACTCGACAAATGAGGAAACTGAGGCACGGAGACAATGTTCTGGAGAAAGAGCTGGGAAAAGAACCCAGGCCTTGCACACTCAGTCACCAGGTGCTGAGTGTCACCACGCTGGGCCTGGCTCTCCAGGCTACATTTGACCCTCATGGCCACCCCTGTGACAGCCCCGGCTTGCACACGTGCTCCTCCCGCTGCCCCGGCCTCCCAGCCCAGCTGCTCCAGGGGCGGGGCACCCCCTTCTCACCATGAGCATCTCGCTGGTGAGGGAGTTGACGAGGTCCGAGACGGAGGAGTGTGGCTCGGTCCGGCGGTCAGACTCATCATGGGGCGTCTGGCCCGGCACCGGGGCTGTGCTCACCGGCTTCCCTCCTGCAGGCAACCTGGGGGGGGGAGTCCAAATGAGCTCAGGCTGGGGCTGGGCTGGGCTGGACACCCCGGCCTGGGGAGCGGCAGGACCTTCTCTGAGGACCCCAGTGGCTGCCACCTCCTGGGGCCGGCAGGAGTGGCCTCTTGTCCACGGGAGGCCTGGTTTTCCCTGGAGACCAGCACTCGGCCCATCCTCCTTGCAGCCTCCGCCCCGGGGACTCTGGCTTAACTACCCCTGTGTGGGCTGTTTTAGGGGTGCTCTCACGCTTCCTGCTCCCCAGAAGCTCCACCCGCCAGTTACTGGCTTGCCCCCTCCTGGCTACCTGCTTTGTCCTGCCTGCCCTCGCCTGGGAGGAGGCTCATCGCAGAGGCCCTCATGGCGTGGCGTGGCGTGTCCAGGTGCCTCTCTGCGTCACTACCCTTTGCAAACAGCCCAGAGTGTCTGTCTCCCAGGCGCCGCCTGTGTTTGCTCTTCCCACCCTCCAGACTCAAGACCGACCAGGTGGGGCCAGTCCCACTGTCCACACAGGTCTGTCCAGCAGGACTGTCTATGATGGCAGAAGTGTTCTGTATCCGTGCTGTCCAGTGTAGCAGCCACTAGTTGCATGTGGCGATTGAGCATTTGCAATGTGGCCAGTGCGACAGAGAGCTAAATTCTCGTTGTATTTAATGCAAACTCATTTAGGTTTGCAGCCCCATGTGGGACAGGGCAAGCCTGCGCCCCTCACTGCCCTGTCCCCACCCTTCCCCACTCTGAGGACCGCACATCTGAGAAGGCTCTCACCCAGGGTCAGAGAAAGACGGGCGCCACCGAGAAGCCCTGTCTGCACCCGACTCCATGCCGTTCCCAAGACGCTGGGCTCTCTGGCCCAGGGCTCGGTGGTGAGCCCAGGCTCCATCCACCTGGGGCTCAGGAAGGGGGCACTAAACGCCTGCCCAGGGACCAGGCTGGAACGTCCCATGAGGAGGAAGAGGGGGTAGGCAGCAAGAAGGACACAGAGCACGGCAGCATGAGGCCGGGACAGGCTAAAATAGAACAGCTTTGAGAGCACAGAGCCACACAGGCTGGACACAAGCCACGGCCCTCTGGTATGGACCAGCCGCCAGCACACAGGCAGACATGCACGGAATATGCCAGGCCCTGGAGAGGGGACTCCAGGAGCCCACAGCAGGGTGTGCACACACGGACACACAGAGGCATGCGCGTGCGCGCACACACA
>VBSM01003155.1:1634794-1677902 GCA_008086735.1 Cheirogaleus medius
GGGTAGGGTGGGGCTGGGGGCAGCAGGGCAGGTCCTGGGTTTCGAGGGAAAAGCTGATGAGGAGGGGACAGCAGGCCCAAGGCCACTACTCCAAGGTCTAAGGATCCAGGCACCCAGAGTGGCGGAGTCCTGAGGTGCCTGGTGGGTGGTACCGATGCCAAGCTCTGCCATGAGGAGAGTCTGCTGGGAAGGGGGCACTTGATTCCGGACATCCCGTGAGATATGAGTTTCCAGGATGGGTGGCATGAGCAGGTGGGAATGCCATGTGTCCACTCGGAAAGTGAGGCGTGGGGTGGGGGGTCGAGGGCCCCTGGCCTCCACCTCCACACCCACCTTTCCTGGGAAGGCAGGGGACAAGCTGATGTAATGATCAGATGGGGGTGTTAAAATATGGAGGGAGAGCCAAGTGACTGGGAGGTAAAAATAGGCTGTGGTGACAATGGAGCCATTAATTAACACATGGGTGATGTGAAATCTCGTTTCCAGCCTGCATCTGCTCCCTCACACTTCACACCTTTCAGGACTAGGCCCTCAGCTTCTTACCCCATCCCCTACATCTCTTGCCTGCAGCCCCCACCTCCTCGTGGCCTGCGGCACCTGTCCAGGACCTCGTTGCAGCTCCTGTAGGGCTCAGGTGGGTTGGAGGTGCAGACTCTGCTCCTCCTGTGCCCCCAGACATGGACTCAGGGCCTGACACCATCTGTGACACCAAGTGAAAGAATTGGTCCCTCTCTCCGGGGACTTCCCGATTTGCCTACCATAGACATGCAGCGGTGGACTCGGGACGGGAGTGAGAGGGCTGGTCTCCAGAAACCACCAGAGGGACAGGCCAGTCAGCTTTCTAACCCTTCCCCCACCCACAGCCTTTGGCAGCAGCCTGGGACAGTCCCTTCCTGCCCCTGAGGGCCAATTCATGAGCCTCAGGATCACTTGTCCAAGCAGTCCCTGCCCGGCTTATAGGATGTGACAAGTGCCCCAGCCCCAAGGCCCGCTGTCCTCATTAGACGCTCAGTATGTCTGAGCCGGGATGGCCATGCCTTAGAGGTCACCCTGTCCAATCCTTCCTTAGACAGACGAGGAAGCAGAGGCCCAGATAGGCTGTGACCTGCCCGAGGTTGCGGAGTGCGGCTCTGGCAGAACCAGGGCTAGAAGGCAGGCGCTGTGGCCTGGTGCACGCTCTCCTGCAGGCCTTAGGTCTGATTGGAAGCAGGCCCAAGAGAGGTGACAAGCCCCCTCCCATCCTGGGGGATAGAGGAGTGTGGTCGGCACAGCCTAAGGCCAGGTGGGGTGAGGTGGCCGCACCAGGTGCAGGATGGCTTCACCCTTGTGACGACCTCCGACCCTTCCCCTTCCCCATGAGCAGTGCCCCACCTCCTTCCTGAGACAGGGGACAGGAGGAGACGCTTCCCTCCCTGAATTTCTGCTGGCCGAGCCTACGGCAGTGTAAATGCCCAGCCCTCTGCTGGGCCTGTGCTGTGGCCACACAGGCCACTCCCAGTTTCCAGGGCCCTGAGGGCCAGCAGCGCTGCCTTGGCTGCTCTCGGCCCCTACCCTTGTGCCCCAGGCTCAGGGGCTGCACTTCTGGTTCCTTCTGGTCACCAGGCCTCTCCCATGTTGCAGACCCTCCCACCAGGGGCTCTTCTTCCATCAGCCGAGCAGCCCAAGGGACCTCCAGGCAAGAGGGAGGTTGAGGGGGCGGGGATGAGGGAGGCCAGGCTGGTGCCCCTTCCCTGACATCCCCCCCGCCCACCAACCACCAGAGAAACAGGGATTTCCAGGGCGGTGGGGACAGACATGAGAGATGGAGAGGGCAGCGAGGGAGCCAAGCGGGAAGATGGGGCAGAAAAGGCTGGCTTGCTCCGGGCCAGGGCAAGCATGCCGGGGAGCAGGCTTGATCCAGAATGGTCCCAGGATGGCCACAAGTGGCCTCAGACCCAAGGGACATCCCCGAGGTGGCCTTGTGTGAGGGCACCAGCTGGGGAGGAGGCTCGCTGTCCCGCTCCAGCACCCGCTGAAGGCACCACTGCCTCGTCCAGCAGCCGGGCCGGTCAAGGCAGGCGGCCTCTCTGCGCCTCCTTCTCTGCTGCCTCCGCCGCCGCCGCCGTAGGCCCTCTCGCCTGTGCTCGTACCTCTTGTCCCCCTGAGCGCTCTGGTTCTGCTGGGTTCCTGGGTTTTGCAGGTCAGGGATATTGGCAAAGTCATCCTGTTCCGAAAGCCCTAAGACCAAGGATAGCACCACCATCCGGCCTTCCCTGCCCGGGGTGGGCAGCCCACCAGCCGGGGTGAAATGAGGAGGCCCCACAGGCGGGGGCAGGGGGTGGGGAAGGAGAGAGAAAGAGAAAGAGACAGAGACAGAGACAAAGAGAGAGAAGAAAAAAGCGTAAGAAACTGGCCCTGCAGGAAAGAAACCAAACTTCAGCACTGTCAACAGTGGCGGAACAGAGTGGGTGGCGGCAGGGAGGGGGGCGTGGCAGGGAGGCGTCTCAGGCCTGAACCCGGCTGTCTCCAGCAAGAGCAAGATTCTCTGGAGCAAACCAGGAAGGGGCTGGGCAGAGGCCTGCGGGGTCAGCCTGTGACTGGGACAGTCCCAAGGAACATGCGTGGGGAAGGCTGGGGGAATGAGGCACAGGCTCTGGGACACGGCAGATGTCCAAAGGCTAATTCATCCCCAGCTGCACTAGCTCTGACCAGCTGGGCCACGGGGAGAAGAGAGAGGGGCTCTGTAGCCCTCTTACACGGACATCGAGCAGGCAGGTTTGGGCTCCCAGCTGGGAGGGTCTGATAAAGTTTTGAAATCCAATGGGCACAGCACCCTGTGCTTATGGAAGACCTTCATAGACAACTCCGGGTCATGGTCACCCAGATGTCCCTGAAGCCCGGAGGGGTCTAGAAGCTTCCTCCACCAGGCTCCTGCATATACAAGCCCATCAGAGGAGAATGAAAGTCCCTTCTGGTATATGGTGTCCCGGCCCCAATGGGCCATCTCGTGTGTCCTCCTTCCTGGAGATTCAGAGAATGACCACCAAGGCCCCTGGGGCCAGTTCAAAGGCTTTTCGCTGGAGCAGCAGTCCAGAAGGCACCAAGACGCAAAGGCAGAAAGTGCAGGCACTTGGCAGGGTCTGGAGAAGTCCTGGCAGTGCTGCAGGGAGCTGCGCTTGCGGCAAGAGGTGGTGCTTGGTGGGTGGCAGCATGGGCCCGGAGGTCAAGATGCCACACCTTTAGTATGGGGCGTTCTCAGAGGACCACTGGGCAACTGCCCAGGGGCTTTGTAGGGGCGGCTGCATTTCCCAGGGAGGAAAAGGAAGCGTCGGTGGCCTGCTGCCCCTCAAAACCATCAGAGTCCGTGAGTGTTTTCCGGGGGCTTTGTGCAGCTCGTATAGCGCTGGGTCTCTCATCAGAACAAAAGGAGAGGGTTTCTCAGACCAGGCAGGCACAAAAGCATGTCTCAAGATGGGCCAAGGGACAGATGGTAGGGCTGACAGAATGTTCCAGAAGGGAGAGGATCCTGGGACAGGAAGTCTAAGTCCAACCACCACGAAGGCAGGCAAGGTTTAGAGAGGAAGAACTGGCTGTGGTTATTTCTCCGAGAGGCTGTCAGAAGGGAACTCACACAGGAGGATGGCGTCTGAGCTGAGGGACGGGGGCACGAGGTCCCGGAGAATCGGGCACACCACTGGGGTCCGAGCGGGGAGCTCAGAGGCTGAAGCGCTGTCCCCTGTCTTTGCACCTCTGTCCTGGGCACAGTTACTCCAGGCCCACACTTGCGTTGGCATCTAACTTTTGGGGAAGAGCTCCCCCTTCCCTCAGGACAAATCCTTGTTTCTCTGTTCTCTGCCCATCGGTACTGTGTCAGAGTTGGTAAAATTCCATTTGGCTGCCTCGGAGCTAGTTGTGCTGAGGGAAGGCGAACCCAGTGAAAACAACATGTTTTTCCCTGGTTAATGCAGTTTTCAGATACTCCTTTTGCTCTTCTTAAAAACAGAATGGCTCCTCTGCAAAATACCCACGTCATCACTCTCTCCAGCTTTGCAGATCGCAAGGGCGGGAGTCGGGGGAGAAGCTGGTGGGGCGGGGGTCTCACCCACCGGGCAGGAGGGATGTGCCTTCCCTTCAGAGGGAGGATGGGGCTGTGGTGGCCTGGAGGGCCCTCTCAACCCAACTCTCCAGTGGGGCCACCAGCGCTTGGGGCAAGGGAAGAGACTCACAAGTGTGGCAGCTAAATTGTAAGGCAGGGGTCAGCAAAGGATGGCCCACACCCTAAGAATGGTTTTTACATTTTTAAAGGGCCATTTAAAAATGGAGATCACATGGAGATCATGTGTGTCCCACAAGGCCTAAGCTACTTATCATCTCACCCTTTCCAGGAAAAGTTTGCTGACCCCTGCTGCCAGGGGCTTCGGTGGAGAAGGTGGGGGTTGGGGTGAGCGCTGGAGGGGGCTGGCAGCTGGGGGACACGAATGCTGCCATGGGGAGCAGAAGCCTGGGCCAGAGGACGTTGGTGCATGAGTGACACTCATCAAACCCTGGCTGACTAGGAAGGTGGTGGGCAAGGAAGAGTTGGTGCCCAGGCTCCGCCTGCAGCTGGGGAGGGCCCAGGGATGCCCCTGGCCCGGTCTGAGGGCTGCTAGGATGGGAAGCAGGGTGGGGACGGTGCCAAGAGCAGCCTGCAGTCAGGAGAGGCAGAGGGGCACAGGAGCCCCTGGCTCTCAGTTCTGTTCACACCATGGCAGAACCAATTCCCTAGCCTCTTCCAGATCCATGGCAAGGCCACAGCCTCTGTCCCAAAACAAACTGCCAGCTGGAGGGCAGGAGGCTGTGCTGGGCATCTTGTCCAGCTGGATTCCTGAGGGTCCTTGGTGGGGTAGAGTCCCAGGGGATATGCTGTTCCGATTTGCCAAGGAGAGTCACAGGCAGTGTGTCTTGCTGGGCCGGGCCCCTTGCACAGGTGTGGGAAGCTGGTACGGTAGGTCCTCTTCCGGTACTCGCCTCTCCCAGGGTAGCGCTCCTGTCTGCCCTGGAGGCTCTGCTGAGGTCTCAGCTGTAGAGGCGGGGTGCGCCTTCAGAACCCCTACATCTTGCCAACAAGCCGGACCTCAGCCTTCCCCTTCCCCCTCCCTTTCTCCGCTCCCAGGTTTGGGGCGCTGGTCTCCTGCTCCGTGAGAATTGCCCAGTTAAACCTGGGCGATGGGAATAACCCCCAGAGCCTGGAAGGAAGTTCGCATTAGGCTGGGGGGTGGGTGACACCAGGGACTTCAGCCCAGACCTGTCTTAGGCTCTGAGAGTAAGAGCAGATGCCCAGAGGGATGCCGGGGAGGGGATGCCTGGGTAGGGATCCTCCTGGTGAGGGCAGGGGCAGGGGGTGAGTGGCCCGGGGGACTGGTTAAGGTCAGACACTCATGGTGCATTGTCACTTCTCAGATCTGCACACTTGAAAGAAAACTCTGATTCAGAAATAATATTTTCTAAGGGTTTAGGAGACATCTCAGGTTTGTCCTCGGGATGGGTCATTATGGGCAGGAGCTGGAGGACAGGTGGCTACAGAAGGTCAGAGAGATGGGGGCAGGGCTGATGGCAGGGACAGGGACGGGGGAAGTGAGAGGGCAGGAGGAGCAGAGTCGGGTTTCAGGGAAGAAGTAAATGGAGAGGAGGAGGTGCCCTGGAGACAGAGTGAAAGGGATGGCTTTGGGGGAGGGGAAGGAGAGAGGTGGCAGGAGCACTGGGCAAGGCTGCCAGGGAAGCCAAGAGCATCCAGGGCCTGGCTGGGGAGAGGAGAGGTTTCAGGGACTTCAACAGCGTTGTCTATTCTCCACTTAACTCTGGGCGGTGGGGGTGGGGTGGGTGGGGAAGGGGGGGTGACTTTCTCAGAGCCCTGGAGGCAGCGAGGGGGACCTGAGGTCCTCAGAGGGGAGTGGATCAGAATTCTTCCATGGGGGCCTTCAGACACAAGCCACAGAGGCTGAGGAGGGGGCAGCCAGAGTCTGCTTGGCCCCCTGCCAAGGAAATGGAGGGCCAAGAGGCTGGCACGGCCAGCTGCTCCCAAGGAGCTCTCGGGGGAGGAGGCTGGGTCGGGGAGATGGGGGCCGGCCCGCTCAAGGGGAGGACTTACAGGAAGGATTTCATGTCCAAGCCTCGGTTTCGAATCTGCCCCACCACGTGGTCCCAGCTGCCCGGGTTGGAGCGGCTGCGGCCCCCGGCCGCCCGGTACTTGGAGCCGGCCGAGGTGCCCTGCCGAGCCTGGCCCCGGCCGTGGGCCCGGGGGTTGGTGCCCGGTGCCGAGCCCGTGTGGGCCTGCAGCTGGCCCAGGCTCTGGCTGGTGGTGGGCTGGCTGGGCTGCCGGCCCCGCTGGTGCTGGCTCAGCGGCTGCTGCAGGCTCTGCTGCCGCATCAGGGTGCGGGGTCGCTGGCATTTCGGCTCTCCCGTGGAGCTGGGGATAGACTCAAGGGTAGTGGCCGTGGACAGGGTGGAGTCCTCGAAACTTGGGGCGGGTGAAGGAGAGGAGAGAAAGGAGAAGCAGGTGAAGGGATCACAGTGGAGGAGAAAGAAGCCGAGCGCCAGGACGAGGAGGCCCCAGTGCAGGTTGCGCTCTGCCGGACCTCGCCAGGCCTCCATCGAAGTTGTCACTGCTGCTGCCGCCGCTGCTACTGCCTCTCTCAGGAGGCCGCGAAGCCCACCCTGAGTCCCCCGGGCTGGCCCTGCCCACCCTGCCCCCTGGCCCTGGCTCAGCTAGTGCCCAATACCTCCTGTCTGGGCCGACCTCTCTGCAGGTCTGAGTGGGCTGTGAGCGCCGGCGGCTGCGTGGTGAAGGCGGGTCCCCTGGGCCCTGCAGCTGCCTGTCAGGCTGGAACGGGAGGGGTGGGGGGGCTGCTGCAGCCCCTCCCGCTGTCTCGCTGGGGGCTCCAGCAAAGTCTGCCTCTGTGTTCTAAGGACTCCTGTCCTTTGGAGACAGGAGGAATCCAGGCCAGTGCCGGGCTGGCCTAGTAATCTCGGCGAGGCTAGGGAAGCCAGCAATTCTCACACATTGTCCTCAGGGCCGAGGAAGCTGCCTGGGGCTCACAGACCTGCCTGATGGCCAGGGTGGCCTCAGGACTCAGGCTGTGGAGCAGATATGTGCCCACATCAGGGGTTCTTTGTTGTTTCTCAGGTCCAACATCCTCTCCTGGGACCTTGGGAATGTCCCCTGGTCAGAGGAGGGGAACAAAGAAAGAACGCAGATGAGGTGGGAGGCGGGTACCCGTTCATCGGGCCACTTTGATGCATTTACAAGGGGGTGCCCAGCCCACAGGCCTCCAGCAACTCTGAAGGAAGCTGGCAAGTGGGGAGGGGCAGACAGGAGCCAGGATATGGCCAGTCAGATGCAGTGCAGGCTCAGAAGGGCCTGGGTGCTAACCCCATCTCTGCCACTTACTAACTGTGGGACTTTGGAAAAGTTATTCCAGTGCTCTGGTCCTCAGTTTGTTCATCAGTAAAATGGGGGTATAAAATAAGCCCTGAGCTGCCTCTGTCACAGGGCTGCTATGAGGACCTAATGAGGTCGGGCCCAGGCAAATGCCACATCGGTGAACACTCCCCATGTCAGTGGTGGGAGTCAGAAGTTCCTGGTCTCCCCCAGGGGAAAGTGCCTGCTTCATGCGCTGGCCAGAGATTTCACCATGTCCCACAAGCAGGGCCAGGGCCGGGCTCTCACTGGAGTACCACGGAGCCAAGCAGGAGACTTGGCTGAACAGCTTTGGATGAATGACTTCTCTCTGGGCCCCAGAGTTTCCAATCTCCTCCTCCTCCTCCACTGTCCCTTCCTTCCACCTCCCAGTCCAGTGGTCTAGGGAAGATGTTGGCAAACTGTGGCTTGTGGGCCTCATCTAACCCGCCACTTGTTTTTATAAATAAAGTTTTATTGGAACCCAGCCACTGGCATTAGTTTCCATACTGTCTGTGGCTGCTTTCGTGCTACAACGGCAGGGTTGAGTAGCGGTGCGAGAGACCATATGGCTTGTGAAGCCTAAGCAATTCCCATCTGGCCCTTTACTGAGAAAGTTTGCCGACCTCTGGTCTATGGCCACGGGAGGAGGCCCCAGGGCCCTTGGGAGCCACTTTCACCACTGCAACCAGAGCTCAGCTTTGCTTACCCCCCGAGCCTACCTGGGAACCAAAAGATAACAGTTAGGCTACCCCTGTGGGCTGAGAGAGAGAAAGGGAGAAAAGAGAGAGAGAAAGAAAGAGGGAGAGAGAGTCAGAGCATAGTAAGGAGAGAACGAGAGAAAGAAAGAGAGAAAGCAAAACGTGGCTGTAGCTGGGGTCTTGCAGGGGGTGGTAGCCTTGCCCGGCCCAGGCCCGGAATCAGGGGCTGCCAGCAAGGGCAAGCCCAGGCCTGGCCAGCCAGGTGTGCCCACAGCTCCCTGGGGCGGGCCGAGGCAGAGGAAGGACGGCACACTGGCGGCCGCCTCCTCCTCCTTGCTGACCTCATTTTGGTTTCCTATCACATCCAAAATTAGTCCAATTTACAACCTCTCAGTCACAGGAAACTAAAATTGGTTCCTCCAGGCCCAGAGCCAGTGAGGCACGGAAGCCTGGCCAGCCTGGAGACTGGCGGGAGCAGCCCGGGAGGGCGGGGCTGGGCCTGGCTCTCTGAAGGGGTGTGGGGCTTCCCTCTGGGACCCTCCTGAAGCCAGATGTTGGGAGCACTCGGCTTGTGTGCACTCGAGGCAACGAGCAAGTGAGGTCTCAGCATGGTGGCCCTCAGTGGTCCCAATGGTGGCAACCACAGGTCTTCTGAAGAGAACCAGGAGGGCCCTAAGTGGAGGCAACAGGATGGCCTGACAGCTAAGAAGGGGTCAGGGCTGTTGGCCTTTTAAGTGGGAGGCTGCTCCATTGGCCAGGAATGAGGGAGTTCCAACAACTGCAGATGGAACCTACATCCCAGTGGGTGAGGATGGTCATAGCTCCAAGGACTCAGGGCCTGGAAGGGCTGTGCTATGGGGAATCGGAGTTCCTAACAGCCAAGATGCGAATAAGGCTTTCCCCTTTCCCATGGGGAGGGACATCTGCGGGGAATAGGGGTCAACCCTATGCCCAACTCCCAAGAGTGGGTGTGTTTGCCAAGCTCAGGCAGCTGTGAAAGAGGGAACGCTTCTGCCTCACGTCCAGACCACCCTCTGACACCTGAACAGAGAAGCCAGCTGGGGCTCAGCCACCCAACCTCCAGGAACACGCAATCCCAGCAGCAGACGGTGGGGCAGCTCGCTGACCAAGACGGGGACAGCCAGTGGGGATGGCTGAGATGCGGATGAGCCAATGGGGCTGCCCGTGGCTGTGCACGGGTGGCCTACACAGCAGGTGGTGTCATGGTTCAAGCAAGACTGGGACAAGCCAATGGAGTCACCTGATGGTCAAAAATGGAATGGCTCAACCACTGGGTCTAGAGCCATATGCTGGCGGTAAGAGGGAGGGCCCAGTGGCTGATGAGAGGGCCAGTTCCCCAAGGATGGGATGGTCCAATGGCTGAACAACCACAGGCCTGCTGCCCACAGAGGGACGACCCGATGGCTGAGATGGTGCGGCCAATCAAAGAAGATGGGATGACCCAAGGACTGCAGTGAAGCTGCCCTGGGGGCAGAAAATGGAATGACCTGGTCACTGGCAAAGGAAGAGACTGATGGGGCAGCAGCCGGAGGCTGAAATGTGACACTGCATGGCTGAGTTGGTTGTGCCCGATGGCAAGGATGATGGGAGAGTCTGGTGAAGGGATGGAATGAGCCAGGGGCCGAGGACGGCACCTCTGGGGGCAGCAGCGGGCATGCCAGGGGTCCCGCTGCCCACCCTGGCGGGCAGGCCTGAGCTCGCGGCTCCGGCGGCCATGGGGCGCCATCACTCACTTGGACAAGTTGAGCTTCCCTGCGGCCAGGTGGCTCTGCACCGTCCGCCAGCGGCCTCTCCCCGCCTTGCCACCGCTGCCCGGCTCGCTGGGGGCAGCCCCGCCGCTTCTCAAGGCGTCCTCTCCGGGTGGCAGCACCGGCGCCGGCTTCTCCCCCAGCCGGCCTTCCCGCTCCACTGCCAGCCCCGCCGCGGCGGCCACTTTGGCGCCCGACAGGAGGGTGCCACTGGAGGCGTGCACGAGGCAGCCAGGCCAGAGGGGCACCGGGGGTGGCGGTGGGGGAGAGAGGGCAGGCCACACGTGGGGGTGGGGGTGGGAGAAGAGAAAGAACAATGACAGATAAAAGGAAGAAAGAGACAGTGAGAGAGGAAGAGGAGAGAGACAGACGGACAAGAGACAGACAGAGAGAGAGAGAGAGACATCAGCACTGCAAATGGGTTAACAGCGGAGCCTGCAGAGAGGAGAGAGGGGGACCGGGCGGGCTAGGGGTCGGAGAACAACGCACCACGACAACGGAGGGGGGGCCCCTCCCCACCGCCTAGGGCAGGGGCGGCGGGGGTTGGGGGAGGGCAGCCACCTCCAACTCTATCCCACAGGACAACGAAGGGTTAACGACGGAGGAAGAGCGGGCTGTCCAGGCCAGGAGGCCCCCAGGCAGGGAGAAAGAGAAAGCCGTGTTAGTCAGAGTTCATCACCACCACCACCACCATCACCGCCACCACCGCCACAGACCACCGACCACCGACCACCGACCACCGAGCAGCCACGGCAGCAGCACACAGCGGGGAGGAAAAGGCGAGCCACAACCGGGAGGGAGGGACCAAAACGGGCAACCCCATCCTGACTGCAGAGGGCGGGCTGGGGCCCGGGGTGGGGGGCCAGGCGTGGCTGCGGAGGGGACTCTCCTGCGTGGCTGGCCCTGGGGGAGGGACGGGGTGGGCAGGCAGGCGAGGGGGCAGGAGGGGTTGCTCGTCTCCATGGCCAGCCTGCCCATGGGGTGGATGGGTGGGGAAGTCGGGGACAGGAGCAGGAGGAGAGAGGGAGTGAGGGGGCCAGGAGGCAGGTAGGGTGGAAGAGGGGAGGGGGTGTGCGCGGATACTCGGTACATATGATCAAACCAGGTAAAGTCACTCACTTGAGGGACAGTCGTGGGTCGCCATAAGGGGCGTAGGGTGAAATGTTTAGAATAAACTCCTTGGGAGGGTAGGAGCTCCATTTCTGCTGCACTGTGCTCTCATTGTTATTCCAAAAGTCTCTGTCTAGATCACTGGAGGGGCAGAGAGAGAGGGGAGAAAACAGGGAGATACAAGAAGAAACAAGAACTGCAAGTCCTGCGGGGGCAGAAGGGACCGGGACCCCGGGGCCGGGCACACATAGGGCAGGGCTTCGAGGGTCTGCTCCTGCAGGAGGAAGAAAGGCAGGGGCACCGCACAGCCTGCGCCTGGCGCACGCGCACACACACGCGAGCACGCTCAAACACGCATGAACCCACTCGAGGGCCAGGGGAGCCGCACAGAAAGGAGGCGAGCTGCAGGCGGCGGACCGGAGCCTCGCACCCAGGAAGCTGGTGGGAGAGAGAAAGGTGATGAGAGAGCAGGGCAGAGGGGAGAGGGGCTGGGGACAAAGCCTGGGTGAGGTGGGGGCGGTGGGGAAAGGAGAGGGTGCTGGTTCCTGGCTAGAGGGAGCTGAAAGATAGATCAGACCCTGTTGCCAACTTGCTACCTCTCCTGGCCTCAGTTTCCCTGCCTGTCAAAGTTGGAGACTGGTTGTAACCGCTACGCCATCAGCTCACAGCGGGGAAGAAGGCCTAGTTCTGGAAGACCCACGGTTCTCCCCTCTTCAGTCTTTTCTCTACTGAGCCACTCCCGGGGCAGGCCCAGCTGTCGGCCTGCCTCCTGCACCCCTTGGCCTGAGTCGCCCCCAGCCACCTCTGTGTGCTCTCCTGCTCCGGTGGGCCCGGATGCAGCCTTTACATGACATTGGGAGATCTCAGCTGAGCTGGAGACCATCTCTGTTCACTGCAAATGGGGTGGCAGGGTCACCACCCAGAAATGGGAAGCATCCCAGGCCTCTGACTTTGCTTAGGACATCACCAATGTCACCAGGAGGCCCTTTAGTCTTTTGTCCTGGGGCCTGTGTGGAGGGAACCCCTTCTCTGGGTGGGCCGATGGAGCACAGCCAGCCTCAGGCCCTTGGAGTGAACGTGGCCGGCCTGCTCGGGCAGCCGCTCCCTGGGGCCCAGCCCTTTCCAAGGTCGAGCTGCTGGGTCTGGGAGGGACCCTCACCCTGGTCTCCCCAGCCCCTCCTGCTCTGTGACACGTCGTACTGAAGGAGCAGATGTGTTAAAAGCACAGAGAATATGGGCGGCAGAAGCCTCCACAGGCAGAAGCAGGACCTGGAAACCCCAGGAGCCCAGGTCAAGGGCTCTGCCAGCTCGTCAGGCTACTGGGGCCCCAGGGAGCAGGGCTGGGAGGACAGGGGGAAGAGAGGCTGCTCCCAGCCAAAGGACTAAGCTGGAAGGGAGCCATGCCCGAGCCATAGGACTGCTTCCATGGAATAGGAGAAGGGGCTGCGGAAGGAGTGCTGGCCTGGAGTGTGTGGAGGCTGCGCAGCTGCTCAAGGCCAAGGTGAGGGTACTGTGGGGAGGCCCCCCCCCGGATCAAGCAAACATGTTTTTGGGGGACCTGCTTTACGCCCCCCCCCTCAGAGTTTGACCTTGACCTTAGTTCTCAACCAGACTCAGGCACAAAGGAGAGAAAGAGAGAAGCTGAGCTGCTATCACACGCCCAGAGACGGTGGCCTTGGGTCTCCCTGGTATAGACAGTCTGTCTGTTGTCCAGCGTACACCTTGGAAATGCCGCATAGGGGACTCTGTGCACAGAGGTCAAAGCCAAAGCCCTGAACCAGCTCACAGGGGCAGTGGGGGCTGGGGGTGAGGGAGTCAGGACAGGCCCCAGGGGAATCTGCTCCCTTGACAAAAGACCCCATTCCCACCAAAGACATCTTGTGGTCTCCCTTCCCTCCCCCCTCTCCAGCAGGGTATCACACAAGGGTACAGATGGGGCTTCTCTGTGTCAGGTGTAACAGAGATGGAGCAGATAGGAAGCCTCCCTCGCCTGCTCCCTCCAGATCTCCAAAATCCAGGGCCATCTAACCCTAGATCTTAGAGAAAAATATCTACCCAGGGTCTTCACTGCCAGGCTGGTCTCCCACCCTGTGTTCCAAGAAGCTCCAGGGCCCCTCAGGTTTCCACTGTGGTACTGGAAAAAAGGATCTTTAATTAAAGAAGTCTGGGAAATACTGGTTTCTTTACTGCAGGACTTCTCAGAGCCTTTAACGTGCCAAGGAATATCAGTACTGCCGAAAGGGAAATATAGTGTGCAGTGTTCCCCAAGCTTAGTTGGCCATGGGATCTTTGAGACCCTTGATCCATGCAATAGTAATCATTTATGGGGCACAAGTACTCTGAGGAACACAGTTTGAGAAGCACTGCTAAAGAACACAGCTTCCCAGAATCCTTGACAAGATGATCCCTTTGGAGGAGGTCCTCGCCACAGGGAGCTGTGTGGGAAGGAGGCTCTTCTCTGGCAAGAGGCAAAGGCCTGGGTGCATGTAAACATGCATGGAGGCTCCCTTCCCCCATGGCAGAGGGTCTGACCGCTCAGCAGGGTCGGGGGCAGAGCCACAGAGAGGCAAGCTGGACCGCCGCTGCCTCACTTTGTCTGAGAGAGCCCTCGTGGGCGCTGGTCTCGGCCTGGCAGAGCCCGCTGCCCGCCCTCCCCCCTGGTTGGGAATCCTGTCTCCTCTCGTGGGCTCTGTCCAGGATTCCTGGCCCTGCCACATGCACCCCTATCCAGGAAGGGTGTGGTCACCTGGCAGACGGGGCCCCTGCTCTGGCCCATGGTTGTAATCAGCCTGGCCTGGAGGCGGCAGGTGCTGGGCTCCCTACGTGGTCCCTCTCGCCTCTAGAAAGCCTGGGGCCTGCGCCGGGCACCAGCCCCTGAGACCTGCCAGCTCTCGGCTTTGAAGACTGGAGAGTGTGCAACCCAACCCAGCTTCAAAGGCTCCCTGCAGCCTCCTCCCAGCCTCCTGCCCACCCCCAGCCTCGCCGGCCCACCCCTCCACTCACCCCCACCCCAGACACATACCCAAAGCTTCTGTGAAGGCCCAAAATGGGTCAGCGTAAAGATGGAAAAAGGGGGAGGCCGAGGAGGGGCAGGGAGGGAGTCTCAGGAGTCGGGGTGGGGTGAAGGGAAGGTGGGAAGAGAGGAAGGGAAGGAAGGCAAAAGACAAAGAAAGACAGAAAGACAGCACAGGGGAAGGGGGCAGAGCGGAGGGTGGGTTAGGGAAGCTGGGGCCTCGCGCTGAAGGTGGGGGCTTGGCTTTTGCACAGAGCCCTTGGCTGCAGGCTGGCCCGGCCGGCTGAGATGGCAGCCACCTATCCGTGCCTTGGCCTGACAGCCTTCCAGTGAAACTTGGGCTCAGCAGAGAGGAAGGGGCAGGGGCCACTGGCCAGTGGGCACAGAGCCCTCCAGCGGGAGCCTCTGTTCCCAGAGCCTGGGTCCCCTGAATCCCCAGCCAGGTGGGCAGGGGGCTTCTCCTGGTGTCCCCCAAGGTGGGCAGCAGGGGGGAAGGCAGACCTGCCATTTGAAGAGGGCTTTCAGTGCAAAATGGGGGAACCTGGGCACCTCAAAGGCAGGAAAACATTCGGGGAGGGCTGACGGTGACAGGGGAGGGGAGCACTCTCCCCAGTGCCCTGCCTCCCGAGTGGCCCAGCACTGGGGTCCCCAAGGTTTTCCTGCCTCTCCTTTCCAGGTTGCCCTCAAAATATCAGTGGGATCTGGGAAAAGGACCTGGGCCCGCTAGGAGAGGTACCCTAGCCTAGAAACAGGGGCCAGAGAAGAGCCTGGGTCCCTGGGGGCTGAGGAGGGCGAGGGCCGGTTGGAGGGAGCTGGGGTGAGAGCAGCCAGAAGGAGGGGCAGGGGATTCTGGAACACCATGAGAGTCTGGGGTACAGGCAGAAAAGGGGGCCCCCGGAGCTAACGCATGAGGTGTTGGGAGTAGGGGGGGCAGTGAGCACAGCACCAGGGTGTGGGAGGAAAGTGAGTGTGTGGCCACATCTGCGGGGCCGGGGGACAAGGGGATCCTCCCACCTGGGCTGCCTGTGTGTCCCCACCCCAAACTGGCAGCCTGGCACCTACTTGATGGCCTTCTTCTCACTGCGCCCACGCCCCGAGTCTGGTGTGCCCACCGTCTCCAAGGAATTCTTGTAGCGTTTGCCCTGTGGAAATAGCACCAGGGTCACTGCTGGGGAACAGGGCTGTACCCTCCCCACCCAGCCCTGGAACAGAGACCCAGGAGAGAGGGGTAGACAGGGGGCTAGCCTTGGCAACAAGGCCCATCGATGCCTGTTTCCGGTCGGCTGCTCCTGGACCCCACCGGGTGTTGGTACCTGCCCCGCCCCTCGATCTGCGCCTTGTCCCTGACCTCCAGGGATGAGGTCCCTCCTGTCTGCCTATCTCCTGGGGCTCTGGCCTGGCTCCCAGAAACACAGTTCCCTCTGCCACGGACAGACGGCTCTCAGGCGCCTCGCCACGTCACACTGTCCACGTCACCACCCCCAGATGGTGGGGGTGGCATCCTGCAGGGCAAGGTTGGCAGCGGCCAGTGATGTGAGTGGCGGGGGCGGGGAGAAGGCCACGTGCCCGTTCCTGCCTGGGGCTGTGTCCATCACCGTCTGGGGGCTCCCTAGGGGTCCTTGTGCCTTGTGCCAGAGGGGTAGAGGCAGGGCATTTTGGGGAAGGCAGTCTTAGGAAGAGCAGCGCAGACTTTGAGGCAAGTGGGGGGGGGCAGTGTGGGTCCCTGGACAGCCCCCCAGAGTCCCTCACACCAGCAGGAGGAGGGCGAGGGGGCAGGGCAGGGGGTGGCCCTCCCAGTCCCCCAGCTGGAGGAAGGGCCGTGGCTGCAGCGGCAAGGCAACCGGGCTGGCTGCTGGGAAGGTGAGCACCATTCACCTTCTCAGTTTGGGTTTCTAAATATAGCTCCTGCGGAGCCCAGCCCCATTAACATTCCTGGCTGCCACCAACTGTCCTCATGCGCACCATGGGCCACAGGCCTGGGCCAGGCTCAGGGCTGATGCAGGCCATGGGGGGCTAGGGGCTCTGCAGGGGCGGAGGCTGCCCCCCAGCCCACTCTCCCAGTGGGCCCTGGCCTGCCCCTTCCCAGCCGAGCAGGAACATGCACACACACGCTCCTGAATGCCTCCCCAACATCCTGTCATGTGCACCAACACCACAGCCACAACAGTCAATTATTCCATCGTCCTTAAAGCAAAATAAGGGCCGCCACAGCCATGTTCCCTGACGCTCCTGCCAGCTGCAGCCCTGTCCCGGGCACAGGAGCTGTCTAGGAAGATCACCAGTGGAGCTCCCAGGAAGGTGCGGGTGGCAGCCCCTACGTCTCAGGGGTGCCTGGGTCTTGGCTCAGCAATACTACACGTCCTGCGTCACCCTGGCCAAGTCCCTTCCCCTCTCTGGCCTCTCCTTCCTCATTTCTGAAATGGTATGGAACCTAGTACCAGACAGTTCTCAAAAGTCAACCAGTCTGCTCACCCTGGGGTCTGGGGCCCGGCTGCTGCCTCCCAGCCAGAACTGTAAGAGTTAAGATACAGAGATGCTGCACCTCTGGGTCACGAAAGCTGCCCACTCTCAGCTCTGTCTCTGATCGCTCCTGTCATTACCCAGAAGTTCAAATCTCAAACAATGCTCCCAGTTCCAACTGGGAAGATCGGGGCAGAGCCACAGAGGCACTCCACGGTGGCCAAGGGCTCCCTCCGGCAGGACCCTCAGGCAGGAGTCCAGGCCCCACTATTCTCCAGCACTCAGGCCGTGTGGGGCAAGGTGGACTCTGCCGAGGGTACCCCCAGTGCCGGCCTCCCCTCTCCTCCTCCTTTCTGTTTAGCACCCTCTCCTAAGGCTGGCCAGCTGCCCCTTCCCCAAGGCCATGTGGGGCTGGGTCAGCCTCCCCGGCTTTACCCAGGGAATTCTGGGAGCTTCTGCCTGCCCCTCTTCCTTGCACAGCTTAGAGAACCTCTCCCTCTGGCTGTACCTATCACTCTGCAGCAGGAACTGGGGTACTATGGGGACAGGGACCAGGCCAGGACTTGATGTGGAGGGCAGGGGACAACCCAAGTTAACGGGAAACCCAGGCAGGGTCCAGGTGACATTAGGCAGCTCCAGAGGAGCCCAATACTACCAGCCCGCTTATCAGAGCGGGGGTGGCCAGGCTGATCCGGAAAAAGCCAGCTGGAGATTAAGGAAGTTATTAATGTTTGGAAATGGGATCTGGACTGTCAGTGTATCACGTCACTGCTGCTGAGGGGACAGGCAGGCAAGGAGAGCCCAGTAACCATGGGGGTGTGTGTGGCATTTTAAAGTCCCTTCCATGGAGCAAGGAGACAGCCTGGGCAAAAAGCTTCCTGGCTTCTGGAACCCATGGGGCCAGGGAGAGAGGGTAGCAGGGTTTAGGTGGCTGGGGAAAGAAACGTTCTATCAAGAGCAAGTCCAGAGGGGCATATTGGTCTGGACCCTTGGTGGGGGGTCCTGGCTGGGGATTGGGGGTAGGAGCTGGCACCAGGAAAGAGGCTGGTTCTGCATCTCTCAGCTCCCAAGGTACTTCCTGCACTGACAGCCCCCCTCCCCATTACAAAAGCTGTCATCTTTGAGCTCCTCTCCCCAGGCCCTGCCCCCGACTGGAGTGGGAGTGGAGGTGGGGCACGGGCCAGCTGTACCCTGGCCCTGGAAGGAACCTCTCACGACACACACACACACACACACACACACACGCAGAGGGTGATGCACACAGGTGACTGCAGCACGTACGCAGAGGAGGCCAGGACAGCGGGGCAGACCTCAGCATCAGCTCACACAGGGATCCAATGAGACAATCAGGGGTGAAGAGACACACACACACTGCACCAGTGCCACCAAAGTCAACACACTCGGCACAAGACATCACATGTGCATACACTCACGAGGTTGCCAGCAGTGCCTGCTCACACAACCTTCTTCCCCTGCCTCCAAATACACAGACAGCAAGACAGCCGAACGGGCCCTGCAACAAGACGCACAGGGCTGCAGTGTACACGCAGCCACTCCCACAACCTCTGAGGACACTCACACACCACGGTGCATGGCCAAGCCCCCTCCACCACCTCCCCGGAAATTCTGAGACAGTCGCAGACACAGGGTTACCCGGGAACAATGTAGGGGAGCTAGCTTGGTCCCACACACCTGCAGGCAGGGCCAGGGCCAGGTCACACACACACTCACACACATGTGGAGCAGGGCTGGTCTTCTCTACAGCTGCCTTTAGAGAGGTCGGAGCTGCCTTTAGCTCAATGCCTAGGATGGGGAGGCTGCTGCAACCCCCGAGTCTGCCTTCCTTGAAGGAGGCATGCTAGGTTACAGGCATCTTGGGTCTTTCCCACAGGTCCCTCACACGACCCCAAAACCCTTTCCTAGGGGTGCCTGTCCCTTTTCCTCTTCCAGAGGAGTGGAGCATGAAGCCTCCACCCACCTCCAGCCAGGGCCCTCACCCCTTGTCCTTATGGCCCCTCTATGGCTGGGCAGGGAGAGAATGGGGTCCCCAGATGTGGCATGTTGTCCCCACTCCCACCAGGCTCAACCCAGGGGATGGAGGATGCCGGCCAGTGACTTTTCTTGCCTGGCCCCAGCAAAAGGCCCCGCACCTCTGACACCTGCTGGACCATCATCGGGGGTACCCCCTGCATCCCCCAAAGTCCCACCGCGCCTCTGGGCTTGGGGGGCAGGACGCTGGATGAGGGGACGAGGCGGGGGTCTTGCAGAGCGCGGGCGGCCCTCCGGGAGCTGCAGGCAGCGGGCGGCTGGGCCCGGCTCCCCCTCCCGGCGCCCTCGAGTGATGAATGTCCCTCCTGACGGTCTCGTTACTTATTGATGGTCTAATCCTGCTCGTTAATTCCCCAGCCCTCGTTAAAAATGAAAAGAAGCCGTTTGTGCTTGTACAAACCCAGAGAAGCACGATGAATGTGCGGGCGGCTGGGGGCGGGGCGGGCGTGCCTCCTCATTGGCCAGGAGACCCGGCCCGGCCACGCCCATCGGGGCAGGGGGCGGCGGAGAGGGGGCCGGGTTCTCCGCCTGCGCCCCCGTGCCTGCGGATCTTACGTTGGAGATGGGGCGTGTGCATGCATGTGTGGCGTGTGTGTGTGTGTGTGTGTGTGTGTGTAGTTGCGAGTGCGCGAATGCCTATGATCCCCAAGCCTGTCCCCTAGGTGAGTGGCTCAGCCGCGACCCAAGCAAAGGCAGGGTCTGTGTGCCTGCAGTCTGAATTTCTCCGGAAGTGTGCCTATGTGGGCAGGTGGATCATCTGCATGCGTACCTGAGAGAATTCACGAGCCTGTAATTATGGGGGGGCGGGGTGCAGGGCCAGGCCCCGCCCACCAGGGGCCCTCAAGAGCCTCACCAGTTTGCGCTGACACCAGTGGCAGAGGCCGCAGAGGACGACAGTGACGCTAAGGCTGACGGTGATGATGGCAGAGACCAGCAGGACATCGCGGGTGGGCGCCCCTGGGGAGGACACGCACAGGTCAGACCCTCAGTGGCCAGGGCCAGCCACCCTCCCTCAGCCCGGACCCTGGAGAACAACCACCCTACCCTTCCATCTGGCCCTAACTCTGGGAGCTGCAAACCCAGGTTCTACTCTCAGCTCTTCCACGTCAGGTAAACTTGGGGAGTCCCTTCCCCTCTCTGTGCCTCAGTTTTCTCATCTGTAAAAGGGGGGAATTGCACTGGTTGGTGTCTTTCTCTTGGTCTCTCCTCGGATGGACCCTATATGGGCCCATGGGATCTGTGCCATCCTCCAAACATGACACCCTCAAAGGGAGAGGCCAAATGTGTCCCTTAGCTCAGCCAGACTTTACCATGTCCATCAAATCCCTCTAAAGGGGCCACTGCTTCTGCAAGGCCTTCATGCCCAACACTCTTCCATCCCCCACCCCGGCCCCTGCCCCTGCCCCACATAATCTGAGCCATAACTCCAGCAAAATTTGCCCCAAGGGTTACTAGATCCTACAGTCCCTCGGAGAACATCTGACTCATGGGCACTAACAGACCCTCTTAAGTGGTGGCCAAGACTCAGACAGCCACATGTGTAGTCAAGGGGAACTTCTGGAACCCTCTGACCAGCTGTTGCCCCATTTAGCTCAGCTTTCCTTGGGCTGCAAGCCCACCCACTGGCCTCTGCCTTCCCCACCCCTCACTCCTTCGCGCACAGGTCCGGCCTATCTGCATTGTTTGTAATGCCCTAAATGCTCCCGGGCTCTACCTGGTGTCTTCCATCCTGAGTGCTGAGGGGCCACATACTTCAGGAGTGGAAACCTTGGCACCCTCACAAAAGACGAGACCTGCCCCGGGAGGAAACTCCCAGGCTTGTGTCCAAACCCTGCCTCTTCCTAGCTGTGTGGCTGTGGACAAGTCACGGAAGCACTCTGTTTCCTCCTCTGCCAATGCGGGTTAGACCTCCTCCCCTGCCTTCCTCACCCGGGTTGTAAACATTGGCCCAAACCAAAGGTAAGAAAGGCAAAACTTTGACCAAAAATTGTCTTGCAGGGGGAGCAAGTTGGGGGATACTGGCACGGATAACATGCATACTGTATATCCGTGTGTGCGTGCTGGGTGCGTCCTGAAGTCACGGAGGCGCTGTTTATTTACAGAGGAGCCTGCGTGGGCTTTCGGTTCCAGTGATCATGGTAATTAAGAGTCGATGCTATCTGTTTGGTCCTGGTTCCTGCGGTTTTAGCTTCTGCCTCCCTTCCTTTCCCGGTTTCTCTTGCTTGGCCCATGGGGTCTCATGGAGGAGGGCCCAGTGGTCACCCCCAGCTCTCAGCTGGGCTCCCTCCCTCACCCTCCCTCACCTGGGGCAGTTAGAATCCTCACCTCTCCTTTCCCAACTTCCCCAGCCTCCTCACTGTGGGGAAAGGCCAGCTTCTGGGGGGGCGGGGACCTGTCCACCTGCCAGGCCAATGAAGCCTCCTCCTGTACCAAGTCTGGAGCCTCAGGCCCCCAGAAGTTCCCACACCAAGCTCACTGTCAACCTCAGGGCCCACAGCACCTCTGAGCTCCAACCTGGACCAACTGCAGACACCAAGGTCCTGCCCCTCCCTCCTGCAGCCTAAGGAGCACAGCTCTGCAAGACTGGAGCAGCCACATAGCCAAAGTCCCCAGGCCAAATGGGAGGCCCAGGCCTTTGACCTCCAGGCTTCGGAGGGAGTATAGGGACAGGGCGCACCACCAGGGCCCCAGGCTTAGTTAGGCCTATGGTAAAGCGATGGGTGAATGTGCCTTTTGGGCGGGGGGCCTGCACTTTCCCCAGCTCCCCCCACAGGAACCTGCGTGGTCCCACTGGAAGGGTTACAGGTGGGCTGGAAGCAGGTGGCTCCCACACCTTCCTTTGTTGAATTCACTTTTTTTTTTAGACAGAGTCTCACTCTGTTGCCCAGGCTAGAGTGCCGTGGCGTCAGCCTAGCTCACAGCAACCTCAAACTCCTGGGCTCAAGCAATCCCCCTGCCTCAGCCTCTCGAGTGGCTAGGACTACAGACATGCGCCACCAGCCACCATGCCTGGCTAATTTTTTCTATATATTTTTAGTTGTCCAGCTAATTTATTTTTATTTTTTTAGTAGAGACAGGGTCTCGCTCTTGCTGGTCTGGAACTCTTGAGCTCAAACAATCCACCGTCTCAGCTCCCAGAGTGCTAGGATTACAGGCGTGAGCCATCGCGCTCGGCTGAATTCACTTTTAAATAATGTAAATTCCATTCTTATGCTGAGCTTTCATCAACTACTATTTATTAATATTAAGAATCTACTGTGGGCGGTGGGGAGGTGAACAGGCCCTACCCACAAGGCACGACGACCATTCAAACAGGGAAGACAGGCAAGAATTCAGCTAATTACTTCCTAGCACGTCGGGTGCCCAGAACCAGCAAGCGGCAGGACACCCAGCCCAGGACTCGAGACCCCAAAAGACCCGAGAAAAGACCCAAGTGCATGTACGGCTTCTGCCTCTCAATAGCTGTGTGGCCTTGGACAAGTGTCCTACCCACTCAGTGTCTCCATTTTCTGCTTTACACAGTGAAGATGATAATGGCACCCACCCCATGGGGTGGTTGTTAGTACTCAATAGATGGGTACAACTACTATGGTGTTGGCGTTAGCTTTATCTCAGGCATAAACAAAGGGCTCTGGGAGCACGAATGAAGACACGATCAATCTTGCCGGACTAGAGAGCTGCCAGGGAAGGCTCCCCTGCGGAGGGGTGTTTGGTGTGGCCTGAGGATGAAGTGAGGTGAGGACAGGATTCCCTGGGCAGAGGGAATGGAGCAGACCAGCCGGAGAGCAGAGGGGGCCTGATGGGGAAGGGGCGTGTCTGTCAGATGGAGGGGCTTGTTTTGTTCTGCAGACCACGGGAGCCATGGAAGGTTGTTGAGCAGCAGAGGGGCAAGATCAGCAGGCGTTGGCAAACTCAAGATCTAGTAGCTATGGAAGGAGATTAGTTGGAGGCCACAGCCATATTCCAAGTGAGCTCCTCTGCCCTGATGCCCTCTCCACATTCCCTCTCCCCAACATACCCCTTGGCCATGGGGCAGTTCTCCAAGGGATCACTTCAAGAGAACTCCCTCTTCTCTTTGTCAAACAAGATGCTTTTCAAAATGCAATCCTCAACCCCTGCTGTAGGCCAGAGAGTCCTTAGGGACAGAAGCCTGTCAATCCTAGCAGCCAGTTTCAGACACTCTGAAAGGTCCCCAGAAACACAAGGGAATACCCATCTTAAGAAACTGGCATTCTGTGGGCATGGCAGAATGAGCCCTGGGCTTGGATTCTGGGAGAACTAGGCTAGGGCCCTATTCCAGCCATTAACCAGCCATGTAGCTGAGGGCAAGGCACTGAACTCTCAGATATCAGTGCCTTCATCTGTGGAAGAGCCGACTCTTCCTTGCTAGATGATAAGCCACGTGTTCCAGGTGCTCCACATGCAGTAACAACTTAGTCTTCACAACATCAACCAATATAAGCATCAGGAGTTGTCCCTATTTTACAGATGGGAAAACTGAGACACACCAGAGTCAAATACCATGTCCAAGGTCATTCACCTAGTAAGTGGGGGAGCCAGGGTTTGAACCCAGGCAGCCTGCCTCACAGGGCACACACCGTGCCTTGACATCACACCGACACAGGTGGGTGGTTGGTGGTTTTCAAAGTGTGCTCTTTGGAACCCCTAGGGTTGCCTGGAAACTCTCAGGGACTGTGGAGGTGGATGCTGAGTAGATAAGGGGTCACAGCCCTTATCTACAGCCCTTACCACAGCCTTGTGACCCCCTCAAGCCCCCTTCAACCAGAGCAGCATCATTTCCCTCTGTTTCACATCCTGAGCTTTTGTAGAAAATCCCATTCGAAGAAGGGGATATTGCAAAGGAAAGTTAAACCCCTCTGGATTGGTGACTCTAGGGTCCCCTGCAATGTGGGTGGATGCTGTCATCTTCCAGGCAGCTAGATCCCCCCAGATCCCTCAGCATCCCTCGGACGGCCCTGGAAGGCTGAGTGAAACAAACGCTTGCCACTGCAAATCGCACCGATGTTGTGAGTAAAAGTGACATGATGTCCTCAGCCAGCATGCCCTCAAGTGATGCTGCTATCCAGGGGTGCAAGCGTGTCCTCACCTGCTAGCCAGAGTGAACCGCGTTCCCTGCGCACAGAGTCACTGTGTCTCCAGCTGGAAGGGACTTCAAAAGTCACGGAGTCTGGTCAGGCCCATGCTGCATACCTTCCCCTGGGCAGCCCTTTTGGTTACAGGGGGCTTCTGCAGGAAGCAGAAGGCAGCAGAAGGCAGACCCTCTGTGGACGGGCATCATCAGGGAGGGCCGCCGTGCCTGGCGCTCAGCCGAACCTGCCTCCCTAGAACTTTCCCCCGTGGTCCTGCGCCTGCCCTCCGGAGCTGCCAGAAACAAGCCAGCTGCCTCTGCCACATGACAGGCCTCCAAATCCTTGCCGACAGTTCTCATGTCCCCTTCAAGTCTTCTCCAGGCAAAGTCGCCTTAGCCTTTCTAACCCTTCCTCAGATGACATGCATGGTTTCAAGTCCCCTTATCGTCAGCATATTAACATTTGGGGAAAGAAAATATTGCAGCCCTAGTCAGCTTTTTGACAGGGCTGAGTTCCACAACCCATCTTTGGGCAGAGAAGACATCCTGGGTCCCAGGGGGTGAGACATAGACAAGGGCAGACAGATGACCTCAAGAGACCTGGGAGGTAGGGTGAGCCAGGAGCTAGGAAGAGCTGGGCCTCCTAGGTCCAATCCCAGCGTGTCCTGGGAGTGAGGTGTGAGCTCAGGAATGCCGCTGCCCCTCTGCCCAGGCCTGCCGCAGGCACGTCAGCTGATCAGACCTCAGGATTAGGGATCCAGCTGAGTCCTGTGGGTAGAGCCGGTGCCCCTGACCATGCCACCCCTTGAGGAGATCTCAGGGGAGAGTCTGTGTACCACGGAAAGCAGCCCCCTGCTGAGGACAGACAAGATGCCCCTCCACAAAGGGGCTCCAAAGCTCTAGGAAAGCTAGAGCTTGCCTCTCTAGCATGTCACCTCCATGAGGACAGGGCTTGATTTCCTGTTCACCACTGTTTTCCCAGCATCAAAGATGGAGCCTGGTATATAGTAGGTGCTCAATAAATGCTTGTTCAAAGAATGAAGGAGGAGGAATAACAGGCCCTTAGGAATAAGGATAACAATAGAGGCTCCCACTTATTAAACACCTACTATATACCACGCTACAGGGTCCTTGAAGACAGGGACCATATCTGCTTTGCTGACTGCAGTCTCTGCTGTGACAAGCTCAGTGTCTGACACACAGGAGTTGCTCAGCAAATATTTGTTGAATGTTCGATGCTTGCATATGCTATCTCATTTGTCACCCAAATGAGATGGAAGAGAAGAGATAGAAGAGGCTGCAGTGATGAGTCTGAGAGCCTCTCTCTTTTATGCACATGCACACACACACACATACACACACATCCAGGACCCCTTCTTCCCTTCCCCCATGCCCACTTTTGCCTGACAAACTCCTGATTTTTCTAGACGGAGATGAAAACACCTCCTCCTCGACGCCATCTTTAATCTGCCACGTGGGAATTAATTTCTCCTGCCTCTGAGTTCCCATCACACCGGGCCCGCATCTTTTTAGAGTGCAGTGATTAGTGCCAAACTAATTCTCCGGAGTCAGACTGCCTGGGCTCGAATTCTGGCTCTGATTCTTCCAAGCCCTGTGACCTAATCGCTTCATGCCTTGGTTTCCCTATCTGCAAATGGGGGCTAATAATAGCACAGGTCTCATGGGACTCCGGTGAGGTTTAAGGGAATTAGCGTATATAATGCGCTCAGCACAGTGCCTGACACAGAATAAGTGGGCAATGAGCGCTCGCTATTATCACAGCATTACCATGTCGCGCCCTGTATTAGAGATATCTGGGACACCGAGTTGGCACTCAGTGAGTGTTGAATGAAATACTGAACTGGATACACTCTGGTTTTCCCCACAGGACAGCAGAGGTCAGAGGTCACATCTTACTCAACTCTGTGCACCCCCAACCTCCTGCCCCAGGGCTGGACCAGAGCGAGCATGGGGAGCACCATGGTATCGAAGGGGGGCTGAGGCGTGAGGACGTGGGGTGGGGCGGGGGCGACAGCAAGAACCAGGCTGGGCCTCAGGTGTGAACTGCAGGCCCAACTCAGGCCCTCGCCAGGGCTCTGCCCCACTCCCAGCTCCTTCTCATCTCCTCAGCAAGCCATGATTTATGGATGAGCAGAATCAAACAGGGCCGCTGGCTGCTGGGATGCCCCGGGGAGCTGCGGCGAGAGAATGGAGTTCTGAGGGCAAGCTCACCAGCTGCCCGGGGCCAGGGGACAGGAGCAGAGCCATGCACACAGGCCACAGACACGGACATCCATGGCTCACACGCACATGCACATACAGGAGCCACGGACACTCACCCCTGCGCAGACACCCGGGCTCATGTATATATACACACGCATACACGCACACACAACCACGGCCATGGCCACGAGCACATGCCTAGCCCACTCTGGATTTCTTTCCCCACGAATTTGCCATCATTTGTCTGCTCAAATTCTGTCTGTACGTCTGAGGCAGAACAGTGGGACGTGCAGCAGACTTGGAGGCAGATGACCTGGGTTCAAGTCCCAGTCCCACCTGCCCAGTCAAGGGCCAGGTGCTTTACCTGGAAATGATGATAGTAACCCCGACCTCCCCTGCTGGGGTGCCGTCCCCATTTCACAGGAGAAGAAACTGAGGCATGGAGAATGAAAGGCACTTGAGCTTGTCCTTTCCCACCACGTTCGTTAGTACTCATTTCCTAGGAACGCTGGGCGTTGGCCGGGGTGACAGTGTTCTGTAACGTGCCACGCTGCACAACCTAGCCACGCCCAGCTTTCCTCCTTCCCACAAGCAGGTCGACCCCTTCACACTCATGAGGCTTTGCATAAGCTGTTCCCTCTGCCTGAAATGCCTTTCCTTCTCTATCTTCAAGGCGCCCTGGCAAAGATGATATTCATTCCCTCCCACAATCCTTTCTGCCTCTCTGGTAACTATGACGATTCACCATTTTGGATTAATAATTAGCTCTTTCTATGCCTTACCCCCACTGGGAACATCTGGGGGACTGAGACTCATCTCTGAAGCCCAAGGTCTGGTACACAGGAGAGGCCAGATAAGTAGCTGTTAAACAAATTCATGAAACTACTCAAGGCCCCAGGTAAGCCCACCTCGTCCAAGAAGCCCTCCCCAATTACAGGCACTCACCGCAGTTTCTTCCTTCTCCAAACTTGACCATCCCTCCAGTCCCCTATTCTTGGGGGGTACACCTGTCCCCCAAGTAGGGCCAATGAGGTGACATCCTGTCTCCCCGTTGCTCAGGGTCTCCCACAGCCTGCAGCCCAGGCAGGTCACAGATCAGAGAAGCCACTGGAAATCTAAAGAGCACACAGGCTCTTTCCCTGAGAGTTCACTGCTCTTACACTCCCTGACGGTGACAAACCTAGCCCTTCCAGAGTTATCCCATCACCCCCAAGCCCTCCTGACTGAGACTGCTCCCCCGCCGGCAGCTCTTTCAGGCAACCCCAGATCCCAGACCTTTGCTGTCCTCACCAAGTGCCTTTAGTCATCGTAACTAATGCATGCTCGGCCCTGAATCATGTCCACGTTCACCACCCTCTGAAGGTAAATACTCTTACACAATTTTACAAAGAGGGAAACTGAGGCTCAGAAGGGTTAAATATTTGCCCTAGAGCACACAGAAGAAGAGAGGTAAAGCCAGGACAACCCTGTGGCTCTCACTCTTGTTCCGCCCTAGGGAAGTTATGCCTTGAAACAAACAAGCCACTGCAAGAATAGAGGGAAGAGAAGACAGAAACTGAGTGACACAAAATAAAGAGCAGCCAGGGGGAAAGGGCTCCCGCTTTCCCAAGAATTTTACCAAATAGAGCCAAGCCCAAGTTACCCCAAGCACTTTGGAGACCCCTGCGATGCACATGCCCCTTCCTGGGGCTCCTACCCTCCACTGGCCCAGACATTGGCCTCAGTAAAGCACCCTCAGTAGACATAGGACCAGCCCACCCAAGGGTCCCAGAAAGGGCTGGGGGTTGGGCACCTGGGGATGGACAGGCTGGGAGTGCGAAGAAGAGGAGGATGGGGTGGCCCGAGGACTTGCCCAGGACCCTGTCTCTGGTATGGATTAGAGTGCAGCCACTTCTCTGGAGACAAAGCAGAGTGCTGTTGGGGGTGGTTGGGGCCACATCTGCCAGCAGGTTCCCAGCCTGAGCCCGCCCCGTCCCACCTGGTGCTGTATTACGTGTCAAGACCCAGCACCTCCCCCACCGCTATCCTTTGGGGGCTTCAGGATGAAGTTCAAGATGGAAAACAGTGAAAGCTGGAGTCACAGGTTTCCATAGGAAGCACCCTCCCGGAAATGGGGGAAGATGGGAAGGCCTTTGCAAGTGGGCAATGTTTACCAGCCCCAGGGCGATTTGGCCATGAAGGGAGACATTTTGGGAGCATACCCTGCTTCCCTTCCTCCCCACAACAACTCACACAAGAAAGCCAGAAAGAGGCAGGTTTGGGGAGAAAAGAACAGAAAACCAATGAACTAGACCCTGACCCCAGACAGCCGGGCAGAGCTCTAAGTCTGGCCTTCGTGCAGAATTTTCTGCCCTCTTTCCACTCCAAAGCTCCCGCTTCCAGGCTACCCACCTTGGTTGGGAACAGGGCCAGCTCTTCCCTGGCAAGAGGAAAAAGAAAATGAGAAAGATAGGAAGAAGGAAAAAAGAAAAAGGAGGGGAGAGAGCCTGGCACTCACTCCCCAGGAAAGCTGGGCCTTGGCCTTGCCCCTTCCGGCCATGCCCTCTGGGCATTCTCTCTGAGTGTCCTTCAGAAAGCAGTGGAGGCATCCACAACCCCTCAGGCCTCACCCTGTGGGGGGGGGGGGACTAGGCTGGCAAAAGAGGAAGCCCAAGGGGAATTGTTTCGGAAAGTTACAAGTAGCTGAAAAGAAAATAGGGGTTTAGCACGAGCAAGCTTCCTCAACCTTGACTGTAATAAAAACAGATAATGCGTGAGTGAGCTAGGGAGAGCATGCTGGCAGGGGCCGCAGAGGCCGGCGGGATGCAGACGGTTTAGAATTCAGAGGAGATGCCAAGTGAGTAAACAGCGAATGAAGGATTATCCGGATGGGCCAGGAGCCGTTCCAGCGAGAAATTGGACGGGGACATGTCAGGATCCACAAGCACTCCGACTCATCAGGGAGCAAGGCCTGGCGAGCTGCAAGTGCCTTGTCCACGCCTTCCCTACCTCTGCTTCTCTGCGTGGCCTTGGTAATAACGGCTCACATTTGTACAGGGCAGGACAGTTCACAAAGTGCTCCACAGTTTACTGAGGGTTTCACATCCATTGTCAAATTTAATGGAGGTGATGGTATCTTCTGCCCCATGATTCTCCACCACCACAGCCACCCCCACCCTCCACAATGCCTGGCTTAGGAGGCTTGGAGCCTCTGGCTTTGGTCTTCAGCTTCAAAAGATGGGTAGGGGGGAGACAGGCCATCTCTACAGCCCAGGGAGCTGCTGAGCCCAGAAGTCATCAGGGTCAAAGGCATTCAGGATGGACAGGGCCAGGTGTCAGCTCTGAGCAGGGAACCCAGGCTGAAGGGTGTCTAGCCAGGAGTAAACCTGGAACCTGCCACCTTCCTGCCCCATCTTGATGCCAAACTTGATGACCCAACTGAGCAGCCATGAAACTATCACATCCATCAGAGCAGCAAAAGCCCAAGGAGGAGGAGCTCAGATGAGGGGCCTCTCGGCTAGGAGTGTGGGGCAGAGGCAGGATCAGGGACGTGTGATGATTAAGTGCGGGCCTTGACCACTAGTTACTCCTATGAATAATGCATTGTTGTGCCTTGGTCTAAATCAGCATCTTATTGTTATTAATAATACACGGCTGCAAAGAAGCTGGGGTTGGAACTGTGTGCTGTATTTCATTCGAGGATCTTAGAGCACTTAAGAGTTCTTCTTGATGATGACTCAACTCTACCTTCCCCAGTCACAGGCTTCCTTACAGGCCCAGCACCTGTGCTGGACCGACACCCGCCTGCCTGAGGCTTAGAGACATGAAGGCCACAGGGGCTTCACTACTTCCATCCTGGGATTCAAATCTTTGGCCAGGGTGTTTGGTGGGGGAGGGGAGTGCACTTAATCTACGCCAGCTCAGTGGTTCTCGGGGATGCAACATAACGTGAAGCAGCTCCCAGAGATGTTTAAGAAGAACAAGGATAACCAGTGGGAATCCAAATGTGGGAGAGATGGATGGAGAGAGACCACTGTGGATCTGAATCCAGTTTGGCGCTCACTTCAGCAGCACATATACTAAAAATTGGAACGATAGAGAGACGATTAGCATGGCCCTTGTAAAAAAAAGAATTTTAAAAAAATTTTTTAAATGAATCCAGTTTTGCCACTCACCAGCTGTGTGAGCTTAGGTTACTCACTGAACTCTCTGGTCCTAAGCCACCTTGTTGGAATACAGGGTCTGAGATTTCCTCTCGGAGGTGCCGAGCTACCATATTTCCGGGTGTCATTTACACCACGGATATTAGGACGTAGCCATGAACGCCCCGCCCCCGTGCGCTGACTACTGTGCTGAAACCGCCCTCAGCCGCGCCGCCCCTGTCCTTGGTGCTGAAAAAGAACTCGGTCCTGGGGCTGAGCCTCCTCCAGGCTGCCCTTTGCATCGCTCCTGGAGAGCAAGTCCCAAGAGACTGGAACCTTTCCACGGTAGATGGCAGTGACCCCATCTTCCTCTGCCAATTCCTCCCAGATCAACCTCCAGCTGAAGCCATGGAAGCAACCAGCCGACCTCAAGAGCCCCCTTTCCCTGAGTTAGGTCCTCAGGTGCTGAGGACCCAGTCAGCAGCCCGGCTTGGGACAAAAAGAGCCTCCCCGCTAAAACCACACCCCATTCCCTCAAGGGGAGCCCGCTGCACTGCCTCCTGGTGGCTGGTATGGACACGGTGCACAGAGCAGGTGCACGGAAGGTCCCCAGCGGAGCCGCTGGGCCGGGGGGGAACAAGCGGCAGAAGGTCTGGCCCCCCCCACCCCCTCACCACTCCTGGGGCAATCAGGTGCTCTGAGCCTGCAGCATTGCCCAACACCCGCTCGCTCCAGCCTGTCCAACTGTGTCCTGGCCGCCCTGGGGCGCCTTGCTGCCCGGGTCACAGCACAGGCTCAACCCAGCTGGCCAGACCTGGGCAGGCAAAACTTCCTACTCCCTCCTCCAAGGTGGGTGGGGTATACTTGTTTAAACAAATACCTATCTTTCCTCCCACAGGGCCAATCCCGCCAAGACAGATGAAAAGGCCTGTAACATGCCTCCCCCAGGGCAAAGGCCCCATACCTCACACCCACCCAAACAAGAACCTTGTCCACAGTCTCCCTGGGAAAAAGTGAGGGGTTAGGGGAGAAAGCCACAGCTGCAGCCCACTCTTGTTCCCCACCCTATAGGTGGGGGCTCTTTGAAAAGCAGATCTGCTTGGAGTTTCTAGGAACTGCTTGATATTAGCCTCACTGGGTATAGAGATACCCCTCCTTCCAGAAACAAATAAAACCACCTGAAGACAACACCCCAAATCACAGCTTCTCTGGATCCAGGCAGGGAGTCATGGTAATAGCCTTTAATCACAATAGATACAGCTAGTATCATTTATTGAGCACTTACTATATGCCAAGCACTGTGCTAAGAGCCCTGCAAACACAATCTCACTGTGCCTCACAAGCCCCGTGGGAGGGAGCATTGTGCTCAGCATCCTACAGATAAGGAATGTAGGGTTCAGAGAGGTGACGTGACCACTCAAAGTGGAGCAGCTGGCAAGTGTCGAGACTGGCAGGGAAATAGCATCTGTCTGCCCTTAATCTTGCTGCTCAGCTGAATCCACCTCACCATCGTTCCATGTTCTGGGGTCCTCACCAAGCTTCAGGTATCTCCAAGACCACCCCACCCCTCCACCATTCTCACCTCTCAGTTGAAAGCCACACGGAAGAAGAGAGCAACACCTCACGCTCTGCAGCACTTGAGAGCCTGCTAAGTGCTTTCATAGGCACTGTGCAAACCGACTCTCATGATACTGAGGGGTGAGATGGGCAGGGAGGGTCCCGTTCTGATTTTACAGCAGAGAAAACTAAGGCTCAATGAACTTATTCAAGTGGCTCACCCCAAGTCACAGAGTGAGCAGTGGAGCCAGAACTCAGGTGAAGATGGTGGGACTCCCAGTCCAGTGCTCATTTCCCAATTCTCCAAGGCTGAGGTCGTGGGTGTAAGCCAGGCAGGGAGTCCTAGGGGCCTTCATTTCCTGAGGGGCTTCCTGAGGCCCTGACCTGAGCTGCTTCCCACCCCCCAACCCTGGTCCTCAGGGGCCATCAGCTGGCTCAGCTTTAACTTGGAGTTTCGGAGTCTCATTCTAAATGAAAATTTTTTTCCAGGCAATTACCTCCTGCTAATTAGGAGGCAAGGCTGCCAGTCCCTGGGCCCTGGGCTGACCCCTTTCTCAACTCACAGAGGTGGGGGGTTGTAAAGGTACTGGATAGCAGCACCGGCCACAGAAACTGCCTGGGTCAGGGTCCCATCAGGGCAGGGGGGGCTGGTGGAGGAGCAAAGAGCTCCTAGGAACTGGAAGAAGGGAGGCAGGGACACTGGGGAGGGAGGGACTCTGACATGGGAGATAGCTGGGGGACAAGCAGCTGGAAGGAGCCTAGACACGTCCATGCAGAGTAAGAGAGAGACCTCGGCTCCGGAGCAGCAGAGGGAGCCAGGAAGATCTGGAAAAATGGGGACACATCAAAGGAAGAAAAGAGAAATCTCAGGAATCAGAAAGGCAGAGGAGGGGGTAGGGATCTCCCCTCTGCAGAGGGAGAGGGAGGAAGAAGGTATCCCAGCAAACAGTCAAGATTACAGAAGGGGAAGAGGCAGAGAGGGATACTGGGAGACTCCAGGAGGAAGGAGAGAGGAAGGACAGGGAGAAAGGAGGAATTGCTGAAGGAAAACCCTGGGGAGAAGGGGGAGGAAGGTGGGGGAGGACATCTTGGAGTGGCAGCTCCCAGGGCCCCAAGAAGGGCTCTCTCTACGTCATTGTCCTTGAGCCTTCCCCAATGTCAGTGCCCAGCCAGCCGGGCCTGCACACCCTCCTACACAGCCACAGGTGCAGGCGGGCAAGATGTCAGGCCACCAGCCGGCTCAGGCCCCAGATGCTCCACTCACCCGGGGCAGCCAGCCCATCTCCCTCCCTGCCAACCTGCCACTCTCTTGGTTGGGCTGAGCCAGGGGCCCTCCTAGGTCACACAGCAACTTGACCAGGAACTTCTGGGGCTGTGTGGTCCAGCCTCTCCACTTTTCAGAGGGAGGACCAAGGCCAGAGAGGAAACAGTGCTTGTCCAAGGTCACATAGCAAGTGAGTGATGAGGCCAGATGCAGAGGGTTCAGGTGCTAAGTCCCAGGGGACAGTGGGGTCCTGTTCCCTCCTAGGCAAAGGGCAACAACGAGAGACAAAGACAGGTCTTGGCTGCCAGAAAGTCAATCCGTGATCAAAGGACAAGGGAGTGTGGGGTGGCAAGTGGAGGGGAGCAAGGGTGGACGAGGCTAGATGGGAAGCAAAGGAAGTCACCATTTATGGAGCACTGGGTGGGCGGGTTCCGCAGGGGTTATAATTGCAGCTAACATGACTGAGCACTTACCAGGCACAGCATGCCAGCCACTTAAGACATTACCTGCAGGATCCCATTTGATCCCCATGACCACCCCATAAAGTATGTGTCACTGTTATTCCATTACAGAGAAAACACCGAGACTCGGGGGGGTTGAGTGACTTGGCCAAGTCCACAGAGCAGGCCAGTGGCACAGTTCTAACTCAGGCCATTTTGAGGCCACTGCCCTGAGAACCCCTCTGACATGGCATTATCTGAGGAGTTCCCAAGATCCCAGCCTAGCCCTGGTAGAATCAGGGACCAAATGCCAATGGGACTATAGTCGTCTACTGTGGAGGCTTCTTGTGGCCCAAAGTGGGGTTAGCACCATGAGGTCCTGGACTTGAACAAGCCCTGTCTTAAGGCACTAGAGTCTAGGTTCCAGTCCTGGCTCTGCCACTAACTTACTGTGTGACTTTGGGCAGGTTATTTGCCCTCTCTGGGCTTTGGTGCTCCCACTTGTACCATCAAAAGGCAGGACCAGATGAAATAAGAGCTACTATGTGCATCGTGCTAACTCTGTGACAGGCACAGTTCTAGGCGATTCACGGATATTAACTCATCAAATTCTCCCAGCAGCTCCACATCAGTGCTATTATTATCCCCATTTTACAGATGGGAAATGACGCACTGAAAGGTTAAGTCAGTTACCCAAGGTCACAAAGCAAATCAGCACATGGCAGGTCTGGGATTTGAACCCTTTCCCTTCTGATCCAGAGCTCCCATGCTCTGGCTGCCACCCTGCACTACTTCCCTAAGGACCCTCTCAGTCCCTGGTTGGTGCCCCAGAGAAGTGTGCCCATCTCCTCTGCACAGACACACATGCCATCATGTCTCCACATGGGAAGCACACACGGTCATGCACCTGTATGAAGTGACGTGTGTTTGCTCATGCGCCCGCGCCCACTCCCGTGCTCTCGCCCAGTTTCCACCTGGAATAGCCAGAGTGGGTCACACATGTCCACAAGCATTCCAGCACCAAGAATAAGCCAACTCAGCGGGTCCGTGCACACAAATACACACGTGTCCCGCTCACTGGGCACCAGTTGACTTGTGGGGGCTGTGTGCCACAGCACACAGCCATGTGGCAGTGACGTGGGCCACCACACCCCTTCTTCCTCTGCTCCCCTCTAGCGCCTGGGTGGCTTGCACGTCACATCCCGCACCTGCCGGCACCCCATCCACACTGCCTTCCTCACGCCTCTCCCCTAACAGAAGCAGGCACCTTCCCCAGGAAGGAAGCAGGCTCAGGCACAGCCTGGCTCCCACAGCCCAGAGATGCCAGCCAGCCTGGGGGTGGAGAGGGAGAAAGAGGCATTGGCTTAAGGCTCTGGCAGGGCCTGGGGTCCATGGTTCCTATCCAGGACCAAGCCCTCCCTTAGGTCTCAGTGCCAGAGCTGAGCTCTCAAGACCCTAGAGATGTCAGCCGCTCTTTGTCATTGCCAGATATGAGGACAGATGGGGACCCTAGGGACAGAGGGTCTGCCCATCACTCCCGAGCAGGACTGTGGTGCCACCAGGGCTCCTCTGGCCAAGATGCCATTGCACCCCCCACCAACCTATCCCCTGGTCCCTGCTCTCTCCTCCCCCTGCCCAAGCATCTCAGAGTCCTGGGTATTTTTAGGCCTCAGCTGACAGGCTGTGAAATCGCTCCCTTCGCACCTCCCCAACCAGGCGGGGGCTGGAGAGGGAGGAATGAGGTTGGGGGGGGCACACAGACGATTCATCAGGCTCCTCCAGGGCTGGCAGGTGCCAAGCAGGGAGTGAGGGGTTCCTCCCCTTCTCAGAGCCTCCCCTTAAGTGAGAGGATCCTTCTACCTTGCCAGTAGAGAGAGAAGCGAGGCAGGGTGGCAGGGAGACTCCCCTCTCCTCCAGGGACCTGAGAACAAAGGCTTTATGGGACACCCCAAGCAGTAAAAGAGGCTCTGGGGACACCCTTTGAGTCCAGCTCTGCAGCCAATACCAACTCCTAGTGCTCCCTTCTGAGAGACAGGCCGAGAGACAGGCTGGCTGGGATCCTACTAGGATACGGGAGGCAGCGGGCAGTGCAGCCCAGTGCTGGAGACCAAGGATTTGGAGTGAGGCTGCCTTGAAATGTTATCCCTGCTCTGCTGAGTGAACCGGGCAAGACACTCCACCTCTCTGGGTCTCAGTTTCCTCATCTGTACACAGTGATAATGACATCTCCCTTGCAGGACTCTGCTGTGAAGGCTAGATGAAGTGATGGATGTAAAGAACAGGTGCCCCCATGCCCCAAGGCACGCTAGGAGCTTCTCCCTCGCTGCTTTCTCTGACCTTTGATTCCTCCGGACCACCCGTTCTCTGGGCTGGCTTTCCTGCTGTGAACCCCGGGGGCAGGACCCCACAGTTCATCGTGGCATCGGGCTCTCTGGTGCCCACATGACTGCCCCCCACCAAGGGGAAAAAAGTCCCCAGCTAAGATGGGTGGGCAATTTACACCATCCCCACCTCTCTGCTTCCTGCCGCAGGGCACACACACACACATCATGTGTGCACACACCCAAATGCCAACACGCGTGTGTGCTGCCAGCGCCTCAGTGTGAGGGCGTCTGCCCTGGGACGACCCCCGAGGGAAGTGGGAAGACACACCCAGGCCCTGCTGTGAATGGGCCCCTGTGCCAGGGGCTGTGGGCACAGAGAGGGGGGTGGCCCGCCTAGTCGCTGCGGAGACAGATTGGGCTCCAGTGGGACAGCTGGAGCATGAGCTGTGTCCCCCAACCCCAGGGCCTGGCCCTGACGCCTGCTGGGGGTGGGTGTAGGGCCAACCCTCAGGAGGATTAGCTGTGGCTACCGGGCCCTGGCCTGCCCACCCTGGCCCTCTATCCCTCCCCAGGAAGCTCCCTCTGACACCCCAGGCACCTGGGTCAGCCCCTGCGTGGTGCTCATTCACGCCTATCCACTCCAGACTACCCCCTTGACTGCCCATGACCTGCCCCGAGCTGCCCAAGGGCAGGGCCCCAGGCCAACTGGACACTGTAGATCTCCCAGTGCAGGTGCTTTGGACTTGGCCTTGAGTGGCTGAGAGACCGAGGGGGGGGGGCTGGGCAGAGGCAGGGACAGGTGAGCTGCCGTCTGAGACTCTAGCTCCATCTACCTGCCTGCCTCCAGGCTTCCCACCTTCTATACCACCATGTTGTTACATTTCTTTATAGAGACGCACTCAAAAGCTATCCAAGGCCCTCCATTGCCTTACTTTAAAAAAATCAAGTTTTTCTATTTCAGAATTCCAAGCCCTTCATCATCTGGCCCAACCTTCCTTCCCAAGCCTCACCTGCTACAGTGCCCCAAAGGTCTCCCTTCCAGCCATGCTCAGGCACTCATTGCTGCCTCAGCTGGCCAAGACCCCTTAAATTTCCAGGCCATTGCATGTGCTGTCCCCACCTCACCAAATGCCTCACCTCTGCCGGCTCCCATGGCAAGCTCTTATTCTTCCTTCAAGACCCAACACCCTGTGCCCAAAGCTCATGCTCTTAGGTCCGGCATCGTGTCTGGAATCCCAGACCAACTTCTAACTGCCAATTCCCACTTCCCAGGATGGTTCTGGGGATGGAGGAGCTTAGAACAGCACCTGGCACATAGCGAGCATGCAACATGTCTTCGCTGTTCTGGTGGTAACTAACTGACACTGCCTCCGTGAAGCCCTCCCCAACTCCTCCACCAAGGAGGTAGCAGGCACATCCTCCTCGGAGTTTCCGGAACTCTCATCCCACACATCAACCACTTAGTACCAAATAATGCTGTGAACAGCTGCCGCTGGCTGAGTGTTTACTACGGGCCAGGCTCTCTGCTAAATACTTTGCCTGCCTTATCTCACATCATCCTCCAACCACTTGGGAGGTAAGAACCATCATCATATGCACTTAACAGAAGAGGAAACCAAGGCCAGAGTGGTGGAGTAACCTGTGCCAGGGACATAGCAGCTGGTGTCTCTGCCAGGACTCAAATGGACAGCTGTTTGACCCTAGCGCCCTAGCTTAAGCAAGTCATCCCTGGCTGCACATTTGTAAGTGCTTAGCACATGCTGAGCGCTCCACAAGTAAGAGCTTGCTATTATTGTGCTATTGTTATTATCAGGGGAGGGGACAGGGTATGTTGGGTGACCTGATTCCTTAAGCTGGATCCCTGCAAAGCACAAAACCCCATTCCTGGAGAAAGAAAGTGAGGTCTCCGAGGGGTCCTTGGCCTGCCAGAGATAGGATCAGGGGTGGCACGGAGGTGCGCAGGGAGCCCCAATATCTGGACCTGCTAGACTTGGGGAAGCTGAAGGGTGCCGGAGTGAGCAAATGTTCAAGGGAGTGTACCGCGAGAGCCTGAAACGTGCTGGCCGTGCTGGCCGCCACTCTCTGGCCCTGCTGACACCACCCGTGGTAATGAGACGGATCCAATTTGTACCCAGGGCCCCACCGGGAGCAGCTGCCGCGGCAGGGTTTGAAATAATTTAATTGGACACATTAGCCACACGTTCTCTCCTTGCTCCCCTCGTGCAGAGCCTCATGCTGGCGCCCCTTCAGCCTCCCACCCCTCACACCATCCTATCCTGGCTGGGGGCAGGGTGCACACTCCACCGACCGGCTAGGACCGACCGGTCATTCCTGGGGCTCTAGAACCAGAGGGCTCTCTAGGCCCTGAGTTCTCCCCAGTCTCTGATGCAAGCAGCAACCATGGGAACCCACTGGGGCTAGAGTTCTCCTCCTGTCTCCCCCAGTGAGCAGGACAGTCACCTCCTTTTCTCCCTTGGGAGGTCCCAGGAGCCCCTAGTCTCCTGCACTCCAGGAAGGACATGGAAGGGGTAGGGCCGGCAGCACGTGACTACCCTACCAGAACCTTTGGTTCTGCCACCATCAGGGTCACTGCCAATTGGGTGCAGTCCTCCTCTTAGGGTCTGGGGGAGGGATGCACACACACACACGAGAAGAACCAGACAGAGTCACAAACACCCAGACCCAGACACACACACACACACACACACAGACACTTGCACGAACAGACCCACGCAGTCATGGAAATGCTCGAATCTGTGCACACGAAAGCTTCCACAAACACCCCCACGTCCACGCCCATGCACACCATACAGCCAGGTGAGGCCCTGCTCCCAGCAGACCAAGGCCTCTGTGGCCAACCTGGCAGGTCGGGGGTGTGGCAGGGGGCAGGCAGGGTCCCCAGAGGGCGCAGGCCCTGCCTGGTTGGGTATAGGGCCGGGGGAGGGGCCCTCCCCCAAAGCTTTCCGTCACAGCTCCCCACGCACCTCGGCGCACCTCGCTACAAATACACTCATTAGCTGCTGTTTACAGCGGGCACGGCACTCGGATGAGCACAGCTATTACGGCCGTCCAGCTGCCGCCCGCACATGCACGTAGGTACACACAGACAGCGCTTCCCCCTGCCGCCCCGCCCTCCCTTCCACCCGCGCTGTAGCCCCGAACGCTCAATCACGTGAATATATCAATTTCCCGAACATCCTGATTTGCGGGGGTCCAGCTCACGATACAAGTCAGCTCCCAGCCCAGCTCCACAGGCGACACACCTCTCCCAAGGGGCTCTTCCAGGTAGAAGCTGCAGAGACCCCCAGGGCAGGCCCGATGTGCCAGCCCACCTTCCAACCACTGGGTCTGGAATTCCAGGCACAGGCTCTGGGACCTGTCCAGCCCCTTCCACAGGTCCCATGTTGTCTGCCAACTCTGTTTCAACCCTTGGGGAATTCTGCTGGGTGAGATCAAAGCCCTGTCCTCCAGACACAAGTTGGACAGGGCCCAGCAAGACTGCCCTGCTGCCTGGAAGGTCAGGGACCTCCATGTCCATAGAACTGGCACAATTTGCCTGGCACCACTGGCTGGGGTTCCCTGGCAAGGCAGGCGGGCACCTGGGCTGGGCCTGGCACAGGCTGGCTCCGGCACCTGGCCAGACCAGTGACTGCCCCGACAGAGCAGGCTGACCTCACCAGCCACATGTGCCACCTGCCAGGCACTCTTTATGGGGCAGGGTGCCGGCTCCACGCAGGGCTGCTGGTGCCCACCTGGGGTGCTTCAGTGCCTCTGGGGCCAGCGAGCCAACTCCTTCTCCTGTCGAGAGTCCTTTGCTCAGGACTGGGCCTCCTGCCCCGCGTGGCCCCCTCACCAGCCTCTCCCTGCCGTTCTCAGCCTGGCTCCCCTGGGGGAAGCGGTTATTGAAAATGGTCCATCAGATTCAATAAGGATTCACAGTCCCTGAGAGAATGGGGGTGGGTGGGGCGTGGGGGTGGGCGGGGAGGAGATTCAGGAGCGGTGGGAGAGGAGGGGAAGCTTGTACTCCTCTGCGTTCTGCACAGCATCCTGCAACTGCAGGGCTACGGGGCTATTTTGCCCTCAGTGCCCCTTAGGCCCAAACCTGGGGTCAACCAGAGGCAAGACACAGCTCACCTGACACCCACCTGTTCCCCTGCCTTCCAACGGTCCCCTCACCTGTCACCTGCTGGCCTATGTGTCCTCAGGCCACGTCAGCCCATGGAGGAGGGGCTTTGGGGCTATCTCCCTCCCACCATTCCCCAGTCCTTGAGCACCCAGCCTGTTGGCCAAGCTGTCCCCCCAAGGCCACAGAACAGCATAAACCAGGGCCAAAGAGAGGCCTGTCTCCACGGTAACATTACAGCTTGGGGGTGCCAGCCACTCTGGCCCATGCCCCACAGAAGCCACCCTGCACTGGTGTTCAGGCCTGCCCAGTCTCAGGTCCCCTACCGTGCCTGGCCTGTGGGGAGATCATTTGATCTGCAGTCCCAGACTCTGAGCCAAGCCCAGGATGCAGGCCGGGGAGGGAGGTAGGGAGACAGACTGTCGGGGAAATGCTCGGACAGTTAGGCCTCCTTGGACCTTCCCACACGCCAGCCTGGTCCTAATCCCGGTGGTCCTCACAGATACCCTTGATCTATCTGCCCTTTCAGCCAGAGCCCTGACTCCTGTCCCCACGAAGCCTCGGCCCCTAACTTGTGCCCAGTGACTTGAGGGTTGGCCTGGACAACTTCATGGATCCTACTGCCTTGAGAGAGGAGACTCACAGTACCAAGGTCCCCTGCCCTATGCAGTATGCATGAGTCTGTCCCCCACACCCCCAAGGAATGACCTGCCTGGCAGAGTGTCTTAGAGGTCAGAGCCCACTAACAGGTGGGAGAAACGGAGGCTGTTACCCCCAGGGACAAGCTCCCTGAGGGCTGGGAGACGGGGGAGGCAGCCCTCAGGACCTGACCTCTCTCCCAGAGGTTCCCTTTGTGGCCTTGCTCACTAGCTCACCGCAAGGTCACCTCTCCCTCCTTCCCTCCCTCCCCACTGCTGTCCTGCCTGCCCACTGCAACGCTGACCCCTGCAGGCCTGCTGAGGCCCTGCCTGGCCTGGGGACAGGCAGTCTGAGGGACAGAGGGACTTCAGGATGAGCAGAGGATGGAGGCTGAGGGCAGGGAGGGGCCCCGAGTCTATGGGAGTGGGCAGAGGGGAGGCTGCAGGTGTGCCTGAGGCTGGGCAGAGCGTGGAGCGGGAGCCCTGGGTGTGCACATGGCTGGGGGGGGAGGGCTGGTGCGCACTCTTCACCAGGCTCCCGGTCCTCCCCCCACGGCCCCTTTCTTCATCCATAATAGATCAGAGAAGGAAGTGTCTAGAGGCCCAAGTTGAGAGGGAACTACACCTGTCAGGTAAGGTAGGCAGTGGGTGGAGCCCCATGGGGACCTGCTGGGCAGGTGGGATGAGGGAGGAAGTGCCACAGGGACCCTCTGGAACCAGCCTGGGGCAAGGAGGAGCAGCAGGGCACAGGAGATTTCTTTTTTAGAAAGATTGAGCCGCAGGTGTTCCTTGGAGAGAGATGAGGGAGTCAGGGTGTATGTAAAAGGCACTAGCCCCTAGGGGACCAGAGGGGAGAGGAGGGACAGGCCTCCATTACACAGGAACTAATTTGCATATCTCACTCCCACCTGGTGCCAGCCAAGGGGAGATGTGGGGGCAGAAATGGGGGACACAGAGCCCTGGCTGGGAGAGCAGAGCCTTGGGGACCTTGGGGGAGCTGCGGGGGAGGAAAACCTGCCCTGGAGCTATAGGGATTGTAAGAGGTGGGCAGGTATGCCAGGGGGCACAGACGCCAGACTGAGACCGCAAACCCTCTGGAGAGCCCCTGAGGACTAGGATCAAAAGCAGACTGTCCTCTCCAGTTTCTGATCCACCCAGCCCAGTGCCCACACCGGAGAGAAGTAAGCCTCAGGCCAGCCCCTTTCCCAGTGTGAGCGGCCCCTGCCACAGGCACTACTGGGCCCTGCAGCTGCAGCTGGAGTGGGCATACAGGTCCCAACCCCAGGCAAGGAGGTCCCTTCAAGGAGGTGGCGAGGGAAAGGTCAGGGGGCTGCCAGCACGCCAGGGGCAGCACTGGATTCCAGACACTTTGCCCAGAAGATACCAAGCACGTCAAGTTGGCCTCCGTGGCGAGGGCAGAGGTGCTTGAAGGAGTGGTGATGTCATGGTGCCCAGGCGTGGGAGGGAAGAAGAGGGAGAGAGAGGGATGAAGGCATGGTCCCAGGCCAGTAGCCTAACAGACATGGGGGAGGCTGCCAGCCTGGTAATGCAGGGGGAGGAGAGTGTCCTTACTGCATCCCCCCCTCCAATCCTCATTCCCAAGAGCTGTCTCTGAACTAAGCTACTGGCTTCGGAGAAGGTGAGCCAAGCAAGAGAATGCTCCTGTCCTTGGTCCATGTGCTAGAAGCTGGCAGCCTCATGGGGGAAGATGCCAGGGTAGGTGATCTGGGTCCAGACAGATAAGGAGAGCGCCCTCCAAAGGCAATGCCCCTTCAGCCATCACCTGGAGGACATGCATAGAAGGGTGCAAGGTTCTGAGAAGGAGACTGAGTCTCTTTCATCCTTATACCCAACTGCTGATTGAGGGCACTGCCTGGTGCCCAGGAGGTCATCCTCAATCGACTGGGCTGCAATGAATTGATGGGGGTGGGAGCCCATCCTTTAGGATGCAGGGACAGGCTGAGGCTGCCCCTAGAGGGGAAAGAGCAGATGTGAGCCTGGGGCAAGAATGGGCAAAGCCAGCGCCCACTGGACTGCACTCTAGAAACTCAGGGCTCTAGGCTCCTTCTGCAGAGGGTCTCAGAACTGTCCCTTCTCCAGGCCCCAGCACCTTCACCCCCAGGAGGCTGGCAGCAGGGGGCCCAGAGGCTGTTCATCTGGGACTAGGTCCTGGGCTGGAGTGTTGTACTTTTAGCATCAGAGACAAGCCCAGAAACAGAGACCTTGATGCCAGAACTGGCAGACTGGGGGTGCTGGGTCTAGGGTGCAACACCCCAGATGAGAGCTGGGACTGAGCCTGGGCAGGAGCTGCAGGGGACCTGCCTACAGGTGGGCACTGGGTGATGAGACATCAGGAGCTAGGGAGGAAATGGCAGAGCAATTTCCGAGGAGGGAGGAAAGACTCCCCGGCTTTGGCTTGGAGGATGCGGCTTGGAGGATGCCTAGCAGACAGTGGGCTCCCAGGCCACTCCCCAGGCAAAGGAGAAATGCAAAGGAGTGCGGCCCCTCCCCCTCCCTCCCCCGACAGGACTGGAGTGAGTTTGGGGTTCTTTGCTTCCCCCTCCCCAAGCCTAGGAGGACATTCCCCTGGCACCCCTATTCTCATCACCCTCTGCTCTTTCCCTTCAGGTGGCCCTGTCTCCCCCTCACGGCTCCTGCGGTTCCCCACCCCCCAGAGCCTCCCTGCCCTGCCGCTGCACCAGATTCCCACCGGCCCCCGGCACCCTCTCAATTCACAGTTGGCACCGCCAATGCCACTCTGCTCCCCGGTGTCCGCAACCCTGGCCAAAAGCTGCCGATATCCTCGCCCTGGG
>VBSM01003155.1:1681154-1697960 GCA_008086735.1 Cheirogaleus medius
GGGGGGGGGGGGGGGGGGGGGCGAGGGCGGACAGAGGCCAGACAGCACCCGAAAACAGGGAGGAAATGGGGGACCCCTACCTCTCTGGCTGCTCCATTTCCTCCTGCGGCCCCTCTTTCCTACTCCCACCCTTCCCAACGGAGCATTTCCCAAGGCCCTGTCCTCCGCCTCCACTTTCTTTGGCTCCCACAGCCTCTTCTTCCTGACCTCATCCACTCCCACGGCCTCAGCTCTTGCTTCAGCCCAGCTCCTGGGCTGTCTCTGGGGCCCTGACCTCCCGCCCAAGCTCCGCTCCTGTGTTCTTAGTGAAGCATCTCCACCCAGTGGAGGACTCATTGCCTTCCTTAGGAGGCAGCTCCTCCCTGGGATCACTCCGTGCCTATTAAGGCTTCATTCGTCTCTCAAGCCCCACATCAGCTCCCCAAATCCTCCCAACACTCACTAATGTCCACCTCCTTCGCACCCTTCTCTCAGACTCCACAGCCAGCTCCCTCAGTCGCTCAAGCCTCTCTCGCTCCTGACGGGTGGCTTGCCTCCTGCAGTCCTTCCAGTCCCGCGCCCTCCCTGGCTGGGATTTTCTGAGAGACAAGATGGGATGGTGCTGCTTGTGCCCTGGGCCCCCAGGCCTTCCACGGCTCCCGCTGCCTGCGGAGTCAGGCATGAGCAGCTTTGCCTGAAAGGGAGCCCTGCCAGTGTGAACCTCTTCCTCCTGCCCACCTTGTCTTGCCCAGTGTCCTATCTTCAGCTAAAAACTTTTCCTAAGTTTCTGCCTATGGGTTTCCACCCTTCAAAGCCCATCTCAAACGCCACTTTTTCCAGGGAGCCGTCTCTGATTCTCCCTGGTGAGGCTGAATTCTCCTCTTTAGCCTCTGGTACTTCCTCAGCACTCCTTTGATGGAATTGTCCACTTTAACAGTATTTGTACATCTCTGATCTCACTCACTGCCCACCTCCTGCACTCCTGCAATGGACTAGGAGCTCTTTAAGGACAAAGAGTGCCCCTCACTGTCCATCCTCAACTTCCTTCTTTCACTTTTTAATTGAGCCATTCGGTAAACATGAACTGAGCAGCTTCTACGTGCCAGGCACTGCATACACAGACTCCTACTCCGGGCTCCTCCCCTGCATAACTATCCCACAGTAGGACAGGTGCACTAAGGGAGGGATGCTCAGGACACATTCAGGGGTAACTTTGCCCTGGGCAAGCATTTCTGTGGGCACTGTGGGAGAATGCAAGCTTGCCTAAGACCCAGCCCTGCCCGCCAGGACTGCAGCTATATAGAAACAATGTGATATGGGCAAATGCAGGCATGAACAAAGTGCTTTAGGACCATGGAAGACAGAGCAATGACCTTGGTCCTGGGGAAATCCTGAAGCTTCCCGAACACCCAGTGCCTTGCACCAGCTGGTAGCCCCATAAATCTTTGCCGAATTAAATTGGTTGGAGGAAGAAAGGGGACGTAATAGGGACTGAAGAAGAAAACGAAGGTTATGGGGTGGGCAATGACAGAGCATTTTCACAACATCAGCATGAAGTGGCCCTGCCACCCATCCCAGAGGGATATCTTGTGGACAAATGAGATCGCAGATGCACAGAGCGCTCAACTTCCAGGAAGAAAGGGGCTATATATACATCAGTGATATTATTAGTCTGTCCCCATCGGACCAGGTAAGTCCTTTCCTTGAAGCCTCAGTTTCCCCCTGGGAATATCAGATGTGTCCTGTGGCAACTCACTTCTCTCTCTGGGCCTCAGTTTCCTCATCTGCAACATGAGGACAGAGGGTGCAATGGTCCTGAGGGTCTCTGGCTCCTCCAGGGAGATGCTCTAGGGACAGCTGTGTCTGATCCAGGGATGTCCTCAGTCCTCTCCTGTCTGCAACATCCTGGGCTGGGTTGAGGAGTCCTCATGCTGTCACCAAGGTCACTCCCTGCCCTGTTTGTCTTTCTGGTCAAACAAGGCCGTGCAGAAGGTGAGGCAAGTATGGACTTTTCAGCCGGAAGTTCCCCTAGAATGTCTGGGGCATGGCCTTCAGGCCTGTTTTCTGAAAGTCCTCCCTGTGTGGGCCTCTCCCCTCCATCTAGGTTGGAGGTCTGGGTTCCCACAGGGAAGCCCCATCCCTCTCCACATCCCTATAGGCCTTTGATGGCCAGAGTGTTGGGGTACAAGATGCCCCCAGTGAACAGAATGGAAGCAGTAGTGACCGAGAAGAGGAGCTTCTCCCATAGGACCCTCACTCCCTCTGATGTGTGCCCCCCGATTTCCTGTCCTTGGCTAATGCACCCCCTGCCCCGACTCTGTAAAGCAGAGACCTGGGCCAGGGCCCTATCTCCCCTCTTTTCCTTACCCGGCACGTTTAGATGGAGGCAAGCCCTGGTCTCTCCCCTCTCCTGGCTGTCTCTTCAGTCCTTCCCAGCCTCCCTCTGTCCCTCACCCACCACCCTAGCCCAGCTCCCCTCATCTCACATCGGCTTCCTCCCTGGGTCCCCTCCTCTGCCTCCTGCCTGGCTCCCCCGCTGTCCATTCTTCTTTGGGCATCAAAGCACAAGCGTGACCATGTTGCTCTTCAGCTCAAAGCCCTTGCATGGATCCCCACTGCTCTTACGAAAAGGCTCAGACTCCCTGTCTGCCATGCAGGGCCCTTGCTGACCTAACCAGAGAGGTGAAGTCATCTTTGAGAGGGTTCTGAGGCCCAGAAAGTTCTGGCTAAAGGAGGAGCGAGGCACTTTTCAGAGGGAGGGAGCAGTGGTTACAAAGGTGGGGAGATGCCATGGAGCTTGGGAGGGGAAAAATTAGAAAGCAGATACGGCAGGGCCCCAGGATGAGCGTGCCAGGCTGTTCTCATGCTGGGAGGGCAGCGGTGACCAAAACAAAGATCCCTGCCCTCGGCAGCTGGCATCCTGGCAGGGGCAGGTAGCAGTAGGCAAAAGAAGTAAATGTGATAGTACGTTGGGAGGTGGGAGTGCTGTGGAAAATAAAAGGTGGGGAGAAGCGAAGGTTACCTGGGGGCGGATTGCAGCAGAGACAGGTGGTTAGGGCAGGCTTCATTGAGAAGGTGACATCTGAGCAAAGGCTTGTGGGGGGGGGTTAGCCCTGCGGGTATCTGGGTAACAGTGTGCCAGGTGGGACTGTGCCTGCTGTGTTGGAGGGACAGCAAGGGGCTGGAGCCAAGGGAGGGGTGAGGGGAGGTCAGAGTGGGGAGGACAGGTCGTGGTGAGAACATTGGGAGATGCGATGCGGCTGGAGTGGATTTTGAAGAGGAAGGACACACGCTGACTTATATTGTAAACGGATCACTCTGGCTGTGTGTGGAGGGAGCAGGGGCAGCCACAGGGAGATCAGTTAGGAGACGGTGTCAGTGATCCAGGCAAGAAATGACGGCAGTTTGAACCAGGGGAGAGGCTGCAGGGTGGCGGGGAGGAGATGCGTTCTGGACCTGTTCTGGAGGCAGAACCAACAGGATTTCCTGAAGGATTGGGTGTGGGTTGTGTCGAAGAGGGAGGAGCGGAGATTTCCTCCAAGGCTTTGGCCTGAGCAGTGGAAGGAGAGGATGCCGTCAGCTGCAGCGGGAAGTTAGTGTTGGAGCAGCACCTTCCTCAACCCCTTCCCACCCCGGCCCACCCCAGGAGCATTTTTAGACTTTTTTTAAAATCTCCCTTCCCTATGGAACGTTAATATTGCAGCTGTCATGTGTACATGCTGATGTACTTTGGCTCTTTGGAAAGTCACAAACCACAGTAATAGCTAAGATTTTTTTTGTACCCCCCAAGAACCCGTGTTCACCCCTTGGTGTCCGTGTGGACGATGCGTGTGTTAGAGCCAGTTGTGAGAGAGAGCAGGAGCTCGGCTTTGCGCACACGGGATCTGAGCTGTCTAGTGCGGGGAGGGCGTGTCCAGTGGACAGCAGGACCTGCGAGTCCAGGCTGGAGGTGCGGATTTGGAAGTCATGGGCTTGTGTGTGCTGTTTAAAGCCAGGAGATGGGGTGAGCTCACCAGGGGAGTGAGTTTAGAGAGAGACCAGGGCCAAAGACTGGGCCTGGGGTAGCACATGTCGGGAGAAGAGAAAGAACCAGCAGAAGGAGCCGTGCGAGAGGTGGGAGGAAACCAAGTGAGCACAACAGACACCTCGAAGCCCAGTGAAAACTGTTTCGGGGGAGAGGGCGGCTGCACCGGTCAAATGCCGTGGTGGGGGGCAAGCGGAAGTCTGAGAACTGACCACTGGGTTTAGTCACATGGAGGCCACTGGAGAGCTTGATAGGAGCATTGTGGTGGGGACAAAAGCCAGAATGGAGTGGGTTAAGAGAGAGCAAGAGAAGAGGAACTGATGAGGGTAGAGACAGCCAGCTCTGGGAGGGGCACAGGGGAACGGTGGTAGTGCAGGGGAGGGGGGTGAAGAGCAGGTCTGGGTAAGACGGCAGGAAAGACAGCCTGTTTATGCACTGGTGGGAATGATCCGGTGGAGAGGAAAGAATTGATGATGTGGGGTGGTGTCCTTGAGCAGATCAGAGGGGCTGGCGGAGGGGGTGGCGGGCAGCGCGTGGGTAGTCATTTCTCCCAGGACTCGGGGAGGCAGAGTGTGTGGGTGCAGATGCCGGTGGGGGCGGTTGTGCCCATGCGAATCTGGAAGTACTTCTGAGAGACCGGATTGTCTTCAGGGAGTGGGAAACAAGGTCAACAGCTGAGAGTGAGGACAGGGGAAGGCAGGGGTGGGGTTTGAGCAGAGAAGATCGTGAGAAACCATGAGTCGCCCACGAGTGGGGTGGGGGGGCGAAGGGACTCAGCGGTGAGTGGGAGGGATCTGCAGCAGTGAGCCTTCCTGCCCCACCCGGCCTGGTCAGCGGCCCACCTCCGGCTCCCAGGGCTCCCCGACTCTGCTGAATTTTAAGCGTTTACTGTTGTGTCTTCCAGGATGGGATTACCAGTAAGGGCTGTGCAGTCCGGCAGCCAGCGTTTGAGTTCTCCTCCACCACTCACTTGCTGCATGACCTGGGGCAAGGTTTCAATTTTTGTTTGTTGGTGTTAATGTCCCCATGCCTCGGTTTTCTCATCTGTAAAATGGGGGCATCGGAGGGAGTAAGCACTGTTGTTGCTATGTTGTGCCTGTGGCCTGGCTGGGAGGAGGGCTCAGTGACGAGGAGTGAAGGGTGAGTGGGGGAGGGGAGTTCGCTGCCAGCCCCTGCCTGCCAAGGAGCCAGGAGAAGTTGGCAGGTGTCACATCTATGCCTGGCTCATGGAGGACTGTGACTCCCCAACCTCAGTGCTCAGCTCCCACAGTGTGAACTGGGATCCCCAAAAGAGGAGGCATCTGACAACTGCCCACCATTGTAGCTCAGGACAGTCTCCAGCTCAGCCCAAGGCCAGGGCCACACTGGCCACTCTCTCGGCAGAGCCCCCTGGCACAGGGAGGAAGAGAAGAGCTGGGGCTGGCGCCTCTTCCCCGAGCCCCACCCTCGGGGCTTCCGCCCCAGCCTGGCCCTTCCTGCGTTTCCTCCCTGGGCTGTGGGGGCCATTTCCTCTGAGGGGCCAGGGCAGGGTGTTGCTTTCTCTCTGTAGAGCCCAGAACTTTCTGGACTGTGAACCTCTGGATCTGGGTTTGGGACTCCTAGAATATAGCCTGGCAGTCTAGCCCCTCCGCAGAGGCTGGAATGCAGGGGGCAGGGGGCTCTGCTCTGTGTGTGTAGGGAGGGGGTGGGAGGATCAATGGGGACAAGGTCGCCTTGCACTCCTTTAACTGGCAGCAGACCTCGGAAAGACCACAGGATGGGATCTGGTAGCCCTGGGCCGGGGGCTCACGGTCCTGCACGGGGACCTGCTGTGCCCGGCCAGCCAAGGCCTCTTGCTCCTGGAACTTCATGCTCCACCCCCACCCCCTTCTCCCCACAGCCTGGAGGTAGCAATAAAGCCTCCCTCACAGGGGCCTGCAAGGAGCAAGACTAATGGGCGGAATGGGCTCCACAACAGTTATGAGAGACACCGTGTTCCTCACTGTTCCCTCATGCCGGGCGGGAGGGAACCGCTAAGTGCCAGGTGGTGCTAAGGCTGGGGTGGGGGTGGGGGCAGATGAAGTGCTCAGCAAGGCCCTAGCCCTGCCCCTCAGCCCCTTAATGAACCAGCCAGCATCCGCCAGCATCCGCCAGCGGCTTCGTTCTCAGGCCCTGGCGGAGGCTTCAGCCGGGCACTGACGCCTGGCTGCCCCAATCGCTCTTGTGTCCTGCAAGCAGACGGCCTAATAGAGCGCAGGCTCCCAGCAGCCTGACAGAGACCTGCCTCTGCCCGTTCCCCGCCCTGTCCCTGGGCCCCTCCCTCTGGGCATCCCAGGGGGAAGAGTCAGTGCCCCCAGGCAGGGCATGGCACAGGGTTCAGGGGCCATCCTTGAGCTGAGGGACTTCAGTCATCCCTTAGCCATGCCCTCCCTGCGCTGTGCGGGAAACCAAACAGAAAGGGCATGGGACTGGCCTAAGGATGCACAGCCGCTGTTTCCAGGCTAGCCGGCTACCTCCCCTGCAGCAGCCAGTCTGCCCTGCTTCCCTTCTGGGGACTGTGGAACAAAAGAAGTTATCCCCCTTCTGCCCCCACTGGCGAAGTCAAGCCAGAAGCAGCGTAGTACAGAGTGATAATAACTGTTTCCTTTTGTTGAAGACCTACTATGTGCCAGGCAGTTTTCCAGGCTGGGAACACAGTGTGAGTGAGACGAAGTCTGCCCTCGTGGAGCGCACATTACTGTATTAAATCCTTAACACACTCTATGTGGTGAGCGTCGCTGTCTCCAGTCTACAGGAGGTGAAACTGAGGCTCAGAGAACCTAAGTGACAAGAGAGTAAAGTGAGGCCCCATAGCCAGTGAGTGCCAGAGCAGGGACGCGGTTCACCCCCAGCCTGGCCGCTCACCACTGCGAAGTACCAGAAAGAGCCCTGGACTGGGATTGGGAAGACCTGCCTTGGTCACTCACTGGGGTCTGAGCTTTGGGAGGGTCTGAGCTTTGGGACAGTCTTCCCTTCCCCGGACCTCAGTTGCCTCAGTTCCCTCAGTTCCCTCGTCCGTAGGTGATCCGGAAAATTCCTTCCAGTATTTCTGCAATTCTGGAAATCTGGCTCCGCAGAAGGTCCAGTCAAGGACCCCCCTTCTCCCTGCCACCCCATCGAGTTGGTGAGACGGGAACTCAGCCTTTGCGGTGTCGGGAGGAACAGAAGCCGTGGTCAGGCTTGGGTCCTGACCCCTGTGGCAGCCTGGCTTGGCTTTGTCACAGTCCTCCAGGTGACCCTGTGTTGCATTCCCACCGCTGGGCCCAGCCCTGGGACTGGATTCAGAAGGCCCAAGTTTCAGCCCTGTCTCTACCTCCTCTAACTTGCTATGTGATTGGGGAAGCCCCGGCCTCTCTCTGGGGCTCAGTTTTCACATTTATTGGTTGAGACCGTTCCTGATGTCCCCTGGCTCTGCCGATCTGACCCCGTAAGCTTGTCGAGCCCTCAGTGGGGGCCCAGCCCTTTCCGGGAATTGAGTCCAGCTTAGAGTGTCTGCTGGCTGTGGACTCCCCTCCCTCCCCACCTCTCCCCTCCCTATAACTCAGGAAGGGAAGAACAGCCTGTCTCAAGCTGGCCCTGGGGTTCCCCTCTCAGCCCCTGCTCCCCTTTCCCCCACGCCCAGGCTCTAAGTCCTCAGACCCCGCCAGTCGGGGGGCGGTGGGGGGGGTGGGCAGCCAGACAATCACGACAGGTAGGGCTGGGGGGTGGCGAGGGCTCTGCAGAGACCACGCTCAGCTGAGGCATTTCTCATTGTGGGCACGCCTGCCAGGTAGTGGGAGGACTATTTCTTTCTTTTCTTTTTTTATCACCATCCAACGTGGCTGGGAGTGAGGGGGCCCAGGGAGAAAGACTCCTGAGATGGGAGGTGAGCCAGGGGCTTGAGTCTGGGCTCAGAGTGGTGGGCTCTGGCATTCAGGGACCCCTGTCCCCACCCCCTGGCAGACCCAGGCAAAATCCAGGCTGCACCCCAGCTGGGGGGGGAGCACTGGGCCTGTTCTCCTCTCCTGCAGGTCTCTCAGAATGCTGACTTGTGGGCGCGAGTGTCCCACCCCATCTCACAGAGGAGGCAACTGTGGCTCGGGGTGGAGGAGCGACTGGCAGATTAGGGGGCATGAGTCAAGTGACCAGCCACCCGGGAGTTCTCTGGCCTCTTCAGGCAGGGATAGGGGTCTGGGAAGCCCCCCCCCCCAGTGGGAGGAATCATCTCCCTTCTTTACTAGAGGGGTGGGGAGAAGGCAGTCAGGAGGGAGGAGCAGAGGCCAGCCTGACTGCCTCGAACTCCCAGGACACACTGTGCTTTCTCTGCACTCCAGACCTCTGCTGGGCTGTTCCCTCTCCCTGGAGCTGGTTGTTCCATCTGGCTAACTCCTACTCATTCTTCAAGTCTCAGTTTAGATGTTGCCTCCTCCAGGAAGCCGTCCCTGCTTTCCCTGCTGCATGCTCCCACTCCTACCTGGGCTTCGCCCACCAGGGCACTGGTCACCTGGTATAGAGTTGTATTTTTCCTCATCAGACCAGAAGCTCTTTGAGTATAAAGATGAGCCATATTAGCTTTTAATATCTGTATCCCAGGACCCAGCATGGAGCTGGGTGCACAGTTTGTCCCAAGAGCTGTTTGCTGAATGAGTGAATGAATGATTGAATGGATATCTATAGAGATCAACTACGTGCCAGGCCTGTGTAGATGGTCCAATGGCAAAGGAGACCCAGCACAGCCTCATGGAGCACCCACATGCACAGTGGCCAGGGCGCTGTCTAGAGTGAGCCCAGACAAGGTGTGGCAGGGTGGCATTGGAGCAGGATCCTAGAAGCAGAGGGGCCTTGAATGACAAATTATCTGGGGCAGGGCTTAGGGCTAGGGGCTAGTTTAGTGACCTCAGAATAGGCTGCTTTATCCAGAGCTCAGGACTGTGCCAAGGAACGGACCAGCGAAGGGTCCTGCCGGACAAGGCAGCTGAGTCACATTACGGGGAGCCATTTCCAGGGGAGACCAGCAAGGGCAGGCATCATGCTCCAGGTAACACAGCTGGGCAGCCGGGCCTGGCCAGGGCTCTGCACCGCCCACTGCCCCCCTCCCCGCACCTGGCAGCTCCCCAGGCTCTGGATGAACAAGCTGCCACAGGGCATGCAGACCAGAGGGAGGTGACAATAAGAGCTTATCAAACAGCTTGTAGGAGGCAGCCACAAATTTCCACGGCTAAGTAATCTGTGTCTAATGTTCACTTAGCAGAGCGAGAGCCTCCGAAATGTCAGTGCCCGCGGTCTGACCCTGCAGCGGCCGAGGCTGTTGAAGCCAGGGAAACGGAGTCACTCAGCCGGCATAAGCTCTGTGCCGGACTTCGGTGTGGGTGGGGTGTGGGGCTGGAAGAAGCCTGGATTTTCAGACGCCAGACCGTCCTGGCGGCCCCAGCCGGCTGCTCCTGGGGGAGTAAAGAGGCACCCTTTGCCGTCTTGGAAAGGCCATTTCGGGAGCACCGAGTGAGAGCAGCCCGTTTACAGACGGGTGGCTGGAGGAGGCTTAGTCCTGGGAGCCCACCGCTGAGTGACTCCAGAGCCTGGCTTTACCTGCGACCCCCCACTGCTTCTCTGGGTGCCCTAGGACCCTTCCTTTGAGGGGCAGGAGGAGTGTGGTCCTGCCCTCATTGAGCACCCCACGCCCCCACCCCGGCCATAGAAATGAGGCCCCCCACGTGGACCACATGGGGAGAGGCTGAGCTTAAGTCCTTCCTGAGGGCCAAAGCCTCTCCATCCTGAAGGCCAAGGGGGTCAACCTCACCTCTGAGCCCATGTGCAAGGCCTTGGGGTCTGCCTCCGCCTGTCTCCCTGTACCACCTCAGGCAAACCCTCAGCCTTCTCTGTGCCTCAGTTTCCCAATCTGTCAAATGGCTGGAAAGATCTCCAAGGCCCTGTCCTTCTACAGTATCTTACAAACGATGCATAAGGCAGCTGCCCCTCGCCCTCCCTTGCCCCCTCTGCTTTTCTGGCTTGCTGCGGTATCCGAGCCCCGGAGCAGTGCCTGCTGCACAGTAGGTGCTCAGTAAATACTGGTGGGTTTTTAACTCCCAGCACTACCCCACCTCCCTCCTGCAGGGCCCTTCCTCTTGGAAGGCTTCCCGATTAATCCCCCCACCTTGTACCCCAGGTTCTGTTTCAGCCCCTCCTAGGCTGGGCTGCATTACAGACTCCTGTGCACGTGTTGATATGCAAATCTGGAAGCCTCCCCCCTGTTTCTATTCCACCTTCTCCTTTCCATCGTGGGTGCGTGGGAGCCGTGTCTTCTTTTAGATCCCCCTGGCGCGGCGAGGACGAGTGCCAGGGCCTCGGTGGTACAGCCAGTGCTCCATGGAGTTGTTTACAGCCTGCTGGTGACTCACCCACAACAGCCCAGAGAAGGCTCTGCCCAGGCTGGGCCCAGGCCTGGGGGAAGCAAGGGAGACCACAGTCTTGAAAGCCCACTGGGACTCTGGAACAGGGGCCCCCAAAAGTCTCTCAGAGAATAATCTTGGCCTAGGGGAACAGGGATGGGGATTTGGGGGCCAAGCTAGGCCAGGATCGAGAGGATCTGTTCCAGCTCGAGCCCACTGATTCATTCGTTCCCAGCTCTTGTCGGGGGCCGCACTGTGGGTTCCCCGGGCTGGAAGCTGGGGGCCCTGAGATGAATCAGCCCGGATTTTGGCCTTCAGGAGCTTGTGAGGTGATGGCAAAGGCAGTGGGTATTATGAGCCATGACGGGGGCAGCCACAGGGTGGTGTGGAGCTGCCGTCAAGGTTGTCGTGGTCCGGTGGGTGCAGCTTCACTCAGGAAGGGCTGTCCTGGTGAGAGGGGCAGCAGGCACCGAGATTCAGAGGCCGTGCTCAGCGAGGTGTTCCTGGATGCCAGCCCTGCCTCCTGCTCTGTGTGGCCTTGGGCCACCCCCTCCGTCTCCCTCCTCTTGGGCCTGTTTCTACGGCTGTAAACGTAGAAGTGGTGTCGCTGGGGTGCGGGGGCTGGGGTAGTCCTAAAAGTTTTCCATGGGCCTCTCCAGCTCTGACAGGGGATTCTGTGAGAGGGAGAGGGGGTGAGTTGCTGACAAGGCAGGGATCTGGGTGACAAGTGAGGTCCTGGTGGCTGGGCAGAGAGGACAAACAGAGCTGTCTGTTTAGGCAAGGAGGGGAGCAGGGTGTAGGACACTGCCAGCCAATTAGACAGTCTCTCCAGGCCCAATGTTTGCGGATGGAATAAGGGAGTTGGGTGTGTCAACAGTGGGGAATGAGGTGGCCCTGCACTACACACACATGGGCTGTCCCTGGAGCAAGCCACCGAGAGTGCCACACAGGGCACAGGCTGGTGGGAGCCCATGGAGCCCAAGCACTTGTGCACTGGGGTCTCAGAGAGCTCAGCCCGGGCAGGATCTCCCACCCTTTCCCCCATCTCTCCAGCTCTGGATGGGGAGTGAGCCCCGGGTGCCTGCCCCTGACGGCCCCAGCCCTGCTCCCCTGGGGGAAGTCCCGCCATATGGCTCCTTGACTGTGTCACCCAGTTGGTGGGTGTCCCTGGTAGTCCCTTCCCCCTCTCCACTCCAGTTTCCCTGTCTGAGAATGAGAGGCTGGGAGAGGTTCATTAGCAATTTGCCGGTGGGACCCCATCCTCGCTGCAGCCAGAGCACTTCAGCTCTAAGCAGTGCGTCTGACGACAACATGCACCGAGCATGTGCTGAGTGTCTGCTCCTCGCCAGGTGGGCACGAAGGCAAAGCCGGCAGCCAGGTGTTCAGCCTCAATGTGCTCCTTCTCTAGAAGGGGAGCCTTCAATCTCGGACTGTGCGCTGGGGCCACGTGTGGCTCTGTGACTCCATGAGTGACTCCGTGAGAAGATCCAGAGTCACATGCACTGTGGTTCGCACCCTGGAGCTACCATTTGCCAGCTGTGTGACTTTCCGTAACCCCTTGTGCCTCAGGTCTCTCATCTGAGAACTAGGGATGATCACACCAACCTAAATGCATGGCTGAGTAACTACCCAGCACAGTACCTTCCAGGGTGTCACGGTGGGGCTCGAAAGCCTCAGCTGCTGTTATTACCAAGGGTCCTGACAGCCCCTCCCAGTGCTAGGAAAGGGTAGCCAAGAGCCAGGCAGAGGTAGGAGAGGGGATTGAGAACCCCAAAATTGGTGGGCAGTCTGGGGCACACAGCACACAGGATCCCCAGGCCTCAGGTAGGAGAAACACCTTTCCGCACGAGGTCTGGTTGGCTGGTGAAGCAGGAGGGAGCCCCACAGCCCTTCCATCATGCCGTAGAGACACTGAGGCTCCAGCGTCAGGGAAACACATTATTTAGCCTCCACCAGGGCCAAGGGAGAGGCCCAGGCCTCCTGAGCCTCCAGCCTGGGCCCCTGCCCCATTAGTGGGGAGTAGAGTGGGGCTCGGAGCTCCCTACCGCCAGGCCAGGTGTACCTTAGCGGCACCGCTGCCCTTCCCGGGGGCCCACCCTCCCTGAGCACACCCTCTGCGGAGCCCGACTCCCCTAGGGGAAGCAGATGGTGCTGGAGCCTGCTGGGAACTGGCTGTCCTGGAGCCCAGCTGTTGCACAGATGTGAGGGAGGAGGTGGAATGGAGGTTACAAAGGCAGGGACCCTTGGCAGCTCAGGCCTGAGTCACCCGTCAGCTCCGGCGGTGGTAATGAGCAGATTAGGGTTATTACAGCTGGATGACTCGGAGTGCACTTGCTCACCTGAGCAACCGCCGGCGGAGGGCTCATCGCCCACGGCTGCCACAGCCGTCACGCCAGCCCGGCTCGCCCCTGCCCTTTTATTGACTGTGCCGCCGCCAAGGCAGTGCCTGTGGCTTTCACGCGCCTCATTAGAGCTGCCTGGGCGAGTCCATGGGCCCACTACAGATGCCGCCCCTCCCCCTCCTCCTCCTGGGCACGACGGGGGTGGACACTGGAGCCTGACTTGGGGCCTTGAGACGTGGGCACAGTGATCCCTGATCAGGGAAACAGGTATACAGCCCTCCTTCCACCTGGAATTGGGGCAAGGACAGGGTGTGTGGCAGGAACCCAGCCACCAGGGCCAGTCCTCGTCTGCTGGTCACCTACCAAGAGTCTGAAAACAGTGGGACGCTCTAGATCTGGGCCAGTGACACCCTCGTCTCCAGCGAGGGCAGCTCCCCCTTCCCCCTCTGCTCCCTCTTGGAGCAGGAAACAGAACCAACTGTCCAAGCGAGGGGCTGAGCGCCAGGTGGGAGTGACAGTAGCATAGAACAAAGGGCTGAGACTTAGTGCTTGCCGTGTCCTAACAGGTGTGGTTCCAAGTGCTGGACACGCTTTGATTCACTTTGTCTTCACAACAGCCCTAGGAGGTATATGGACTGAGCATCCCAAATCTGAAAATCTGAAATCCAAAATGCTTCAAAATCCAAACATTTTTGAGCACCAACGTGATATTCAAAGGAAATGCTCATTGATTTTGGATTTGGGATGCTCAACTGGTAAGTATCGTGCAAATATTCCAAAATCCAAAACGCCTCTGGTCCCAAGCATTTAGGATAAGGAATACTCAATTCGTATTATCATCATCATACTCATTTTATAGATGGGATGACTTAGACCCAGAGGGGTTAAGTAACTGGTCCAAGGTCACACAGCTGGTAAGCAGTACAGCTGGGGTTCAGCCCAACCACCTTTACTCAACTACCACCCACTGCACTTGCCCCAGGGCCTCTCTGCCTGAGTCGGTGCCCCACTGCTGCCCTGCTAACCGTCTTCTGGAAAGACACCTCCTATCACGCCTGTCCTGCAGTCTGAAGCCTTCCATGGTGCCCCAGCGCTCACTGAACAGACGCCCATCCTGGCATCCCCACTGCATCCTTCCTGACTAACCTCCCAGCCACCTCTATCCCCCACGATGATTCTAGATACTTTCAGGATTGACTCACCTCTCCTGCTTCAGTTTCTCATGTACCCTCTCAACGGTCCCGCCTCTATGCCTTTGCCTGGGCTGTGCCCGCTTCCTGGGTGCTCTTTCCTCTACCTCTGCCTGGCTCCAGTGCCACCTGCCCCATCTGCCTGAGCTGACCCACGACATACGAGCACCCACAGAGGCATGGGGAGGAGCCAGGGATCAGTGTGTGTGTATGGGGGTCAGTGAAGAGATTAGGGGCTTCGGGGTCAGTTATGTGACTTCAGGGCAAGTCATTGAGCTTCAGTTTCTGCAAAATGAAGATATTCCTCCCCGCTCCTCACGAGGTTTGAGGATAATGTGTATGAAGGTTGTGGTGCACAGTAGATCCACAACCACCTGCTGTGACAGGTGTAGGGAGGCCCCTTCTCCACCTGTGAAGTTGAGTGAAGACCCTCTGGTGTTGGCAGTGCAGGAAAATCCACCACCTGAGGCCCTTGTCCCTACGGGGTGCCTATGATCAGTGCCTCTCTGCTCTGGCTCTACCACTAACAACGGGCCAGGAAGGGGTGCAGACACCAGCTGGCCCCGAGTGATCAGTGCTAGTGGAGGGGCCTTATCCCATCTCCAGGAGCCCAGCACCAACCATCCCCCCTCCAGGAGGGGGTGGGTGGCACCTTCCCTCCTCCACATTGTTGCCGCCTCAAGAGTCAGAATCCAGGGAGACGGTCTCCTGGCAGCGGAGCTGCCACCCCACATGGATGTCAGTGATGCTGCCACGCCCACCTGGGGGCTGCAGGAGCTCCAGCATCAGCATCCGGGCCAACCAGCCCCGGGAATTGGGAAGGGGATCCAGCCAGGGAGTAGAGACAGGGCCGGCCTGAGTGCCTGCTCTCCAGGGGACAGGTGCCAGCATGGTGCACCCCCCAAGGAGTGTGGGCAGGTGAGATGGCCGTCCTGGCTGCCCCAGGCTCCGGTGCCATTGTTAGGGAAAGTACCTGACACATGTCCACAGCAGGTGCCCAGGGACAAGAACCTTCCCTTCCTGGAATTCTGGACACTTCGGGTGCCAGTGGGGTCAAAATTCCCAGGGGAGGGGGTGGGCATTTGACAACGACTGTTGGGAGGATGAGGAACGTTCACTCCCCCATGACAGGCAGTGGTGACCTCGACCCCAAGACCCTCCTCTGACCATTCACACCCACCCACTCCCACCTGGGTGCCAGCCTCAGCTGGGTGTGGGGCAGAGTGTAACGAGGACAGACGTGTCCACAAGCACCTCACACCTGTTCTGAGGCCATATCTGGGCAGGTGCTCAGTCCCGACACAGCCCCTCAGTCCCAACCTACCTCTGCTTTTGAGGTGGGCTTGGGGATTCCAGGGGGTCCCATCTCACTGCCCAGAGACCTGGGCCCAGCTTCCGAGTGTTCCTAGATGCCATTTCCACCCCCTAGAACCTTTACACGGAGCCAAAAGCACATTTGAGGCTCAGTCTCGGCCAGGAGAGTCTAATAATAAAATGCATATTAAAAATGTACAAAAATAAATAAGAAATAATTTATATTTATACTGTAAATAGCTAATGCACTCACATGATTCAAAATTCAAGAACTGAAAAAGGACATCCAGTGAAAAGCCGCTCCTCCAGGCTGCCCCCTGCCACCCAGATTCCCTCCCCAGAGGGAACATTGTTGCCAGTTCTGGTGTGTTCTTCCAGAGAGAGTCTGTGTATAAACCATCACCTTCATACCTATTCTCATTTGTTATCCTTTTAAAATGCATCCACATCCTGCTCTGTACCTGGCTGTCTTCCCTTAAAAATAGATCTTGGCTATTGTTCTTTGTCACTTGGAAAACAGGTTCCTCACTGGTGTCTTATGGCTGCACACGACATTGTATGGAGGGACCACATGTTACTAAACTGATCCCTGATTGCTGCACATTTAGCTTGTTTCCAGTCTGGCAATTACACTAAATGTTGCAATAAATAATGTTGTACATGTGCCACTTCCAACATGTGCAGGTGAAGCTGTAGAGAAATTCCCACAGGTGGAACGCCCGGGCTAGACGGGGCTACGTGCAGTCGTCAAGGGATGGAGAAGTCAGATGGCCCTCCCTGGAGGCTGCACCCGGCTGCACTGCCACCAGCCTTGCCTGCACTCGCCTGTTCCCTGTAGCTTTGCCAGCACAGTGTGTTACCAAAGTCTGTGGGCTTTGCCAATCTGATGTTTAAATAAGGGTATGTCAGCGTGGTTAGAACTTTTAAGACAGCAATTAAGTTGGTGGCTGTTTACTGAGCAGGAATACACCATGCCAAGCACACGTTACATATGACGTGATGCTCATTTCTCATGAAGAACCCCTGGAAGCAGACAGCAGTCGCTCCATTTCATACAGGAGGAAGGCGAGGCCCAGAAAGGCTAGGCACTTTCCTAAGTCCTACAGGCTCGAAGAGCAGCTTGGTGATTTGAACCCAGATCATCTGGCTTGGGCCCTTCTTCATTCCTGGCTGCCTTCCCGTGACAGGCAGCTGGAAGGACAGGGCCTGAGGACCACCCCCACCCTGCCCCGCCCCCAGCCCCACTGGGCTCTGGGCCACCCAGGGGCTCTTGCCCCCCATGAGTGAGGTGATGGGCAGAGATGGTTCCCCACAGCCCTGCCTAGGGGGAGGGCCCTCCTCGAGAAGGACACCAGGGGCGGCTCCGTGGGAGGTGGCTCCACTGGTCCTAGACTCAGAGCGGCATCCCCAGGGGACAGAGCCGACACCACCTCCCTTGGCACTCACAGGGGTTCGTTTCCCAGCAGCAACTTTCACGGGCTGCTCCCCTAGGCCTCACTCCCTTCCCAGAGCCCCCTCCCCCACCCTCCCCAGGCAACCCACAGACCCAGGGCCTGTCCACATTTAGCGCTGGA
>VBSM01003155.1:1698060-1744321 GCA_008086735.1 Cheirogaleus medius
GGGGAGGGGTGAGGAAGTTGGTAAACAGAGGGAGGAAAATGAAGATTGAGCACTGAGAAGCCTTCTGCCCTGGGAAGCCTTTTGAGGGAGCTGCAGACAGTGTCCCCAGGGATGCAGAATGGCAGGTTTGTCACTCAAGCAAGGACGAGATCTATCAAGCACCCACAGGGTGTCAAGCTCCACAGTGGCTGCGGGGGACAGTGGGAGCTGCAAGAGCAAAGAGAGAAGGAGGTCGACTCTGCCCCGCGGGTCCAGACGCACAGAGGAGCCGACTGAGGTCCCTGACCAACACCCCTGCGGCCACGCGAGGAGTCTGGGGTGCAGAGAGGCGAGGCGGAGCTCCTGGGGCCGCTCTGCAGGCTGACATGGTGCTGTGTCTGGGACTCCTGGCCCAGTGCTCACTCCACAGTTCCACGGTGCTGCACAGCTGGATGGGACACGCACGTGCACATGGGACACACATGTGCACACGGGAAGGCGTGTGACTCAGTGCCTGGTGTGAGTTTGGAGGACATCTTTCGAGGTCTGCGAAGCTAAGCAATTTGTAGGGAGGGCACCAAGGAACAGCAGGTGCCGAGGGAAGACTGGAGTCTTTACCCTGTGGGGTAGGCGATGCTGGAGACAGGGGTTTGAGTCCCTGCTGCATCCTTCTTTGGATGAGTGATCTTGTCAGGGGACTTTCTTCTCTGAACCTTAGTTTCCTGTCCTTGGATAGTAGGATGATGACAATAGCAAGGTTGTTAGAAGGTTTACAGGAAAGCCCCTGGCACGGAGTTGGGCTCCGTGGTTCTGCCTGTCCTTCCCCTCATGCCAAGTTCATGGGAAGGTCGGCAAGGTCGTTGAATGGAGTTGGCCCTGGGGAGAAGCCGGGTGAAGCAGGATGGGCAGGAAAGAGGGTCGGGTGGTGTCTGGGTGCTCTCCCCAAGTCTGGCCTGGGATCTCCCAGCCGCAGAGCCAGGAGAGCTGGCGACAGCAATCCCAGGCAGACAGCCGGACCCTGCAGGACGGGCCGCACCGTGCAGCCAGAGCAGAGCTGCCCAGCCCCGCTGAGACCCCCCAACACACACCCCAGGCCCTCCTCGGGGCGGGGCCCATAGCACTGGGGAGTCCCCGAGCTGCCTGGCTCCAGCCGGGTCCCAGAGCATCTGCCGCTGGCACACAGGCAGGCGAGCGAGCCGGCCAGCGGGCACTCCGGGAGTGTAAATTCCACATTTGCATCATGGACGGTCCCAGCCCCAGGGGCCGCTGACCTTTACAGCGGCTGCCTCAGTCCATCCTCCCCTTCCCGGCCTTGGAGCTCAGCTGGGCTGGCCACCGGATGCTGGAGCCTCGTCAGTGGGGGCCCAGGGGGCCAGGGACTATTGGGCAGGGGCCCAGGAGGTAGGCCCTGTAGACCTGGGCTTGCCCCACCCTCATGACAGGCAGGAGGAGCCCGCTGTCCCCCATTCAGCATCCACTGCCCTTTCCTTGCCAGGGTCCCTTCTACCCACCCCCCTCGCAAGTCACTGCCTGATGCATGGGCAGCTTTTGTCCCTGGATTAGCAGTGTCACCAAGACATCAGTCGCCCCCAGCTGCCTGTGACGTCTCCCTGGGGATTGCCCTGTCTGTGCCGAGTGGCAGCTGTGCTGAGCACACTGTCAGTTTCTCTGGGCTCAGCAGTCAGGGCTGCACCTCTGAGGGGTGACAACCCCTCCCCAGCCACCCCCACCCCCACCCAGCCCCCAGAGGACTCTTGTCAAGGGTGGCTTGGTCACCAGCTGGCTGGGCAAATTCCCCAGGATATGTCTAGATTAAAATCCACCTACTAGCCTCCCAGGAGACCTGGGACCCAGCAACATAGCGATGGGACACCGGGTCCTGCCCCGGGAGCTCACAACTGAGGAATCTATTCATTTGTATTTATCTTCCAACCCATAGACATCTCTTGGGCCGGGGGACGGCGATGCTTTGATGAGTGTTACAGGTTCAATTACAGTCCCCCAAAGTGTATGTTGAAGCCCTTACCCGCAGCACTTCAGAATATGGCCTTATCTGGACACAGGGGTGTTGCCGACGTCATCAAGTGGAGGTTATGCTGAAGTAGGGTGGCCCTTAATCCAACAGGACTGACGTCCTTGTGAGAAGAGGGAGGACAGCCGCATGAAGGCACAGGCACAAGAGGGGAACACCAAGTGACAACAGAGGAGAGACTGGAGGGGGGCCTGGACGAGTCGGGGCACACAGCGGATTGCGGGCAGCTGCCGGCCCGGGGGAGGCGAGGAAGGGGTCTCCCCTGCAGGCCCTGCTGACACCTGATTGCAGCCTTCTGGCCCCCAGAGCTGCGAGACAACATTTTTGTTGTTTGACGGCACTCTGTGGTGCTGTGCTGCAGCGTCCCTAGGACACGACAACAGTGAGTGACGTGGTCCTAGGCCTGCTGGAGCCACCGAGTAAGCAAGGGGGAGATGGACACAGGTACGCAGGTTGACAAGTAATTGTATCTTCACAAGACGCGGCGCTGTGGTCATGGTAGCTGGCCTTTACCCCATGGTCACTGCCTGTCACAGCCTCTCCCTATAACTCCTTTAATCCCCACACCCAGTCCAGGAAGTGGTGCTTTTTTTTTTTTGAGAAAGAATCTCACTCTGTTGCCTGGGCTAGAGTGCCATGGTGTCAGCCTAGCTCACAGCAACCTCAAAGTCCTGGGCTCAAGCGATCCTCCTGCCTCAGCCTCCCGAGTAGCTGGGACCACAGGCACTCTAATTTTTTCTATTTTTAGTAGAGACGAGGTCTTGCTCTTGCTCAGGCTGGTCTCAAACTCCTGAGCTCAAGTGATCCTCCCGCCTCGGCCTCCCAGAGTGCTAGGATTACAGGTGTGAACCACCACACCTGGCCAAAAGGAAACAGGTGTTGTTATGATGTCCATTTCACAGATGAGGAAACCCAGGGACAGAAGGTCAAATACTTTGCCGGAGGCCACACACTGGTGTATGGCAGGGGAGGGTTGGACCCAGGCGGTTGGTCCAGATCCCGCACGTCTAGCCACTCCTCCATGTCCGCATGAAGGAAGCAAGGAGGAAGATGAAGGAGGCGTGTGGGGCAGGGCCGTGTTTAGGAGGAGAACACCACTGCGCCCAGCCGAGAGCCAAGGGTCCTTTCAAACACGAGTCAGACCATGCTGTCTTCCTCCTATTCAGACCTGCAGTGGCGTCCCCATTCTGGAAGGCCAGGCTCCTTGATCTGGCACACGAGGGCTACACTCTGCTCCTCACCCACCCCTCCCGCTGCGGGAAGCCCAGCCCAGGTGGAGGGTCAGGGCACGGACTTGGAAGTGAGGTGGGGATCTGAGCCTGAAGCTGCTTCTGTCGCCTGCTGGCAGTGTGACTTCTGACCCTCAGCCCTTCTGTAAAATGTAAAACCTCTTCACCTCACAGTTGTTGGAGGTTTCAGGAAATAAGGAATGAAAAGTACCCGGTTCACAGCAGGCACTGTGTAGACGGTGCCCACCCTGTGCCTCCCTCTGCCCCGTGCTGGAAGTTGCTGCACAGCTGACCCTGACGTGCGGGCCAGTCCCCTGCCTTTGCTCAGGCTGTCTCTCTGTCCCGGATGTCCTTCCCTCCCTTCTTTGCTTCTGGAATCCTTAGTCGTCCTTCAAGATTCAGCTTGAAGCGTGCCTTGACCCCGACCCTTCACCTAGGGGCCGGGGCTCCCCACCAGGGACTCCCAAAGACATCTCCAGGGAGACCCATCCATAAGAGAAGCCCCACCCATGAGCTCACTCTCTCCCCTGGGGGTCAGGGTCTTAGCTGGGTCTTGCCTCAGTGTACCCATGCTGACCATGCTCTGGCGCCCAGCATCCTCACCCAGCCCCTGGCCTCACTGTCACCTCTCACTTGTCCATCTGCCCAGCAGCTGGTCCCCAAACAGCCCCTCCCTCATCGGCTGTCCTGCCATTCCCTGTCTGCCAAGTGTCAGCCTCAGCAGGGGCTGTGGGGGCATTGCCCCCTCTCCCCAGTGGACAGGCAGATTATATAGCTGTCTCTCCCGGAAGAGAGTGGGTGACAAGGGTAATTAGCCGCCTGCCAGCTAGCCACCCAGGAGCCGGCTCTGCCCTGGGGCTGGTGACAAGGGGGAAGGCCTCTTTTGCCTCCCACACTGGCCAGTGTCTCCCCTCCTGAGGGCTTCTAGGCGTAGGAGCCTTGAGGGTGCCCAGCCCCCAGTCCTCTAAGGGGGCTTGTCAACCAAGAAGACACATCCTGTTGGGGGGCAGTGGAAAGAGTTCTGCCTGCGGCCTTAGGAGGCCTGGGTTCTAGTCCTGCCTCTGCTTTGCTGTGTGACCCTGAGCAAGTCACTTCCCCTCTCTGAACGGACCTGGCTGGGGGATGGTGAGCTCCATGCCCCTCCATTGTGTGACTGTGCAAACATGTCAATTGCCCGCCGAACACCCGTTGCCTCCCTCCCTCCCTGCTTGCCGACCATACTCCAATTTTGTATGGGGTTGCCATGTCCCCCACCTGCATAGATGGATCAGGGCTGGCCTAAGCTAATCACATCCCCCAATTTCCCAGCTTCCCCTGACTATGGCTGGCCAATGAGGTATAAACTGAATTCGTGTAGGGTTTCAGGAGAGTTTTCACTTTTTCTAAAACAAGGTGCAGACTGGATTAATAGGGTTCTTTAGGGCCCCAACTTCCATTTTTCTTGACAGGAATCTAGACAGGATGCCTGGAGGTGTGGCAGCCATTGTGGCACCATAAGGTTGAAAGTCAATGCCTAAGGCTGGTAGAGCAGGAGACTGGAGGACATCGCCAGGCCAGCACGATGGGCAGCTCACCTCCGAAGTCCTTGTCACATGAGAAGAGGAGACCTTGAAGCACTGAAGCCACAGTTTTTATGTTTTCTTTGATTTGTGACCAAATGTGTTCCTCACGGACACAGATTAGATTCTGTCTGTGGGTGTCTTCATTGCTCTAGGCCATTTTAGGATACCTGGAGCCTGTACCTTGGTGGCATTATTAAATACTTGTTGACCGAAGGCTGGGGTGAGAGCTGGGAGTCAGGGAGGCTGAAATAGGCGCCGTGGGAGGGAGGGAATCAGGGACTTATGGTGGATCAGGCAACGAGGAGTCTGTCCTCTGACCTCGGCTGTCCTGATCATGAGAGACCACAAGGTGCCACCCACCTGACCCCAGCTCTCCTGGACTCCTCTGGGACGACCCCTACTTGTTCCCCAGAGACATCGCCCTACAGGAAAAGGCAGCAAATGGAGGACTCCGGGCCCAGCTCCTCTCCTGGCCCCCTTCAGTGGTGGCGCCCACTTGCTCAGTCAACTTGGCCAGCAGGCCAGGGCCCTGTGTGGGATGTTGCGGTGAGCCCCGCCCTCTGTCAGCTCATTATACTCTGGGTAGGCCCAGGGAGGGGATGGAGCCCACGGGAGGGCCTGTCCCAGCTGTGGAGGGCCAGGGAGAGGCGGGATCCAAAGGGATGCCAGGTAAAGAGGGAAAGAGGGTTCCAGAGAGTGGAACCAGCACATGCAAAGGCCTGGCTGGCTCAGCAGGGAGAGTGGACAGGGACGGGGACAGTGGTCCCCACCTGCTGAGCAGGCGGGGCAGAGAGGAGACAGAGGGGTGGGAAGTGAGGGCTGGTGCCTGGGGGGATGAGTCCCACTGGGATCTATGTACAGGGGTGTGTTCACGGGTGGGCAATGGCCACGAAGACTCCGAGTGTTTGAGCCAGAGGAACAGGCGTTGGGGGAGATTTTGGAGCCGCCCTCAGGTCTCTGCTGCGTCTCCGAGGCTGTAGCTAAAAGAAACTGTACAAAATGGGCACCTGCCACATGGGCGTGTTCATGGGAATTAATCCACTGGGATGGGTGACCCATGGAAGGTCTGCAGTTTCCATCTGTCCCACGTGCAGACGAGGGGAAGGGGCACCCTTGCCCTGAGCTCAGCGCTGGCCCACGGCGACCACAACCCTAGACATCTGTCCCCACCACCAACGCCATTCAGGCCCCGGGGAACAGCCCTCCCCTTTCCTCAATCTCGATCCTGGATCCAAACGGTGGTCTGAGTCTGAACATCGCGGGGAAAGTTTGTGGTTGTGCTGCTGCTGACCTAGGAGATGGGTTCTGCTTCTGAGGACAAGGATGACTTGAGCTTCTGTTCGAGAAAAGACTAATTGTTAATTTGCCAAATCTTCCCCCTCAGTGAGCACAATGCAATAGATTCTTGCAGGCCAAAATCTTTCTCACTAGGATCCATTTTTTTGCTCTTCTTCACGAAGCAACTCTTCTTTTTTTTTTTTTTGGCCAAAGCTAAGAAGATACACATAGCAACTCTTGGTTCCAGAGGTTCTTGTGCATTAATGCAATATCCACAACCGTGCCCATAGTGGCTGAGGAATCTCTCACAATGTTTAAACAACTCATATTCCTCTTATATTTGTATCTATAAATTTAGATGTAACATGCATGAAATGTGATACTGATTCTTTACGTCACCAACTAGATAGGTGTCAAGCAGTATAATTGCTAATAGTGTTATTTTTCAAAAAATGATTAATAAAATATCATTAAAATTTTAAAAAATGAATACAAATTCACATTTAATTTAACACAATGATGTCAAATGTTATATTAATTATAATTTGTATTTTTACCTTTTCATCTCAATAAATAATTTTGAATATTTTAGACAAATGGCATTTTAGAAATATTTTTAAAATCTTACTTGGACTATAATTTACCTTTTGGATGAAAAACTATGCTTGATTTCTTGAGCCTTTATACATCTCTACTGTCACTAGAACACAAATTAGTAATTTTGGTGAAATGAAGGCATGAACATTTTTATGGAATAAAACTATAAGAATTTATGAATTACGTATGTCTGTATTTTATCACTTGTCTAAACACAGCCGGCCCATCAATGGAACACCCAAACACACCAGCTTTCGAGTATATAAAAACCAGAGCTTTACACGTAATTTTCAATTTTGCCACTATGAAGGTGTGTCTGTCAAGGTAAGAGAAAAGAACATTTATTTAACAGTTTGCTTGGGTTTTAAATATTTAGGCATATGGTATGTGGATCTTCATTTGTGCTCATGCAAATATTAGAGGCAGGTTTGGGCTTTTTAAAATAATAGCTTTATTAATACCATTTACGGGAACCTTAGTTTCCCCTTCTGAAGTATACGCTTCAGTGGCTTTCAGTATAATTGCAAAGTCATGCATCAGTCACCACTGTCTTATTCCAGAACATTTCATCGCTCCCCAAAAACCCTGCACCCGCTCACAGCCCCTGAAATCACTAATCTACTTTCTGTTTCTATGAATTTGTTGATTCTGGACATTTCATAGAAATGGAAATATACAATATGTGTCTTTTTGTATCTGGCTTTTTCACTTAGCATGATGCTTTGAAGGCTCACCCATGTTGTAGCATGTGTCAGTACCTCATTCCTTCCTATTGCTGAGAAATATTCCATTGTACGGATACACGCATTCATCAGTCGATGAACACGGGCAGTCCCTGGGTTATGGACAACCGGACTTACAGTGTTCCATACTTACGAAGGGGCTCCCAAGTCTCCCCAGAAGGATAATTTATGATGAAATAATTAAATACATAATTTTGGAACTAGTCTCTTCCACGCGTGTACACAAACCCACGTGGTGTAAGCGGTTGGTCGGTGCAGCGTCCTTACGCCCGCGGCGCGTCTGGTTGTTTACACGCTCACTTCCGCAGCATCACTTTCGTCGGAACTTTCTCGCACGATTTTGTGAGTCTGTGTTCACCCTATGACCAGGCCTCCAAAGCGAAAATGCACTGCAGGTCCAGGTGAGCCTGCAGCGAAGAGAAAGGTGGTGACATGGAAACTAAAGTAGAAACAATTAAGCTTTCAGGGAAAGGCCAGACGCCACCATTCACTGGGAAAACATCAGGCTTCAGTCTCTCAACTATCGGAACAATTAGAAAGGATAAAGTGAGAATAATGGAACATGTGAAAGGCTCCAATGAAAGCATCAATTATTAGTAAGCAGTGCAGTGGATTAATTATTGAAATAGAAAGGTTATTATCGATTTGGTTAGATGATCAAAATAAGCATTCCCATTAGCCTCGCGTTGATGCAACATTAGGTGAATGTTAACTTTTAATATTCCTTTTTGAAATTTTTCCTATCTCCTAACTAACCAGTATAAGTTTGTTTTTATGTTCTGTTTGTTTGAATTAAAAGAAAGAACACAATAGTTTCTGTAACTTAATATCATAACAGTACAGGGGTATTATTATTACAGTGTTACACTGTATTATTATTACTACATATGAGACATTATAATATTGTTATGATTATGATTATTATTGTATATGCGCTGTTCATCAGGGATCCGAGTTACACACAAATCCGAAATAAAGATGTTCTCAGGAACGTATCTGGTCCGTAATCAGAGGACTGCCTGTGCTAAAATTGTTGCCATTCTTCTGTTATGAATAGTGCTCCTATGAACATTCATGTGCAATTTTCTGGTGGACATATGTTTTCAATCCTCTTGAAGGTAATTTCAATACCTAGGAGCGGAATTGCCGGGCCATGTGGCAACTCCGTGTTTAACTTTTTGAGGAACTGCCAAACTGTTTTCCGAAGTGGCTGCACCATTTTGTATTCCCATCAGCAATGCACAAGGGTTCCAATGTCTTCATATCCTTGCCAGCACTTGTTATTGTCTTTTTCATTACTGCCGTCCTAGTGGGTGGGAAGTGGGCTCTCACTGTGGCGTTCATTTGCATTTCCCTCCTGACTGGTGATATTGAACATCTTTCATGCGCTTATTGGCCATTTGTACATCTTCTTTGGAGAAATGCCTACTCAAATGCTTTGCCCAGTTTTTTAATTGAGTGATTCAGGTCCGGTTTTAATACTTACAGGGATAATGCAACAGTCGTGAAGGCCCTGGCACGGAGCTTCGTACTTGATTTGATGTTAGCCTATGCACTTTGGGGTGGGCAGACTTTTAACCTTTTAGTCTTTACAAAGGCAGTTACTGCCACCTTGAATGGCTTCTCTTCTCATCTCTTCAGCAAAGACTTCTTTAAGCCTTCTCCGCAATCCTTCTCTGATCACAGAGTGACAGCTGGCTGGGCTGCAGACCAGAGTGAGCTGTAGCCTGTGGCTAAGCACTCGGGCTCTAGAGCCTGCAGGATTCATGCCCTGGCTCTCTCAAGCCTCAGCTGTGCAACCTGGATGACTAACTCCTCAGTTTCCCCCTCTGTAAGCTGGAAATGATAACACCGTCCTCACAGAGTTGTTGCAAGGACTTGCCAAGAACATACGCGCAAATCCTGTTGCATCTTGTGCATGATCAACGCTTGGTAGACTTCTCCTTGGGCAGAGCACTTCCAATGACAGCGTCACTATTTTCACGACAGGACTTTCCATCTGTGGATGGTGTTAATTGGAAGAAGCCCTTGGGCTGTTTGGCTGAAAATTGCCTCCCTGTGATCCCTACCTGCAGGGACCCGGAGCAACGGGGGCTGGGTCCAGGCTCGACAGCCCCTGCTCCTGGGAGCCCCTGGGTCTGTGGGCTCCCCCATCTCCAGCCCCAACTGTCCATCCACTCCTCCCCTCTACTCCCCTCTGTGTCACCCACGCCTCCTCCCTCCTTTCCAAGTGGCGTGTGACTGCTCAGGGGATGTGAGAGGCAGCTGGAAAGTGACACAACACCCCTTAATTACCCTTGTTCCTTCTGTATCCCAGCACCTAAATTTAGCTGGCAGAGCCTGGGCACTGGGGACCCAGCTCCTCCCTCCCCAGGCCCCCCGCCCTCTCAGAGGCAGGAAAGGAGCCCCGGGAAGGCCGGGCTTCCCCCACCTCATCCTGGGGGTGGGTCAGGGAGGCTGCTGAGAGGCCGGGTGGGGGACTGGGCTTGGGTAGGGACAGAGCAGATGCCACTGGCCCAGCCCTGCCCTTCTTAATGATGGGGAAGCCTGAGAGGGAGGGTGGGACAAAGTGTCCAGAGTGGTAGGGCACAGGCTCAGGAGACCACGGGCTCTCAGCCTCCATTCTGCCACCTGCCAACTGTGTGAGCTTGGGCGAATCACCAGACCCCTCTGGGCATGTTTCCTCTGCTGCAAAACGGGGACCTCCCATGTAAGGTGGCCGTGAAGTCTAAATGAGATTGTACATGTGAAGCACGAAGCACCAACAAGCACCCAGTGCACGCAGCCACAATTGCTGTCAACGTTGCAGTGGGCACCCAGGCCTCTAGGCTCATATTTTAGTGCTCATCCCACGAACGCACTCCTCCTTCCTCAGTGACTCTTGATGCCTGTTTCAGATGGAGACATCGAGGCAAAGAGAGGTTAATTACCACGCCCAAGGTCACCCAGCTAGTTGGCAGCAAGGCTAGGGTCTGATCCCAGGTCTGCAGGCACCCAAGCTGTCAGCAGCTATGCCTTTCCCTGCATTGTTTTGGCCCAGGGTTCTCAGCTGTTCCAAGCCCTTCTCAAGGCCCACCACCTCCAGGAAGCCTTCCTGGCTGGCTCCAGCACAGCGCAGGTTGCTCGAGGCTCCCTGGCAACAGTATGTCTGCTCCAGACCACAACCTCCTCCCCGGCTCCAGGACAGGCTCTGGAAAGGGAGCGCCTGCTGTTGCTTCTGTGAGTCTTTGGGGTTCCAGGACAGACCAAATGAATGACAAGTCACTAAACTTTGGGATCAACAGGAAAGGGGAACCAGCAGGTGGGAACAGAAAAGTGAGTTGGGGTGGAGAGCTGGACCTGGAGGGAGTGTGCTCCATCCCAGAGTGGGGAGGCCAAGCGCATCCTGGTCAGGAACGGGGGCTCCAGGGCCAGTCAAGCCTGGAGTTGATGCCCCCATTTCTGGATCTCTGGGCCTCAGTCCGTCATCTGCAGAACGGGGCAGTAGACGCCAGCCTCCTAGAGGCAGAGGGAGGATTGAGACAACCTCGCAGGGACCAGTCTGCCCCACCCTGTGCCCTGCGTGGTCAGTGGCCTCCAGGTCCGTGGGAGCGAGACGTAGCCTGAGCCTTTTCTGTCACCTGAGGCAGCCGCTCAGACATGGCCCCTCTGCATGGAGGGCTCTTCCGGAGGACCCCATGGAGGGAGCTGGGGTATGGCTTTGCTACCCCCCAGCCCCGGCTTCTTGGTCACACTGGAGCACCCGGGCACCACCCGTCATGGGCACCCTTGTGGGGGGCCTGGAGCAGCCCCTGCCCCTCCACTGCCCTGGCCCCTGGTCTCCAGTGCCACCAATGCCAGGCTGTCATCAGGGTTTCCAGGGACATATTATCTCATTTAAACCTCCCAGGGAGGTGCTGGCATCATCCCATGTCACAAGTGAGGAAATCAAGGCACAAAGGGGTTAAAGAACCTTCTAGAAGGGTGGAACTTGTACTCAGACACTCTTCTGCCTCCCTGAGCAGGATGAGACCGTCTGCCCTGATGGGTCAGGGTTAGGGTTAGGGTAATGCGACAGTTCTGCAGCATGGGAGCTGGTGCTTCGAGGCGTGTGCTAAAAAGAGCGTTTCAGAAGTCAGATCCTCCCTGGAAAGTCCCCTCCCTGAGGAAGCTCGCAGAGTGTGAACTTCCCTCCTGAAATACCCCCCTTCATCATCAGCATCATCATCATCATTGTAATTAAAATGATAGTGCTATACTAGCAGCTAATATTTTTTGAGTAGGTTTTATGTGCCACACACCATCCTAAAATTCGACATGTGTTAACTCATTTAAGACTCACGACGACTCTAGGAGGACGGTCTCATTGTCCAGATGAGGAAACTGAGGCTCAGAGAGCCCAAATCACTGGGTGAATCCCAGAGCGGGTGGTAGAGTCAGGATTGAATTAATTCATCCCACCTGCTCTGAACCTCCGTCTCGCCGCCTCCTTCTGCCTCACCTGCTGCGAATCCCCCCGATGTTGGGGGTCGTGTCCCCCCACCAGGAGGGGCCTGAGCAGCAGCCAGGACAACGAGGAACGGCCAAGGCACGCCAGCCCCCGCACAGGCGGGAGGAGTGGGCCTGGCCCTTGCGGTGGCCTGGGTGGTCCTGGTGGAAGCCCCCGACCCCCAGCCCTCCCCCCAGGGCGTAGGACGTGCCCTGGGAGTGTCCCAAGGTGCTCCTGGAGGCGCAGGAGCCTCAGACAGAACCAGACAGAATGGCGGAGCCTGAGCCGTGAGGGGGTGTTTCCCAGCTGCTCCTGTTCTCGACAGATCCAGTAAGTGGCGCGACCGGGCAGAGCGGTGCCGGGCCTTAACGACTGCTCCCCGGGCTCCGCAAGGAGAAGGCTCTTCCGGTAAAGGGCCCCATTAAACCCTCAGCCGGGGCCGCCTTTCCCCGTCTCCATCGCGGCCCAGGGGAGGGGCACGTGTCCGGTCCTCTCAGAGAGCGCTGGACGCTGTGAGGGTCACATTGCAGGGGCTTCATTAAAGGGCAGCATTTTATTTTTGTTATTATTATAATAATAAGACAGAGATAAGACCACACGACCCTGTATACTGGGATGGGCTAAAAGGAGCCACACAGCAATGCCAAAGGGGTTAAATACAGTTCCCGGTGTCCCCGTAATCCCATGGCTCTCAGGGCCCTGAGTCGCAGAGTTGGGGAGACCAGGCGGGTCTGGACGGGGCCGGCACAGGAATCCAGCTCTCTCGGGATGCTGCGTGTCGTCTGCAACAAGCACAGGGCGTGTCCAAGCTCCTGCTGCGACTCCCTTCCCTCCACCGGGCTCGGAAAACGACACCCCGAAGTATGGGGCTTCGGCACGCTGGGGACTTTGAGCTAAAGGAGACTGGAAGGTCTCGGAAGCAAAGTCTGTCTCTGACCTTCTCCTGTCCTGACCTTCCCCGCTCCCCTCCCTCCCACAAGGCAAGCCACAGAAAGTAGGATTCCTCTTCCCCACCGTGGGCCAGAGAAAGTAGAAATATCACCATAAACTCCCTGCCTCTCTGTGTAGGAGCTGGCCGGAAAGCAATTCTCCACCCACCTGGCCTGACAGTGGACCGTCACACTGGCACTTCAGAGGGTCCTGCCGCCTGCTCAGGAGTAAGCGACGCTGCACAGAGGGGCCAAGAAGAATGTGCACAGACAGGTCTCGCTGGGTCTCCCCGACTCAGTCTGTCACCACTAGATCATATCACTTTTGTCCAATCACATTTCTGCAGGGCTGTTTATTCTTCATGGAGTCTCAGCATGGAAGTGGACGGCCGTCCCTGGGTCTTTGGATCTTCATTCTGAAGACTCTCGTGTCACCTAAAACTTTGGTTAGATAAATTTGTTATGCTTTTCTCTTGTGAGCCTGTCTTTTGCTATGGAAGAGTCATCTGTGACCCTTGTGATGGGTGAGGAAAGTTATTACCCCGTTCCACCTCCATGCCTGGAGGAAGACTTGGGAGAGTCTCATGAAAGCAGATACCTGGAATATAATCATAGCGTGTCTGTTACTGCTTAAGAGGGGTAAAATGCCCCTGGGGTTTTTCTTTCTTTCTTTTAATCTAGTTTGTGGATTTATTTCAGTAGCAGGACAATTGTGTATAAAAGGGCTCTAGGGGTTAATTCTTGACCTGTGTGTGTTTAGATATAAAGGAGATAGAAAAACCCAAAGAAACAGTGTGGTGAACTGTAATATAGAAGTTTATCTTTCTCTCAAGTAAATGACATTTGGAGGTATCTGGCCCAGGCCTGGTGTGGAAACTCTTTTTTTTTTTTTTTTTTTAATTTGTTTTCCCAAAAGATGATCTTAATAGTTTGGAAACTCTAAAAACATCAGGAACCCAGATCACTTCTTTCTTATTGCTTGATCATCCTTAATATGTAGCTTTTACCTCATGCTCCAAGATAGTTGCTCCAACTCCAGCAATCACATGCATCTTCCTTTCCTTTCAGAAAGAAGAGGAAAAAGGGTGCAACCCTTTGCCTTTGAGTGACATTACTTCTTACATAAGAAGAACTTAATCACACAACCATACCTGGCTGTAAGGGAGGCTGGGAAATGTAGTCTTTATTTCAGACGGTTATACGCCCAGCTAAAAACCAGAAGTCCTGTGGCAAAGAAGACAGAGAGAACAGATGTTGGTGAATAGTTAGCAGTCTCTGGCACACCACAGTATTCCTCCAATCCACTGGGGAAAAGAGGCAGTGTACTTTCTGCACTAAGCCCAGGTAGCCTTGTTCGTATATGTTACTTGTTCTTCTAAGAGCAAGACTCGGTCCTCCAGAACCGAACCCTGGGCCTGGCATTCAGGGGCCTTAGCCTCTGGGTCTCATCAACTGCCACACCCTCTGTAGCCTTTGCCTAGCCTCTCTGGGTCACCTGCCTGCTCCATTTCTTCCTCCTGCCTTTATTCAGTGGTGGGGTCTCGCTCTTTGGCCCAGGCTAGAGTACAGTGGCACAATCATAGCTCACTGCAGCCTCCAACTCCTGGGCTCAAATGATCCTTCTACGTCAGCCTCCCCAGGAGTTGGGACTACAGGGTGGTGTAACCATGATCGGCTAATTTTGTTCATTTTTGTAGAGACGGTGTTTCCCTGTGTTGCCGAGGCTGGTCTTGAACTCCTGGCCTCAAGCGAGCCTCCCGAGTAGCTGGAGTTACAGATGTGAGCCACTATGCCCTGCTCCCACCTCATGCTTCAAGCCTATTTCCTCTTCCCAAAGGCCCCTCCTGGCCCTCCTCTGCCAGGGGACTCCTATTCAACCTCGAAGACCCACCACGGACGAGCCGCCCTGCCAGTGCAGCCTCACTGGGCCTCTCCAGGAGAGAATCAGAATCACTTTCTCCTGCCCTCCCCTGGGCTTCCGGAGCCTTCCGTCATCCCTCTATTTATAGTTCAAGTCAGGTGCCCCTGGACACGTTGCCGGGAGGGAAGGGCCTCGGCTGGGAGAGCCGGTTCTGTGACCTGCCTGGGGAAGGGCTGGGATTTTCCAGGACAGCTCCTCGGGCCCGACGTCCCCTCACTACATCTGCGTCCTGGGAGACGGAGCCCCACACCCAGACAGCCCCGCCACGTGCACTAGGAGAACACTCGTCTCCCTGGCTGTGCGCGCCCGGGAGGCCGGTGTGCCTGTCTCCAGCCCGGCCTGAACCCACGGTGGCCGGTGGATCTGAGTCACTGGGCTTGGGTCGGGTGGTCTCTGCGTTGGGGAGGGCTCTGGGGGGGTCATGCCAGTTCTGGGGGAGGGTCCCAGCTTCGAGAGCTGGGCACAGGGGCGGACTCTCTCCTCTGATGCTAGGCTTCCCTCCCGGTGCCCTGGCAGGTCCAGACCACCTGCCATGGCTGGCGGGGAAGCAGCTGCCCTCCAGAAAGCCGAGCAGGGAGAGAAGGGCCCTGTGTCTCCATACTCAATGTCACTGTCACCTCCCCACATCCAGCCCGGCCCCTCCCAGGCAGCTCCTCGCCGGCTCGTAACACCCAGGCTGGATTCTTTGGCCTCCCCAAGCCGCTGCTTGAGCACCCCCATCACAGCCTCCCCACCCCCACCCCCAGAGGCCTCTCTCCACCCCGTGCCCCAGGTGTTGCCACCCCCATTCTGCCAGGAGGCTGACAAATCTGAATTCTGAGCCCGCGTGGCCTGAAGTCTTGGGCCCAACCCACCCCCCTCTGCCCCCACCCCCACTTACACGCCCACTTGCAGATACAGACAGACACCGACGCCAGGGACGTCCACCGGCTGTCAGCTGAGTGTCTCCCCTGCCCTTTCACAAGCCCCCACGCCCAGCCCTGACTACCCGGACCTGGCCCTTGACCCCTGAGTGCAGGAACACCCTGAGCGAGGCCTGCAGGCCAAGCTGACCAGCACCTCCCTGCCTGCTGTGGGCCACGTGACCAGCTGAGTCCAGCACCTCTGCCCCGAACCTCTCCTGAACCAGGACTGAGTTTAGGCGTTCAGAATCAGATGGACCTGGCTGTGTGACCTTAGGCAAGTTGCTAACCCTCTCTGAGCTCTGACATCTGTCACTGATCTCAATGACACGTGGGGCTCCCAAGGGGCCTGAGGAGGGGACCAGTGGGCCCCCATGTCCCTGCGGGTTTGAGACCCCACTCTTCCCTCCCTTACCCTTGGAAGGTGAGGGCAGAAGGCTCCCCCATAGGGGTGGGTTAGAAGGGGGAGGGAGACCAGGGTGCCTCCCCGCCTTGCCCCAGGAGCTGGCAGCCCCCAGTCCCGCCTGTCTCAGAGACCACTGGGGGGACTGCTCCGGCGGAGGGACGAAGGTGCTGGTGCCAACCAGGAGAAGCAGTCTAGGGCGCCTCCTAGTGGACACCGAGGGAACGTCTACCCTGGCTGACCGGTAGTCCAGACCTGTCATTTAAGGCCCTCAGCTGGAAGTCAGGGTACAGTCTTGACCCCTTCGTTCCAACTGTGGCAAGAGGCACCTCCTTCAGGGAACCCCAGTTTCCTCTTCCACAAAACAGAAATAATGATGACACCATCGCATGGGACCATGGTGAGGCTTCAATTGAGTGACCCAAGAGACCCGCCTTGCACACAGCAATGTTTTCCAGTTTAGGGAGGCCAGGGCTGTGTGAGGACCGCAGCACGCTGGTGGCCAAGCCAGGGTGCGCCAGGGGCTCAGACTCCTGGGCCAGTGTTCTTGCTACTCCTGGGTGCCGTCTCAACGCGACCTCAGATTCTCCGGGCGGATTCATTCCCCCATGTGGCTCTGGGCATTTTCAGATGTTTAGCACCATTAACACGCCTGTCCCAGCAACGGGCTTACAAATGCATCCAATTACCTTTCCTGCCAATAATTAGGGGACATGACTTCTTTTCCAGCGTTTGCAGGGATTTCTCTGTTCCCATCTCCTGCCCAGAAGACAGAAGCCATGTGAGCCCCTCGTGTGATCTGGCCCCAGCTGGGGCCACGTGGCACTGGCCCCGAGCGTGGAGTCTTTGGGTCCTCTGCCGGGGACCACGGCTGGCCTGGGCGCCAGGGCCCACGGCCTGGTGGAACCTTGCTCCTGTTCCAGGTGAGCGATTGTGGGGGGGCGGTGTGCAGAGGAAAGAGGCTTCCCAGTGGGGAAGGGGATGTAAAAGGGGCCCCAGACTCAGCCCCAGCCCCAGGGGACGCGTTTATTCGATCTCTGATGGAGGGTGGAGGGGCCCTTTCTGAAATGCATGCTGGGTATCGGCAGCAGCTCCCCAATTCCTCTAGCATGGTGCTGGGCACTGAGCAGACAGGAGGGGCATTCAACCTCGCTGACACTAGCGGACTCTCTCTTCTTCCTTAGGCCATGTGTTCCTCTGGGGACGGCTGGCGGCGAGGCTGATGGAGTTACGGGATTACGGGCTGGAGCTCGGCCATGTCCTCTTGCTGGGTCCCTACTGCTGCAGCCCTAGAATCACCTCTTATGTCTTAGGATGACCCACCTGAAGGGGACACACTCATAAAGCCATACACGCCGTGCCAGGCCAGCTTTAAGGAAACAGCCACAAATAAACAGATGCACAGACAGGCAAAGACAGACACCGCTTCACCAAGCGACCTTGAAAAGACTCAGGCAGACAACACACACACACACACACACACACACACGCACGCACGCACGGAAGGGAAGGGAGCGGTGTCAGGGAAGAACCAGGCAGGCGCTTTGGGGAGGGGGCTGAGAGCTGGGGGTGTGCGCAGTGGGCTGGGGAGTCTGGGGACTCTGAGGGAGGGGGCGGAGCTGTTCCCCCTCCTGGCCAGATCACCTTGCCCAAGGCGCCCACCAAGGAGAGTGTGGGGCAGCGAGGACAGGGCCTGAAGCTGGTAACCCGACCCTGGGCCTGGGCAGCACTGGGGGATCAGATGTCTCCGGGAGGCACCTTGAAGGTGCTCACACCCCAGCCCCTCCCTGCTGAACAGGGCTTTCACCTTCTCCCTGGTTGTCCCACCCTCGCCTTTCCCTGTCCCCCCAGCTCACCCGTTCCGTTCCCTCCCCAATGGGGGGCACACCCTCACTTACCTCCCTGCCTTCGGGGATGCTGTCTGGCTGCCTGCGACCCTCTCCCCCTGCCCTCTGCACCCCCTACCTCTGGCCTTCACCCCAGTCTCCAAGCAAACACCTGCTCACCTTCCAAGGCCCAGCAAGGCCTCTCTGTCTGGGCAGCTTCCCTCCACCCCCAGCAGAATTCACCTCTGCCTCCCCGTGCTCTGCTCCGGGCACAGACCTCTGCCGAGCTCCAAACGCCTCCGGTTGTAATACTCCTAATACTCCGTTCACACGGCTGAGTCCTTGACTCCACTCTGCTGAGACACTTGTGCTTTCTTCTATTTTGTACCGAGGGCAACGGGAGGCCATGGAACAGTTTTAACAGAGCTGTGCGACAGGATTGGGTTTGTGGTTCAGAAAGTTCACAGAGCAGCTGCAGGGAGAGGGGGGAAGATTCCGGAGACATTCAGGGTACAACCTTCCCCCAAGCAGCAGTCCCCAAGCCTGGCCACAGGTCCAGATCCCCTGGGGAGATTTTAGAACAATAGATTCCTGGGCTCCACCCGGGTGCACTTGAATAGGATCCCAGAGGCCAGGGCCAGTATCTGTTTTGTTTTGTTTTTATTGTGACAAATAACCCATATAACATAAAAATGTATCATCGTAGCCATTTTTAAGTGTACTGTTCAGTGGTGCTAAGTGTATTCACATTGTTGTAAAACAGATCTCCAAACTTTTTCTCTTGCAAATCTGAAACTCCATACCCATTAAACAGCAATTTTCCACCCGCCCCCTCCCAGCCCTTGGCAACCACCACCCTACTTCTGTTTCTATGAATTTGACTACATCACATGGCCCATATGAGGGAATCACACACGGTTCGTTTTTTTGTGACTCAGAATCTGTATTTATTTTGTAAGATTCTGGCATCTGGCAAGGGCCTTCTTGCATCATACAAGGCAGAAGACAGAAAGGCAAAAGAGGGGGAGAGAGAGAGAGAGAGAGAGAGAGAGAAAGAGAGAGAGCGAGTGCACAGAATCTATATTTTTAAAATATCCCTAAGTAGTTCTCATGCAGCCGTGTGGCCTGGAGTTTGGGAACCCCTGTCCGTGTCACTCAGGCTGAAAGGTGCCTTCTGCTTGTCTCTTTGCTTTTAGAAGCAAAATCAGACTCTAGGGACCCCTAGGCCTTGAGTTTCTTTTGACCTCTGGGGAGCATTTTCTCCCAGACGGGCCCTTGAAGTCGGCTAGAGTCAGACCAGGTAATAACCCAACACCCCAAATTATTATAATTTTCGTCACTTACATTTATATACTGTTCCAGGTACTGGCTACTCAAAGTGTAGTCTCGCATCCCTGGGAGCCGATTAGACATGCAGAGTCCCAGGCCCGCCCTGACTGCTGAGTCATGTTCACAAGCTCCTGGGAGGATTCGTGTGCACAGAAAAGTTTGGGAGCACAGCTTGGAGGTGCATGGAACAGGGTCTGCTGGGGGCTGGCGGAGGGAGGCCTGACCCCACAGCTCCCTGGGAGGGGCAGGAGAGAGTCTGGGAGGTGGCCCAGGTCTGTCCCATCCCTCTGCCACAGCTGCCTTTCAATGAAGATGTCCCCACACACTTGTCAAAGGCCTGCTGGTGGCTTAGTCCCTGGCCCTCAGCCACCTGCCTTGTGACCAGCTCTCACAGATCCCAGCTACAAATTCCCAGGGCAGCCTGGCTGCGGGAAGACAGGCCTGCACTTGGCCTTGGCCAGGCCAGGCACAGGCCCTTGCAGTAGGGCCAGCTCTCATCATATCCCAGCAATCACATCCGTCGTACTTGTCATAGTGGCTTACTGAGCACCTAATTAAGTGCCAGGCACTGAGAAAAGGACTCAGCAGGCACCAGGTCACTTGGTCCTCACAAAACCCCATGAGTATGTCACAGGGATTAGCCCCATTTGGCAGACAAGGAAACCAAGGCTCAGAAAGGTGAAGTGACTTGTGTAAGCTCCTGTAACTATGGTAATAAGTGCTGAAGTTGGGAACTGAATTCTCGTCAGTCTGTCGGGTCTGAGTTCAGAACTGGGATGCTTCTGTTTTTACTGTCTTATTCTTTTTTTTTTTTTTTGAGACAGAGTCTTGCTCTGTTGCCCAGGCTGGAGTGCAATGGCATCATCGTAGCTCACTGCGACCTCCAATTCCTGAGCTCAAGCAATCCTCCTGCCTCAGCCTCCCAAGTAGCTGGGACTACAGGTGCGTACCACTGCATCCAGCTAATTTTTCTATTTTTAGTAGAGATGGGGTCTTGCTCTTGCTCAGGCTGGTCTAGAACTCCTAAGCTCAAGTGATCCTCCTGCCTCAGCCTCCCAGTGTGCTAAGATTACAGGTGTGAGCCACCACACTTGGCTGTTTTCACCGTCTTTTTACAGAGAAAGACACTGAAGTTTAGTTTTGTATCCTGCCCAAGGTCATATGGCTGGTAAGTGCTGGACCTGGGACTTGAACTCAGGGCTGTGTACCCCAAACCCTGAATTCTTAACTGCTGGGCCTGGTTTTTGTATCCTATCTTACAGACGTGGGAGCTGAGACATGGACCACAAACAAGTCAGCCTGGGCACGTGAGAATCTCCAAGCGCTGGTCTATCCACCCCGTCCCCAGCCACCTGGGCTCGCTGTGGCATGAGCTCCCTCCACCTGGGCTGTCAGCGCAGCAGTAAGCAGCACTGATGAATCAGGGTTCCCGGAGCCACAGTGCAGCCCAGAACACTCAGGGTTCTCCGCACCATGGGGAGAAATGGAAACTGACACTTCCCGGCCCCACTGCTCCTCGCCCAAGCGGGGGAGCAGATCACACACCTGGGCACAGGAGGGGGCAGAGTGTGGCAGATGATCCGGCGGATCAGGAGGTGGCAGGAATAGGAGCTGACAGTGTGGCGGGAGCTGCTCACCCACCCAGGCACTGCTGGGCACCCACCACGGCTGGGGTGGAGCCAGGGCAGGATAGGATGGGGGACTGCAGAGCTCCCGGGACAGCCCCTGGCCAGCCCCGCAAGGAGGGCGGGGTCTTTAGGCTGGCTCCTCACACAATGGCTCGGTTGTCACTAGCTCTGCAACTGCAGGTGAGCTGTTAACCTCCCAGACTTCAGCTCCCCAGCCATTACGTGGATGATAATGGTACTTGGATTGCCGAGAGGCTTGTGAGCGTTAGCGTATATGAAGTGCTAGCGCCCAGTCCACGTGGTCGTGCGGCTCGGCCGAATCTAAGAGAGGCAATTTACACCTGGCTGCTGTGAGGGACGGGTGAACTGCACTGTATATGGAAGAAAATACGTGGTGCCGGGTATACAGCAAGCTCTCTGTCAGTAATAGGTATTATTATTATGAGGAACAAGGACAGCTACATAATTTGCAGAGCCCAGTGCAGAATGAAAATGGGGGGCCCTTGCTCAAAAAGTATTAAGCATTTCAAGACGGCCACAGCAGAGCATTAAATCAAATGTGGGTCCTTCTGAACGTGGGGCCCGGTGAGGCTGCTCAGGTTGCACACCCATGACACCGGGCGGGGCTGGGATGCAGGACACTGGGGTCTTTATGATGGCCTCAGCTGTCTGTCTGTGGCAGAACTGCCCACTTGCTTAGTGCTGGCGCTGAGTGGAGGCTCTCCCATCCCTGCCTCCCGGGGTCTGCAGGTTACGGGAGACCCCTTGGTACCCGGGAGCTCCCTCTTATGAGCCCAGCCCCAGATTCATTTGTCCCCCCGGAGAGGACTGCATCTTTGAGTCTTAAGGCAAATGACCCTTTGAGATCACCCCATGCCCACCCCAAAAGGGGGAGACCCTGCTCCAGGGCACACAGGACCCATGACAGGGCTGGTGCCCCACCCTAGGAGTCCCGTCTCAGAGAACTGGCTCAGACATGTCGGGGTGTCCAGGGTTGGTGGTGGGAGGAGGGTGTGCTGAGGAGGATGGTCACACAGGTGTCAGCCTGGGCTGTCCCTCAAGGAGGGGAGGGGGAGTTTCTGTGCTGGCTTCTGTGTTTTCTGCAGTGGCACAAATTGCTTTTGTAATAACAGGAAAAAACTATCAAGGAACCTTCATTTGAGAAAAAGCACAGTGTTCTCATGGGAACGGAGAAGGCAAGCCCCTGGTGCGAAGTGTATGCAGAGAGAAGACAATACGCAGCACCAGCACCGAGATGGTTAGATTAGAGCAACTCCTCCCCACTCACCCCTGCACAAGAAGCTAATCTGAGGGTCTAGGAGGATCAAATCCCGGCTGGGGGCTCTGAGATTCGAGGTTGGGGGCCCTGTGCGTGCGCACGGGGGGTGTCAGTGCACGTGAGTGACGGTGTGCAGGTGCGGGCGCAGTCGGTCCCTCCTGACGCCAGGCCCGGAGAGCCAGCGCCAGGTGGGAAGAGCGCAGGCCTCGGCACCGGGTGGAACCGGGCTGGAATCCAGCCCCTCCGAAGCCCCGGCACTGCCCCTCTTCCCGCTCATTTACAGAACGGAGGAAACGGCCTCTGCTCACAGGAGCGTAGCTGTGGGGATTAAAGAAAATGAGCAGCGGAGAAGAGCACACAGTAGGTGTTCAACCAGCGTGAAGTACGCCGCGCCCTCTTCCCTTCCCATTGCGCTTGCCAGTTTCAGAGGCTGGTCCTCACCGCGATCTGTGACCAGAGCCCAGGGGACAGCAGGAGGGACCGACGGCCTCGGGAGGCAGGGCCCGGCGTCCCCCGCGGGTCACCACTCCGCCGGACTCCGCGTTAGCCAGGGCTGGGGCCGCCATTCCGCGGAGCGTGGGGACGCCTAGTGGCCACACGGGGCGCTGCACCTCTCCGCCTGGAACCTCCCGCCGGGCGGCCGGCTGCTCTCGCCCACAGCCTTCCGTCCCTGGGCCGTCCCTCCCGGGCTCAGCAAACATATCTTGAACTCCTTTTAAGGTGCCAGATCTCGTGCTTGGTGCTGCGCCCCACTTCTTCATCCCACCCTTACGTGCATACATCCGGAAGAGAACTCAGGGTTCAAGCAGGGGACCTAGGGCAAGACACCATCTCTCCCGCCTGGCTCTCCATAGCAGCCTTGTGGGAGTGGTGGCCGGTGGAGCAGCTGGAATGGCCGAGAGTTAACATCCCTATGGTTATTACCGGCATAAGAGGGCGGGTAAATTGGGTCCAGAGTCCCGACACGCTTCCTTGTTCCTCTCCAAGCACGTTGGAAAGGCTTAAAGCAAGTGCTTGTGATGTGCCAGACACAGTGGAGCATCTCATCTGATCCCTGCAGAACAGATACGAGCAGCCTGGATGAGGAAACCAAGGTGGGAGGAGGTTTAGGTGATTAGGACAAAGTGGTAGAGTCGGGATTTGAACTCAGGTTGGCCCAGCTCCAGAGCCCGATGTCTTCTACACAAAGCACTGTGTCTCCCTCGTCGGGCAGCCTGTAATTTGCCAAGCACGTTACTCACCTTTCTGGGCCTCAGGGTCTTCCCCGGTCAGACCAGATAGATTGTTAATTTTACTTGTTTTGTTGTTGTTTTAAGAGCATGTGGGTGCTGGATCCTAGCCCTATCTTCCCATGGGATTCATTGGATTTACTTGGTCTGGTGCATCCTTGGCATCGAGATTTTGAAAGCTTTCCAGGTGATTGTAGCAGGTGGTGAGGCATCAGAAGGGCCTTCACGTACTGCTTAGCAGTCACTCCCCATTCGGCCTCCTCTTAGCCCTTGGAAACCCTAATCTGTTTCCTGTCTCTATGATGTGCCTCCTGTGGGCATTTCATATACATGGAATCGTATACTATGTGGCCTTTTGTGTCTTTCATTTGTGTTCTCTCACTTAGCGTAATAATATTTTCAAGGCTCATCCATGTTTTAGCATGTGTCATTCCTGCATGTTGCTGAGTGATACTCCATTGCGGGGCTGGACCGCATTTCTAAAATCCACTCATCACTTGGCAGATGGTTTCAAGGCTCTGACATTCTCATGGCTGAGAGAGGTACCCCGATTGACTCAGGCGGTGGGGCTGAGAGAGGCGTCAAGAAGCCCAAGCACTGCCCCTCGAGCCTGCAGGTAGGAAAATCTGGAGCAGAAGGGCTGAGAAAACCAGCCCCAGAGAGTTCCAAGGGGCCACATCGGGGTCGGCCCTGAGCAGCCATGAGAGATGGGCCACACCTGCCCACCCACCTGTGTCAGCAAAGACGGCCAGGGCTCTGGGTAAGGCTGTAGCCACAAGGCTGCATCCTCGCAGCATTGCTGTGAACAATGAAAACACAGAAATAACCTCAATGCCCAACAATAAGGAATTTATTAAATAAACTATGCATGTTTATCCGAGGGAATGCCGTGTGGTCAGAAATGACGCAGTATTGGCTAACATTTCTTGTGCTTACTGTGCCAAGCCCTGTTTGTGCTTTTCACATGTGCCGACTCCCTCTGCCCTCACAAGGTCCACGTGCTAGGGGAGGTGCTTTTATGATCCCCATTCTACAACGAGGAAACCGAAGCAGGGAACAGTTGTACAACTTGCCTGACATTAGATAGAAAGAGGTAGAACTGAGATTTGAACCAGGGTCCACTTGCTTAAAATCTCTACCTTCCTCTCCGAGGGTTGAAAAAAAATATTTACTGACGTGAGAAACTGTTCACAAAATATTGGTTGAGTGAATAAAGCGGGTTATGAACAGCAGGCAGAGGATGAATCAAGACTCGAAGGAAACGTGCCAGGTTACGAATCCAGGAGGTGTCTGCACATTCAGATTATGAGTAATTTTTATTTTCCGCTCTGTGATTGTCTTTTCCCAATACTCTATGAGGAATACGCTTTTGCTTTCAAGAAGGAAAGTATTTTATTTGGTTCACTTAAAAAAGCAAACAATTTTCATATGTTGCTGGCAGGGTTTCATCCTGGTATATCCCCTATGGAGGGCAATTTTGCAATATTTATCAAAGTTGCAAACGCATTTCCTCTTTGACTCGGCAGTCCTGAGTCTACATTTTATTCCTCCTACATTTTATTCCATGCACAGGTAGAGCTGTGCATGGATGATGTACAAGGCTGCATTGCCAGTACTGCCAAAAGATGGGCAACAACGTAAGCATGCATTTTGCAGGGGTCTGGCCAAATACCCGGTGGACGGAATAATACGCAGCTGTGAAAAAGAACGGGGAAGCTCTCTACATGGAGAGGGAAAGAGCGCTGGTGTGGTTTTAATGGAAAAGGCCAGATCCAGAACAGTGTGTTTATAATGTTACTTCTGTGTACGAAAGTGGGGAAGTATCTTAATCAGTTCAGGATGTTAGAATAGAATACCATCTATTGGGTGGCTTATAGATAACAAAATTTATTACCCACAGTTCTGGAGGCTGAAAGTCCAAGGTCAGGTGCCAGTATGGGCGGGCTCTGGGGAGAGCCCTCTTCCGGTTGCAGACTGCCAGCTTTTCGTTGTGAACTCACGTGGTGAAAAGAAGCCTAGAGAGCTCTCCGGGGTCCCTTTTATAAGGGCACTAATCCCATGCATAAGGCTCTACTCTCATGACCTAGTCACTTCTCAAAGGCCCCACCTCCTAATACCGTCACACAGGGATAAGATTTCAACACAGGAATGTGAGGGGCGGGGGGTAGAAACGGCCCACCCATGGCAGGAGGGGAGAAAGAATATATTTTACATCTGCTTGTACTTTATCACAGAGATGCTGGACGGCAGGGTGATAACCAAAATATCTCACAGCTTATACAGAGCAGACGGCAGCCGGCCTGCACCAGCACTGGCAGAGGGACATCCAGGGGACAGAGGAAGTGGTCACTTGCAGAGACATGAAAATGGAGCAAACAGGACGGGAGTGGGGACAAGACTTTTCGATCTCTGCCTTTTTATATTGTTTTGGTATTTGAACTGTAGGACTATACTGCCTGGTCCAAAAAGAATCATTATTTTTTAAAACACCACACGTGGAAGAATGGCTTCGCATTCCTGCCTCCCCCATCACGGAGGCATGGGCAAGGCTGGAAGAGAGAGTCTGTCTGTCTGTCTGGTGCTTCGGCTCAAGGGTGAAGCCTTGGCCCTTCTCTGGGGACGCACCCCCATTATACGGGCCCAGGTATATGTAGAAGATGACACAGGTAAGGGACAGGGGTGCTAGTCCCTCCTCAAAGACCCCTCGAGATTTCTGTTGAGGGCAAAGACCCAGGAGCTTACTCAGCTTCCTTGGCTTGGCACCATACCCAGCACATAGTAGGCACTTAAGAAGCATTTGTTTAATTAATCGCTCCCCTGCCTGCCTGGTTATTTCACCGTTTGGGTGATAAGCTTCTTACTTACACAAATCTGCCCCTGTGGCTTAAGCCTTGGAGTTGCTGGTACGAGGGCCCATATTACTTTAATCAGATAATCAGATTACCCCCTTACCTTGCATCTGGCAGGGATCAGTGCACTAAGCGGAGGGAAATGAAAGCATACAGCAGCCATCCCATTGGGCTGATGTTTCCCAAGTGCCTGCTCTGAACAGGTGCTGCACGCAGCACACCCTCGGACTGCCTTTGCAAGGCAGCCCGTTCTCTGTGCACGCTCTCTGCGGGGGTGACTGGTTGTAGGTAACATTTATGGAGCACCGACATGTGCTGAGTGCTCTGCAAGCATCTCACTTAATCCCCACGATAGCCCTGTACAGGAAGTGCTTTCATTGTTAGATGTGTGCAGGTGCAAGCAACAGAAATGAGACTCAAACTGGCTTGAGCAAGAGGAGAGTCTGTTGGCTCACACAACTGAAAGTCAGCAGGCCTCAGGTATGGTGGGATCAAGGTGCTGTCTGTTTCTCTGCCTTCCTCTGTGTCTTGTTTGTCTTCACACTGGCTTCCCTCGTGGCTGTGACATGGCCACCAGTAGCTGCAGGGCAGAATGTTTCCTTATTCATGTCCAGCAGAAGACAGACTGAGCTATCCAGGGCTTTGTTTCCAGAACGAGCAAGATTCTTTCCCAAAAGCCATGGTTAAGCCTCACCTCACATCTCATCACATTAGCCCAAATTGGCTTAGATTTCCCATCCCATAATCCAGTGGTTCTCAACCCTGACTGCACATCAGAATTACACAGGGAGTTTTTGAAAAAATACCAGTGCCTAGATACCACTCCAGTCCTATTAAATCAAAACTTTTGTGGGCAAATCCCAGGCATCAGCATTTTTTAAAAGTTTCCCAGGGATTTCTAACACCCAGTGAGGGCCTCAGTCAGGTTAGATGTTGGGCACCGTCTCCAAAGGAGGTCACCTGCCCAGTTACGGGGAGCCTCGCCCGACTGAATGAAGACATTCGTCAGGAAACGTCACACCTACAGTCCTTTGCTAAACCTCACTGCCCAGAGTATACCAGCAATTAATAATTTTAATAAATCCTGTAATTTTCTTGTGAATAGCATAATTATATTGCTTGGCAATTTGTGTGTGTGCTAATAGCATTAATTTGTTAAATGTAAACGTCTAAAATATGCCACGGTTATTGCAAGCTCTGTTAGCATGTCTTGATGTTTTAATAAACTGGGAGCTTACAAAACTGGAAGGGGCCCACACCTCTCAGGGCTTCTAGAGATTCCAAAGCCCATTTTCTGGCCACAGGCTGGGCCACCCAGCCCTGGACCCTTCCCTTCTGTGGAAGTTTGAATTTTTGATCCCAATCCTTCATTGCCCCATAGTGATGTCATGCACTACCCACTTACAGCGGCCTCATGGTGGGTAGAGCGTGCTCTCTGCTTCTTCACTTTGAGCTTTGTCACGTGACTTGCTTGGACTTGCTGTTGAGGGGCGAACAGAGGCTGACACCTGCTTTCACAGGTGGGCTGGCCCCCGGTACTGCTGCTGTAGCCACTGGAGGAGCAGGTCCCCGATGGCTGCTGCCCCATCAGTCTGGGCCCGTGATGGCCAATTTTATGTTTCAACCTGACTGGGCAACGGGATGCCCAGGTAGCCGGTAAAACGTCATTTCTAGGTGTGTCTGTAAGGGTGTTTCTGGATGAGATTAGCATTTGAATGGATAGACTGAGTGAAGAAGAGCACCCTCACCAATGTAGGTGGCAGCACCCAACCTGTGAGGGGCCTAAACAGAACAGAAAGGCAGAGCAGGGGAGACCCTCTCTTCTTGAGCTGGGATACCTGTGTGCTCCTGCTTCTGGGGCCTTCACACTCAGACTCAATTATACCACTGGCCTTCCTGGTTTTCTAGCTTATAGAGAGCAGACTGTGGGACTTTGTGGCCTCCATAATCACATGTGTCAATTTGCATAAGAAATCTCCATATATATGTATATCATTGGAGAACCTTGCTAATATGGGGCCCCAGGTTGAGACCTGGACCTGAGCTGAGCTGGACCTTCTGCTCAAGGCAGAGCCACACAGCCAAGTCCAACTGAGTCACAGACCCATGAGCGTGACAACGCATGAGTTTTGGGGTGCTTGTTGTGCAGCATTATTGCAACACTAATCGCCTAATAGTGTTAATCAGCCCTAAGCACTTTCTGCCCCAGAGGACCTTCGTTAGAGGCCTTGCACAATGGCAGGATGTGGCTGGGCGAAGAGCATTTCCCTTCTGGAACCCGACGACAGCATCTGGCCTCTATGAAGTCTATGCCCAGGCCTCAGTCTAAGCATCGTGATTACAAACATCAATTTTGTTTTTTAAACCAGACTGCCAGCTGGTTTTGAAACCCAGCTCCACCACTTACCTGTGGTGTGACCTTGGACAGGTCACTTCACTTCTCTGGGTCTCAGGTTCCTCATCTGTAAAATGAGGATGAAAATAATGGTACCTGCTTCTGTTGTGTGGATTAAACAAATATCTGTGTAAAAGGCTTAGAGCGAGCCCGGCATGGAGTAAACGTCGTGTAAGCATAGGATCCTCTTACTGAGTACTCCACATGCGCTTAAATCTCTCAACAAACCAACCAGGGGGGCTCAGCACTGTTTCGCGGGTAAGCAACTGAGGCTCAGGGAGGGAAATGACTGGTCTAAGGTCACACAATCATGGGTCGCTGAGCCAAGGCACGAAAACAATTCTGTCTGATTCCAAACTATTTCCTATCCACTTTTAATGGGAGCTTGGTGCATCCTGGGCAAAAATGATGTCAATGAATGAATGAGCAAACAGGCATGGCCAGGTTGAAAGCAGGCTGGCCTGTGACTAGAACTCTTATCCAGTGCTCTCTCTACTTCACCCAGCTTTTAGTTGGGCTGGGGACTGGTTGGTGAGTGGGGACCACCCCAGGTTGGTTGGGGGACTGGGGCACATGGAAGCTAACTGGGTTGGGATATAGGCAGGGTTAAGTCCTGGCTCTGCCATGTCTGGCTATATCCCAGGGCCAGTTGCTTCCCAGACTCTCTGGGCCTCAGTTTACTCCTGAGTCAATGCAGGACCCTGCAGGAAGGAGAGCCAGGGAGCGGCAGGGCAGTCAAAGCTGGGGCCACCTGCAGGGCCTCAGAAACTCCCGCTCTGTCCTCTGCTGCCTACAGCAAGGCTCCCTCCTTCCCAGACAGAAACCTGAGCCCTGCTGAGCCAGCAGATGCTGGGGGCCAGACAGCTGTGTCCCCCACGTCCAGCCCAGAGCGAAGGCCTGTCCCTCCGAAAGGCAGGGACAGGTGCAGAGCCCCCCGGGAGGGGCAGCACACCCCAGGCTCCACCCATCACTCGGCCCAGGGGCTCAAGGGCCGGATGCCCCAAGGTCTCTCCTGATGGAAAGGGACAGGCAGGCCCCCATAGCCTGGCACAGGAGAAAGACAAAACACGTCCCAGCTGTGGTCACTTCGCCCCCTGAGTCTCAGTACCGTTGAAATAGGAACCAAAACTCCTGCATTTTGGGTCTGCAGAGAAGCGCCAAAGGGGGTCCCTGGAGGATAGAGAAGACTCTCCGTAAACTGCAAGGGCTTGTGCTCTAGGTCCTCAGTTTCTAAGTCTATAAAATAAGAGCAAGGAACTCAAGGGGAACTCAGCTGGGAAGTCCCCCCAACCCGGTCATGTTAGAAACCATCGCCCTAACTCTGCATCGCTCACGAAGGCTCAGGTGCGTCCGGTGTAGGCTCAGGTACCACCATCACCATCACCCGGGACGCCCTAACCCCAAATGCCCAGTAACTTGAGTCCAGCAATTTCCAGTTTACCAGAAATACAGGAGACAAAGGAATGAGCTCAACCAACAGGAGGCGAAACCTAGAGACAAATCTCGAAGGTGGGGCGTTGTGCAAAGCAGCTGGTTCAGTCTTCACAAGCTATTGTCATAACAAAGGGACTTGCCAGACTAAGAGACTTAAGGGCCTCCAACCAGAGGCTTTGCGGGGACCTTGACTGCACTCAGGCTTGCAGGAATCAGCATAAAGGACATTTCGGGGACAAGAAGAGAATTTGAATACGGACTGTGCATTAAATAAGATGGAGAGGTTTTGACAGGGAGCAGTTGAGATTGTTAACTGACAAGGACAGTATGATGTCATTTCAATTTAAAAAATGACACGTGCATAAGGAGATCTGGGAGGATAGACAATAATGTGTGTACAGGCATACTCCCCGGGTGGCAGGGATAGAGTGGTTTTGTTTTCTTGTTTTTGCTTGTCTGCATGTTCTAACTTTCTGTAACACATTCACACAGCTGTTGGGCTCAGAAAAGGATACCCCAAAGTATGGCACCTTGGCATGCTGAGGGTTTTCAATTAAAAGAGATTAGGTTGGGCGTGGTGGCTCATGCCTGTAATCCTAGTAGCACTTTGGGAGGTTGAGGCGGGAAGATTGCTTGAGGCTGGGAGTTCAAGATCAGCCTGGGCAATTTACGGAGAACCCACATCTTCAAAAAATAAGAAAAATTAGCCAAGCATGGTGGTGTGCACCGTAGTCCCAAGCATGTACTCGGGAGGCTGAGGCAGGAAGGTCACTTGAGCCCAGAAGAGGGAGGCTGTAGCAGTGAGCTGTGATGATGCCACTGCACTCTAGCCTGGGCAACAGAGATCCTGTCTCTAAAAAAAAAAAAAAAAGGAGATGGGAAGGTCTCAGAAACACAGAAGCACAGTCTCTCTCTGACCCTCTCCCTCTCTTGTCCTCCTGTCTGCTACCCTTCCTCCTCCTACCCCAAGCAAGTCATAGAAACCAGAATTCCTCTTCTCCAATCATAGAAACTAGAACCCCTCTTCCCCAAAGCATGCCATAAAAACCTAGAAAGATCACTCTCTCCCTTCTTTCTTGAAGACCTTCCTTCCAGAGGGGCCCTGCCCCATCCCCTGGAGAAAGAATTCCCACAGAGAGGCCAAGAAGAATCTGAATAGACAGGCCTTGCTGGGTTTCCCACTTGGTCTATGACCATTGTTGGATCATGCGCTTTTGTCAAACCACATTCCTACACAGCTGTCCATTCCTCATCGCATCTGAGCATAAGAATAGGCAGTCGTGCCTGGACCTTTGGGTCTTCATTCTGAAGACTCCTGTGTCCCGTAAAATTTTGATTAAGTAAATTTGTTATGCTTTCCTCTTGTTAACCTGTCTTTTGTTATGGGAGTGTCAGCCTTGTGGCTCTTATGATGGGTGAGGAAACCTATCACACCTTTCTGCCCCTATGCAGCTTTGGTACTGAGTTATTTAAATGAGAGACATTCTCCGTTCCCCACAGGGTCCCTAACTCTGGCCTCAGCCTTCTCTCCCAGCTCCTGCCCCACCCTGGACCTGCCATCAACACTGACTCAGGCTCTGGTGTCTCTGACCACAGCCTCCTTCCCGCCCTCACTGCCATCATGCTGGGGTTTCCAGGGATGATTGTCCACTGAATTACAGCAACCCTCTGGCCTCTTTCGGTGCTCACTCCTCCCCCCCCCCAAGAGAAGGGACTTATCTGATGGCTGAGTTTGGGAGGAGCCTCCTGGCCACGCCCAGCGCAGCTCCATCTCTTCTGGAAGCTCCGCCTGGCACTCAGCAGCCTCTGCTATCCCCACTGGGCCAGGGGCTGGGCCGTGTTGGTGGGTGAATGCCAAGTTCAAAGGTGGGATAGTAGGAAGCCCACTTGGTCATTGATCTCAAGTCCCAGCCACAGGGAGATGTTTTGATCTCTATCTGTCTGGCTGTCGTGTGTCTCTCGCAGTTGGTCCCAAACTCGGATGGGTGAGAGGAGTGTCCTTTCCTGGGTCCTCTAAAATCCAATGTCTTGCTGCCCTTCCCCCAGCCATCCCTTCTCCCCTGCCCAACTCCAAGGCCAGGTGGAAGCAGATTTTCAGCATCTTCTGGAGGCAGGAACCTCAGGACAGAGTTTCTGCTGAAGAGAAGACTAGGAAGTGCCTGGGTACAGCCAGAAGTGGAGGTGGGGGTGGCAGGGGTGAGGGGCGGTGACCAGGCCATCCAGACAGAGGAAACGGCACAGGCAATGGCTCGCTGGCTGTATGACAAGGTGGAAGGGGAGGAGGGGGGGCGAGCTGAGGCTGTGCCTTGCACGTGGCTCTAGGCACTCAAACCATGGGGGACACAGAGCCACATAAGAGTTTCAAGCTGAGGAGTGTTTGTAGATTGGGAACCTCTCCCTGGGGCCACTCTCCAGGGGACAGACGGGGTGGGAGCCAGGAGATCAGTAGTAAGGTTGTTAGCCCTTACAGGAGAGAGGAAAAAGAGTAATTTAAAAGAATAAAGGACAGCAGTAGCCTCCACATCCAAGCCTGGGCTGGGCGTTCATTTCAGAAACAAGTCACTCCCGCTTGCTGAGAGCTCAGAAATGGGTTTCTTGAATTATGCAAAGGTAGGCCCTCGGGCGGTGGCTCGAAACCTCCTCAGACCCAAGCCCCCTTTGGATGACACGTAATGCCATCTCCACCAAGCTGAAATGAAATTCATAAATAATCTAACTGATCTTCACGCGTGTTTTTAAAAAAATCAATATAATATCCTAACTGCAGTATGAAGGAGAAATACAAGGAAGATAATTTATAATAAAACAATGTGAATTTCAGGATGGAAATATGCAAGCCGACTGCCGCAGGAGATGGGAGGAGGAGGATGTGGCCCCATGCTCGCTCCTAAAGGTGGCACCACGGGGACCACAGCAGCCACAGAAGCAGATGGACAAAGGTGGCTGTGACAGGGATTCAGACACCACGAGTGGCGCTGTTGCCAGTGACACGAGATGGGCAGCGCGTCTTGGCAAAGTTCCAGACAAAACAAAGGACAATCTTCTGTCCGTACATACAATAGTTGCCTTCCTAGAAAATTCTGTGTATACTAAAAGCATGCAAAAATTACTTTGTGTTTATATATAAACAGGTCACACATACACACGCATTCATCGTGACAAAAAAGAAATGCGCTTGCAGATTTCTGGCCTCCTCTGTGGGACCATCTTGGCCTCATTGAGTGTCATTGTCTCAGAGCCACTTCTGGAATGACCCTGGTTGAACCCCAAATGTAGATGCCCTGGGAAATCAACTCTGCATCTTCTCCTGGTGGCTGAGAGGGGAGCGGGCAGCTGTGGAACGGGGAGGAGAGTCGGGAGGAGGGTCCAGAGAGGGGGATGGTGAGCAGGCCCCAAGAAATGGCATCAGGACCGGGCGTGGTGCCTCACGCCTGTCACTCTGGGAGGCCGAGGCGGGAGGATCGCTTGAGCTCAGGAGTTCAAGACAAGCTTGAGCAAAATTGAGACCCCATCTCTACCAAAAGTAGAAAAATTAGCTGGGCGTGGTGGCATGTGTCTGTAGTCCCAGCTACTCGGGAGGCTGAGGCAGGAGGATCGCTTGAGGCCGGGAGTTTGAGGCTGCTGTGAGCTACAGTGATGCCACGGCCCTCTAGCCAGGGCGACAGAGCGACCCTGTCTCAAGAAAAAACCCCAAAATGAAGAAATGGCATCAGGCCAGGGACAGAGGACACGGCTGGCGTCTGAGTCACCTCCTGGGATGGGGATGGACAATAGGCGCTAAACATGGTGAGGGCTGTGGTTCAGTTGTGAGTTGTTCTGATGCTGGGCTCTAATCCCCCTCCCCTGTCGCCAGACCATCCATAAAAGTTAGTGACACATGACAGTGCTTGGTAGAGCAATACATAAAAATTAAGGCTCCTACCCCCCAACTGCTGGTGTTTTACCCACATCAATTCATGTGACCTGCCACAAGCCCTAAGAGGTGGGGGCCACACTTACCCCCATTCTATAATGAGAAGACCGAAGCCTGGAGAGACAGGGCCCCTTGCCCCGGTCAGTCAGCTGCTCAGTGGCACAGCTGGGCTTTGAACCCTGGCCGTCCGGCTCCTGCGGTCCACGCTTGATCACCCCACCAGCAAGGGCTGGGCCCGTGCTGGGGTGAAGCGTCGCAGGGAGAAATCGCAGCAGCAGGCAGAGAGCTGGGGGCAGGGCTGAAGAGATCTGGACCAAGGGGTAACAGGAGATCACGGGCATCCTTTGGAGATTCTCAGAAACATTGAGAAGGATGCCAGCCCTCCCAGGTGCAAAGGACAGGGACTCAGCCTCTGTAACTAGATCTTACAGGGAAAGAGAGAAAGGTAACGCCAGGGAGGTGGAAGACTCTGTCCCAGTAAGAACCCCCAAAATGGCCCCATCAGCTTAGATCCAGGGCCCATCTGAACTCTTTTGGTTTCCGAACTGTTAAATTTCAACAGCTTCACCTATTTTCTCCCCATTTATTAATAGCTGTATTTTTATGTATTCATTGGCTAAGAAAATGCAGCAGAAAAGACTACTGTGAATTCGGAAATACTTTCAGTGAGTTTGCATGTTATTAATCATAGTGGCATCCACATGCATATGTAGAAGCCAAGTGCTTTCCCGCTACAGCTGCCTGGGGCAGCGACACACAATGCTGGGTAAAAGGGCACAGGTGGGGACTAGGAAAGGCACGAAAGGAGCAGCTGATGCACCAGCTCTGCAATCCCCCAGGCACCAGATCACCACCACAGTGCTGATCCCTGTCAACTACTCCCTGCTGGTCTATGTCCCGAGGAAAGGCTCTGATTGGGTGGTCCTAATGCCACTCTATTTATAGAGTAACTCCACGAGGCAGAGCTTAGGCCGGCCCCCACCAAGGGGTTCACTGGCCTCCTGTCCAGCCCATAGAGAGGTGCCTTCAGATTGGAGGCCGGCCCAGGGCAATCCGCTGTGACCAATGGTACCACCGCAGTGGATGGAGAAAGGAGCTGATCGGGGCCCCATTCTTCAAAAAATGGCTAGAAAACTGGCAAAATGGAAAGGAATGACAATATCACTGTTGGCAAGGATGTGGAGCAACTGGAATGCTCGTACACGGTTGATGGGAGTGTGAATTGGTAAAACCACTTTGGAAAACTGGAAGAACTGACCAAATCTAGCATACATATATAATATGTCCTACAACCCAGCAAATCTACCCCTAGGAGTATACTCAGGAGAAATGGGTGCATATACTCTCCAAGATACACATACAGGTGTTCAGTTGTTTAGCCTTTTGTCAGTTGATTTTTCAGTGAACCTTCAGGGTATGAAAGGGAAGTTTCAGAGGATGAAGGGCTCCTACAAAGGCCCAAGAGGACAGGATTCAAGCAGCTTTGCGATAGCTGAGCGCTGGAGGTTCTTGGAGAGCAGGCGCCCAGGAAGGGCACGGAAGCATCGCACCCCTTCCCTCATATCTCTCCTTCTGCATCTCTTCATCTGTCCTCTTTGGGATATCCTTTATGATAAACTGGTAAGTGTAAGTTTCCCTGAGTTCTGTGAGCCATTCTAGCAAATTGATCAAAGCCAAAGAGGTGTTGTAGGAACCCCAACCTGAAGCCAGTCAGAAGTTCTGGAGGCCCAGATTTGCCACTGGTGTCTAAAGGAAGGGGGGAAGTCTTAGGGACTGAGCCCTCACCCTGTGGAAACTGATTCCATGTATGTATGGGATATATGTATGTATGTATGGGATGTATGTATGTATATATGTATGGGATATATGCATGAATGGGATGTATGTATGTATGTATGGGATGTATGTATGTATGCATGTATGGGATGTATGTATGTATGGGATGTATGTATGTATGGGATATATGTATGTATGTATGGGATGTATGTATGTATGGGATGTATGTATGTATGGGATGTATGTATGTATGTATGGGATATATGTATGTATGTATGGGATATATGTATGTATGGGATATATGTATGTATGGGATGTATATATGTATGTATGGGATGTATGTATGTATGTATGTATGAGATCTATCTTCACGTAGACAGCGTCAAAATTGAACTGAATTATGGGACACCCAACTGGTGTCTGCTGCGTGGTGTGTGGGGAAAACCCCCACATATTTGGTCACAGAGGTATTCTGTGTTGATTGTTGTTGTGTTGAGTGGAAGAATAGAAAAAACATTCTGAGTTTGTATGTTTTTCCTACAAGGTACTTGGTTGTCTATAGATGTTAAATAAATTAATTAAGCTGTATGCTTAAGATTAGCATGTACATTTTACCTCAATAAAAAAGAACCTACTTACAAATGGCCAATAAGCACAGGAAAATATGTTCAACATCACTAATTATTAAAGAAATACAAATCAAAACTACAATGAGATACCATTTCATACCCATTAGGATGGCTGTTATAAAACAAAGCAAAACAAAACAAAAACCAGAAATAACAAGTGTTGGCAAGGATGTGGGGAAATTGGAACCCTCGTGTGCTGTAGGTGGGGATGTAAAAGGATGTAGCCACTGTGGAAAGTGGTATGTCTGTTTCTTAAAAAATTGAACAGAGAATTACCATACAATCCAGCAATTCCAGAATTCTACTTCTAGATCTATACCCAAAAGAATTTAAAGCAGGGGCTTGAACAGATATTTGTATACCCATGTTTAATGCAACATTATTTAAAATAGCCAAAAGGTGGAAACAACCTAACGTCCATAGATAAATGAAATGTGATTTCAGCCACAAGTGAAAATATGGTACATACATACAACTGAATACTATTCAGCCTTATAAAGGAATGAGGCTGGGTGTGGTGGCTCACACCTGTAATCCTAGCACTCTAGGAGGCCAAAGCAGGAGGATCTCTTGAACTCAGGAGTTTGAGACCAGTCTGAATTAAAAAAAAAAAAAAGCATGAAATTCTGATACATGCTACAGCATAGATCAATCTTGAAGACATTATGCAAAGTGAAATAAAACAGTCACAAAAGGACAAGTATTGCATAATTCCACTTATGTGAAGTATCTAGAAGAATAGTCAAATTCATAGACACAGAAGGCGGAATCCTGGTGGTTATCAGGGGCTGGGTGGAAAGGGAGAGAGAAGCTAGTGTTTAGCTGGTGCAGGGTTTCAGGACAGTTTGAATGCATTTAATGTCACTGAACTGTGCACTTAAAAATGATTAAGATGACAAATTTTATGGTATGTATATTTTAGCACAATACTTTTTGTTTTTAAGCTGCTAAGAAAAAGGTATCTGAGATCCAAGGCTGGCCCCGAGGCTCCCTGGACTCACCCCCCTCCTTCAGCCCCTCTGGTTCTGGGAGACCCCTTGGCAAACCTGCCTGCAGTGCTGCAGCTCAAGTGCCGGCTTACCCTCTTCATATCCACTTCAAAAGGCAGGAGAGCCTCTGAAAGGTGTTTTGGTCCCTTTGGAGCCCATTAGGAAGCCATTATCATTCATAATGGCCACCTTCTGGCTCGCACCTCAGGAGGGGATGGGATGACATCGGTGGGTTTCATCAAGGGCTCAGCCTGGAGTCCCTGGTAACTGTGCTCGTGCTCAGCTTAGACAAAACCCAGGCAACAGCTCAGGGAAGGCACCTTGACTGAGCACCTCCCACGCACCAAGCCCCCAGCCTGGAATCTTTACCATTAGACCCATCTTCCTGATTAGGAAACAGAGCCCAGAGAGAGTCCCACAACCAGAAAAGGGGAGTTTAGACTTCAGAGCCGGCTCCAAATCTGGGCTGTGGACTTTCCATTCTCGTGGCTGGCCTGGGGAGGAGCAGGCCCTGTGAGCTTGGCAGCTTCAGCCCTCCTTTCTCAGAGATGCAGGGAGGCAGGAGAGAGGGCAAAGTCCACTGTAGGGGTTGTCCGTGAGGCCTATCAAAATAGAAGTCCCCACTCCCTGCGTACCAATCAGGGGCTCTTAGCCCAGAAGTCTGTCTGGTAGAGGAGGCTTCTGGCTAGAGGGATTTCCTGTGTCTCCCACAGAATACAGTCCTCCCCCTTTGCCTGTCTCCTTATCCACTGCCAGGGTCACCCTGACCCTTCCCAGAAAGGGGTGCCTGCCGTGGGAAGAGAGAGTGTGTGTGTGTGTGTGTGTGTTGTGTGTAGGGGGGTGGGTATCTTGAGTGCAGGAGAAATTGACGGGTCAGAACAGGGCTCAGAGGGCTGGGGTGAGCGGGTGTAGGGTGGGGGCACTCCTAGCGGTCCTGAGTGGAAAGACCCTGGAGTTGGGAATCAAAACTTTGTGTCTTAGTCCTAATTCAGCCTCCACTATGCTGTGCAACCTGGAACAGGTCCCTTCCCCTCTCTGTGCCTCTATTTCCTTGCCTGTACAACAGTGGGGTTGGAGTTCATGATTGCTAAGACTTATGCACTGGTTATACAAGTGATCATTGAGCCCCTACTCCAGCCAGGCTCTGGGGACACATTTGGGAGCAAGACCGACCTGTCCTCTGCTCCTGGAGTTGAGTCTAGAGGGGAAGACAGATACTGACAAGTGATCACAAGAACGCTTTCTCCTGGGGGAGAAAGCTAGGGGACAACAGGGACCCAAGCACTCAGATCCAACCTGGCCGGAGGTATCAGGCTGGAAGGACAAAGAAGCAGCTCAAAGAACAACCTGCTTCTGCCTGGGCTTTACCCCAAGTAGCTCCTTGTCCCCCGAGTGCTCTTGGTTCCCACCGCCTGGGTCAGTACAGGGGCCTCAGATCCCAAATGGGGGGCTCGCACCCCTCTTTCCTGATGGGCCTGAAGATAGACATAAACTGTCATTCTCTGAAATGGAAACTCCCCAGAATCAACCAGAAAGGGCTGGGAAGAGCCGAAGGCAGCCGGGCCCACGGCAGGATGTTTGCAGATGGGGGAGCAGCTGACGCTGTAGAGGTCCCTGAGGCTCTTCCAATAGGCGAAGGCAGACGATGAGACGTCAGCAGCAAAGAAGCAGATCCTGCTAGCACAGCGGTTCTCAACCGTGCTTGTACGTCAGAATCACCTGGGCAGCTTCAAAAACTCCTGGTGCCTGAGTCTAATCCCAGGAGACTCCGCCGTGCAACGGGGCGGAGGTTGTAATGTACTGAGAACCAGCGACCCGGCAGAAGGCTGGGGTCTGCTCAGAGGCCAAGGAGGAAGGAGGCCAAGCAGGTCAAAGTGTGGCCAGCTCTGCTGAGGAACATACAGGCTGTGCTCTGGACGGCATGGGCGCCGGCACCCAGAAAGGCCTGCTTCGTGGCAAAACAGGGATCAACCCCCACACTCGACACCCTACCCTGACCCCCACCCCCGCCAGATAAAATGCAGGATGCCCCGTTAAATTTGAAATTCAGATGGACAACAAATAATTTTTTAGTATAAGTATGTCCTATGCAATCACTGGGATATACGTATTAAAAAACTATTTGTTGTTTATCTGAAATTCAAATTTAACTGTGTATCCTGTTTTTCCATTTGCTAAATCCGGCAACCCTACCCCACCTCACCCCTGAGCTGTGAGTCAAGAGTCCCGGTTTGGGGTCCCAGCTCTGATTCTAACATGTCAGTGGCCTTGAGCAGCCACTGCCCCTTTCTGAGTCTTGGTCACTTCAGCTACTTATAATGTCCCTCCTGCCTCAGGGGCCAGACCGACTGTTTCCAAGGCAGTGAGCATGAGTCACAATGTCCCTGGAAAGGCATTGAGCTCTCTGTAAAGGAATACAGGGCCTTTCTCACTAAGAAATCAGCCTTTTCCTCCTGTGGTTTGAATCACAGGAGTGGTTTTCTTTTTTTTCTCTTTGTTTTGTGGAAACAGGGTCTCACTATGTTGCCCAGGCCGGTCATGAACTCCTGGCCATGGTGTCAGCCTCGCTCACAGCAACCTCAAACTCCTGGGCTCAAGTGATCCTCCTGCCTCAGCCTCCCGAGTAGCTGGGACTCCAGGCATGTGCCACCATGCCTGGCTCATTTTTTCTATATATTTTTACTTGGCCAATTAATTTGTTTCTATTTTTAGTAGAGATGGGGTCTCGCTCTTGCTCAGGCTGGTCTCGAACTCCTGAGCTCAAACGATCTACCCGCCTCAGCCTCCCAGAGTGCTAGGATTACAGGCGGGAACCACCGCGCCCAGCCCCTCCCTTGGCTTCTTAAAGTGCTGGGATGGCGCCTGGCATGTGAATGGTTTTCAAGAAGCTTCTTGCCCTGAGGATGCTGAACTGAGACCAAAGCTGAGGGCAGAGCCTGGGCCATGGTGACCCCGGGGTGTAAGTTTCTCTCTCTCCCTCTTCTCCTCTCTCCGTCCTTCCTTCTCCTTCCTCCTCTTTCTCACTCTCTCTGACATCCTCACTGCATCCAGACAACTTCTCCTCCCCACCAAACAGAAAGCATTCGTTCCACAATTGAGCAAGTAGCTGGTGTGGACCTACTACGTGCCAGGTACATAGCCACTAAGTGATAAGGATACAGTGGTGGCCCAGTCCCTACCTACATGGAGCTTCCAGTCTAAGGGTGGGGTGGGAGGGGACATAGTTAAATAATCACTAAAATGAAGACGTCATGGCAAACCTTGACAGGTACACTGAAGAGAAAGAACACAGTGCTTAGAGAGTACCAGACAGGGAGCTCCACCTCGCGTCCTTGAGGAAATATCCCTTGATCTGATATCTGAAGGGAGGGGAGGAGAAGGGCCATCTCAGAAGAGAGAATGCACACGGGAAGGAGACCTTGGAGGAGCAGCAGGAAGGCTGGCGGGGCTGGCGTGTGGAGGGCGGGGCAGAGAGTGGCGTGAGATGAGGGTGGACGTGTTGGCAGGGGTCAGCCATGCTGGGTGGTAGAGACCATGTGAAGTATTTGAGTCTTCAGCCCATCCTAAAGCAGTTCCACTCCTAGGCATCTACCTGTTCTAGTTTCCTATTGCTGCTGTAACAAATTGCCACAAACTTGGTGACAGTCTACTATCCTACTTCTGAAAGTCAGATGTCTGAAATGGGTCTCACTGGGCTAACATCAAGGTGGCAGCAGGGCCGTGTTCCTTCTGGAGGCTCCAGGGGGAACCTGTTTCCTTGCCTTTTCCAACTCCTTGAGGTTGCGTGTGTCGTTGGCTCATCTTCAAAGCCAGCAATGGCTGGTCGAGACTGTCTCATGCTGCCATCTCTCTGGTTCCCCTCACTCTGCTTCCCTCTCCTACTTATAAGAATCCCTGTGATCACATTGGACCCAGCCAGATGATCCCGGATAATCTTACCATATCAAGGTCAGCTGATTAGCAAGCTTAATTCTATCTGCAACCTTACTTGCCCTATGCCACATAACCTAACACATTCATAGGTTGTGGGGATTGGGCCATGGACATCTCTGGGGAATGATTATACTGCCTGTCACGCTATCCAAGAGAAATAAGTGCAATGTCCACCAAAAGACTTGTGCAAGAATGTTCATAGCAGGCTTAATCTGTGCCTGCTACTATAATAAAATCCCTTAGACTGTGTAATTTATAAATCATAGAAATTTATTTTTCATGGTGCTGGAGACTGGAAATTCCAAAATCAAGACACTGGCAGGATTGTGTCTGGCTAGATCTCTGTTTTCAAGACGATGTCTCTTGTTGTGTCCTCACATGGAAGAAAGGACAGAGGGGGCTAGCTAGTTCCCTTGTGCCCTTTTATAAGGGCACTAACCCCATCTGCCCTCATGGCCTAATCATCTCCCAAGGGCCTCCACCACTTAATACTGTCGCCTTTGGGGATCAGTTCCAACATATGAACTATGGAGGGACACATATATTCAAACAACAGCACAACCTTATTCAAAGAGCCCCAAACAGGAAAAAGCCGCAACATCCATCAACAGCAGAATAGACTAGCGAATCATAGTATATTCACCCCGTGAAATATTACACAGCAATGCAAAAGGGTTTACTACTGATACACACGATAATGAATGAATCTCACAGACATAATGTTGAGCAAAAGAAGCCAGACACAAGAGAGTACATGCTGTATGACTCCATTTATAGGAAGTTCAGAAACAGACAAAACCAATCTGTAGCATGGAGTCTAAATAGTGGTTACTTCTGGGTGGCAGGAGGGAATTGACCGTGAAGAGCACAAAGAACTGGAAATGTCCCGTATTTTGACCCGGGTGTAGTCACAGGTATATACATTAGAAGTCCATCAGGCTGCAAGTTTTACTATATATGAAAAAAATCAGAGTCTATATTTCAAGAGCAATGGGAAACCACAGCAGAGTTTTAGGCAGTGACACGACATAATCTGATGTTCATTTATAAAATGTCACTGTATCTGTTGAGCAGAAAACAGATGAGAAGTGAGAGCAACTGCAGTTGCCCTGAAGACAGACAAAGGTGCCCTTGGCCTTGGGTAGTACTGGTAGAAATGGACAGAAGTGGGTGGTTGCAAAGATATTTAGAAGGAAGCATCAACAGGTCATGATTCAGGAGATACAGTGGTTGGATAGATGGATTGGTGAATGGACAGAAGGGTTGAGGGATGGATGGATGGATGGATGCATGGATGCATGGATAGATGCATGGATGGATTGTGGATGAGTGGATGGGTGGGTGGGAGAGTGAATGGGCAGATTGGATGGATGATTGGGTGGACACAATGGGTGCACGGGTAGGTGGGTGAATAAGTGGGTGGGAGAAGGAGTGCATGGGTGAACAGGTGAATGGCAGATGGATGAACACCCTCAGACCTTCCACTCTGGTTGCTGGTGTCCAGAAAGTACAGATGAATCTCACTAGTCAGCAAGCACACAGGCTTTCCCCAGAGACATCTGTGTTTACACTCCCATAGCTCCCCAGTGCCCCAAGGAGAAAAACTAGTTACTACAATGCCCATCAGGGAGCAAACACTTACAAATAGGCTGCTTTAATGAGATGCAGGGATCTCCGGATCCTCAGGGCATTACAGAGAAAGTGCTGGTGACACCCCATCGAATGGAGAATGAAGCAGGAGTGGAAAAACCTGCAGAACTTCCCCTTGGAAGTCACTGGTCCTCTTTCTCCTCTCTCTTGTCTCCACCACCAAACCACCAGCACTGTCACCAGCCTCGTTACGGCCACCACCACACAGATTTTTGAGACTCTGCTTGCAAATTGTGTTTACTCAGGTAAAAGATGTGGCTTTGTAGGCTCTCCTCTGGCAGGAGAGAACGACTCACCTCTTGGACAGGATCTCAGCACATTCCCAAGGTGGCCGACCTTTTAATCCCTGGGCTGCCAGCAAAGCCATGTGGTCCAGCCCCCACTTCTAGCCTATTTGGCCCTGTGATCCACTCCTGTTACCTCATAGCAGGAGGGACAAGGAAGACAGGGAGAGCAAAGGCCTGGCAGTACAGGCAGAGCAGCTGTTTTCAGAGGCAAAAAGGTCTGAAATCCTACCAGGAGATGCCCTGATGATCCAGCACTGCCTCCAGATGTCCCAAGCCCCAATTCACATGCATTTCCTAGACCTGGTGCCTGGCTAATTTCTCTCCCTGTGGGAGTCTGACAGCTCAGCCTCCAGAGCCTTTCTCTCTGCCTCCCCAGGCAGGCTGAGTTTGTGCTATTTGGGTAAACAACATTTCCCTTGGTTGTCAGAGGCAGATATTTACCTGGTGGCTGGACTGAGCAATTCCTTCCCATCCGCCCCACCCCCTACCAGAGGTACCAGGACTCAGGGTGGGAGCCAGGACCTTACAGCATTCCGGGATGGAAGACCCAGCATCTGGGGTGGGCAATGGATCTCACACCAGCTGTGGGGATCCATGGCTAAAGCCATCATGCCCCACAGCTGTGATTTCATCCAGTTATCCTATACCCTGCACCCTGGCTAGAATACAGTCATTGGATCTCTGTCGGCCATGAGCAGATACTTTATACTTGAAAACTCTGCATGCTTTGAATTCCTCCCAGCCCTTAGCCAGCCTCTCATGTTAGCTCTCCCTCCCTTGGCTATGAGGAAGGTGGTCACTAAGTCCCTGCCTCCACGGGCTATGCAGTCAGGGGGTGGTGCCCAGCTCAGGAATTCTGCAGTTGTCTTTCTGCAGGCGTTTCTACCCTACTGCAGTCACTGGCCAAGCCGCCCCATTCTGCAGCTGCTAGGAGCTGAGAGTCTGGGGCAGGGTACAGCTGTGCCAGCTGTCGGAGATAGATTACACCGTGAAGCTCAGCCGTGACTCACATTCCAGTACAAGGGAAATGCGCAAAAGTTATACGTCGTTTTTGGGGTGCCAAAAATCATCTTGGCTTTGTCTTGCAAGATGTGCAGCTTGCAGAGTGTGGGGCAGACGGAGGAAGGGGGTAGGGAGGAGGCAAGGGGAGCAGATCTGTCTCCAGCCGACTATGCCAGTCACACACCCTCCACGGCTCCTAATAACAACACTCAGCATTTAATCAGCCCCTTTGTGGAAGCAGACGATGTCACACTCATTAATTAGTTAATCTGCACAGCCCCCCTGGGAGGAGGAGCCATGTTATTATCCCCACTGGGACACAGAGGGAAACTGAGGCCAGAGTGGGAATTTGGCACTGAGCTAAGGGCCTACAGCCTGGCAGCTGGATCAGGACCAGGCTAAGGCTTGTTGCCTATTCTGGTGCCCTCTTGTCCGCCTCCTCCTCAGTTCTGGTCTGCTCAGAGCCCTGGCGACTACCTCCACCGACAGCTGGCCAGACTCTGCCAGCATTGGGCCTGACGGTGCTCAGAGGGAAGCCCAATAGTGGCACTGGATAGAGAGGATGCAGCCTGGTAGCTGGACCAGGTCAGGCCCCCGAGGGACTTGGGCTCTGAACCAGCTTCCCTCTATGACATGCTTCTTCCGAAGCATCTTGGAACTGGGACTGGAGGTGATGATGGTGCCCACCATCATCATCATAACATCTGCTTTCTGTGCAGGCAACTCTGGGTTTTGATTTCGTGTCTGGTGGTTTTAGAACCGAAGGGAGGAACATTTCCACCAGAAGACACGATTATGGTTCCACTGAATTGGAAACTGGGACTGCCACCTGGCCATTTGGGGATCTTTATCACACACGTACATGCAGAGAGAAGGGGTGTAGGTGGAACCCAGGCCCCATGGAGCACCTCCTACATCATTGTGCCCAGAGGTAGAGGTGGCTGGAAGCCTACTGAGATGCTTTGCAGCCGAGATCATCCCTCGGGGATGAAGACTTAGGTCAGTCTGTCAGGCAAAGAATCCTGACCAAATGAGATGCAGCCAGCAGGCAAGCAGAACACAGAATAAGGAGTTAGAAGAAGGAAATCATAAACACCTGCTAGGAATTTATGACCAGTTGCGAAAATAAAGACTGGCGTCTACCTACACGTCTTAGTGAAAATTAAATAATTAACCACCCCCTTCTTCTTTTTAAATAGGAATGATCACAATTTAAAAACATTTTACTCATCTTCCCTTTTCCTTTCTTCCAATTTTTAGTGCTTCTCAAACTTTAAGATGCCTTCAAAGCACCTGGGGATCTTGTTAACATGCTGAGATTCATGGGCCTGAGATTTTGTATTTCCAACAAGCGCCACGATGGTGCCACTGTCACGAGAGTTCAAAGGCTATGTTGTTGATGGTTAAATTTACCCTCTAATTTAGTTGTTAAATGCCCAGATGGGATCACTATAAAACTTGAGGAGGGACAGATGTCACCTTGAAGATCTTGAATAATAGCAGCCTCATGACATCAAGTGTGGAAGTGGTTGAACATGGACTGTTGGAACCTGTTTGATGAGGACGATTTTAGATAAATGGGAAGAAGGATGTGCGCGTGGACACATGTACACATGGGTACATGTGAGTTTGCGTGCATGGGACAGCTAAAGGGTGGAATGCAGTAGACAGTCTTCGGAGTGGCGGTTCAGGTCATGATTTCTCCTCTCAGAGCTTCTCTCAGTAGGGAAGAGTGGGCTGACATGTTTGTATCACACGCATTTTCTGCCCTGCACATAGCTGATTGACCGTGGCCCAAGCTGGACCAATAAGATTCTTTTTTCTAGGAATCTGGAACTTTGAACCAAAAGACATTGTCTGGCAGTTTTGAACCTAATTAATTTCAACGATCTAGAAAGAACATCCCTAAACTGGTGCTATTACAGTCAGTCCTTAAAGCCCCTGCTCTGATCTACACCCTTCCTGAGCCTTGCGGGGTTCAACTCCAGCCCAAATGTCCAGGTAATTTTCAGGCCAAGGCTTTGCCTCAACCCCCCTTCCACACACCTCCTTCTGTGTCACCTGTGGCTC
>VBSM01003155.1:1752018-1779301 GCA_008086735.1 Cheirogaleus medius
TCACGGTCAAGAACACTGTCAGCCTTGACAAATTCCACCTCGTCCTCTCTGGCCAGGGGAGCCTGTGGGTCTGGGCAGCCTGTCCAGTGCCTGGAGATGGGGCCGGAGCTCCTGGGGGGGTAGTGTGCACGGCAGTCCTCCTCAGGCCCAGGATGTGAAGAAGGCCAGAGTCAACCCCACTGTTCCTGGAAGCCAGAACACTGGCTGCATCTGGGGTTTCTTTCCTCCTAGGAACTCAAGGAATGCTTCTCAAGAGGTTGTTTCAGCTTCATACCTTTGGAAAGAACTTGGTCTTCCTCTGACACCTTCCCTGGGACTGGGGCCAGGGGGTGGAGCAGACAGTAGTTTTGCCACTTGTCATCCCCCATCTACCCATTCACTCAAGGACATTTATCAAGCACCTACTGCATGCTAAGCCTTGCGCCTGCAGCTGGGAATAATAAGAAAAGTTATCACCTCATTCTCAGGGAGTTCTGGGTTAGTGACTGACCTGTAAACAGGCATTACAACTCTAACAACAGTAACAATAACAAACACTTTGTAGGGAGTCCCCTCTGCCAGACAGCACTTCATGTGTAGGAACACGTCTGATACAAAGAACAGTGACAGTTTCCATCTCGTGGACACTCGCCCCCTTTATGTTCTGTGCTCTGGACGTTGGGGTCGGGGGAGGACGCGTGTTTCACAGCAGAGGTACAGGGCGAGACCTAAGCTTCCTTGGGGGATTGAGGGGATCTGCCAGAGGCCATGTGTTTGCAGCTGGAACTCAGGTCCCCATCTCTCTGCCCCTGCTCTCGGGATGTTCCTTCTCATTCTCCCCACCTCGCATTGGGTGTGGAGCCCCTGTGAGCCCTGGGAAGAACGGGCTCCTGTCTGAGGAAGGCCCCCTTCGGCCATCCTCTTGCTGAGAAGACCAGCCTCCTCCACGACCGGGAAGCGCTCGCCATTCTGCCATTCCCCACGTATGGGTCTGTCTTCCATGGCCACCTGGGTCCTCCTGCTTCCCAGCCCTCCTCAGACCCAAACGTGGCAGTGTTCAGGCTCACACAAGGTGGTTCTTCTCACCCCACGTGCCCCCTGCCAGCACTGCTGTGCTGCTCCGTGTCATTCTCCTCGCTGCCTGCCTGTTATACCGTACTGTTTAAAAAGCAGGCTAATGGAGGGATCGGGGCACCTCTGGAGTCGCCTTCTCCATTTCTTGGCCCTTTAGAGAGCCTGACCCCCTCCCTTCCCCAGGTGAACATAGTCAGCAGGCTCCTGGCAGCGGTAACTAAGCCAACGCCCAGCCCACCAGCTGCTCGGTACTTTATAAAAGTTTAACCTTAATGGTGTAATGAACTCCCATCATAAAGCAGCTGGAGCAGTGCATCCTGGGATGTATAAATTATAGGAGCCCTCTGAAGTTGTAATTGGAAATGGCAGCAACTAGAAGGTTGAAAGAGGCCGGCCTCGTTGGGCTGAGCACAGCTATTCTCTGCCTCCTTTCAAAAGGCACACAGAACTGAATCTGGCTGCGAAGAAAGAATGTCCTCAGACCAAACTGAGCTCCTGGTTCCTCCGGCCCAGTTCCCACTTCCTGCCTCCAACTGTGTCTGCAGAGCCTGCAGGCTTTGGAGGTGGGACCCCCAACGTGGCCCTGTGCTCTGGCTCCGTGCCCGCAGACAGAGTGGGCCGTGAGGAAGTGAGCACGGCACGGAGGCAGCCAGTGGGGTGAACTCCAGCTCCCTTGCTCCCCAGGGAGAGCTTCGGAGCAGCCCATCTGTCTTTGCAGTCGGATCTGGGAAATGGAGCACGTAAGCCCACCTTGTGGAGAGGTAGGGGATTGAAGAGGAAGCCGCAGGGGGTGTTGTGATGTGGGGTGAGTCCGCAGCTTGGACGGTCTGGCTTCCTCTCGAGGATCCTGCTGCTGGTGGTTGCGAGTCCTTAATCAGGTCATTTAACTTCTCTGCTGCGGTGGTTTCCAGCTGCAAAACTGGGGGAATAATCCGCCCCTGGGGAGTGTTAGGAGGATGACACGGGATGACGCTCGCTTGTCAGGGACTCAGCATAGTGCTTCTTTGATGGGTACACAGACCACCTGGACAGCTTGCTAATGCAGATGCCAGTTCAGGCCAGACAGCGCCCCAGATCTTCATTTCTAACCAGCACGTAGCGGTGCTGCTGCTGGTCACAGAGCACCTCGAGCAGCGAGGGCATCGTGCTTGACCCACAGTAAGTGCTTAATAAGTGCTCGCTGTGCCCTTCACCTTCACCTGCCTAGTACCAGCACGGGTGCCCATGTGGCTTTGGTTTGGTGCTCCTGAGCATGGCCCAGGAGCCAGCAACATCACCTGGGAAGGGGTTAGAAATGCAGAATCTCAGTACCCTTCACCCCCTGCCCCAACCAGCATTGCTGGAAGTGGATCCCAGGAATCTGTTGTGTAACTGGCCCTGGAAGTTCAGCTTCCCAGACTCGAGTAGAAGCACTGGTCAGACGGAGCTCATCTTTCAGAGCAGGGTTTCTCCAAGGGCAGGCTGGTTAACTGCAGCCTCACACTCTCCCGGGGTTGGCCGTGGTAAAACTTGCTAAAAATACAGGTTCCTGAGCCCTATGTTCGACTTACTGATTCAGAATTGCTGGGGGGGAACCTGGGAATCTGCATTTATCCACCAAATCTGTGCCCATTCATGTTGGTGTCACTGGGAGTCACGACCGCAGTGGAGAAGGGCAGAAGCCCTGTTCCCAGCACACCGGCCACTTTGTGCATAAAGCTTTGCCTCTGCGAGGGGAGAAGGAAGGCTCCAGGGGTGGGAGCCCCAAGCTCAGGCACGGTCCTGCCACCAAAGCCTGGACCCGAGAACCTCGGGCCCAGCTGCAGGGGTTTTCTCCCAGTGAGAAGAGGGAAACGACCTAACTTCCACCCGGAGGGCGTTGGTTGGATAAACTCACGTACATCTGGTACACAGACTACTCTACAATAATGAGGAAAGATGGTAGAAAAACGTTTAATGAAGAGAAACGTTCACCTCATCTAGCTCAGTGACAAAAGTGGTAAGTACGGAAAGGTTCTGTATTTGGATAGAGAAAAAAGAAAGACTAGAAGGATGTTGACAGTGAATCATTTTCCTGGAGGGATCATGTGTGCTTTCTATTTTCTTCTTCTTTTTGGTTTCTATTTTCTACAGGGAACATACATTTTGTAACAAGAAGAAAAAGGTTGGCATAGATAAGCATGTTTTGTCCAGGGTCCTTGCCATGCCTGAGGTGTGAGGCTGCCCCAGCCAGGGACAACCCAGCCTCCCCTGCTGGGGTAACCTTCACCGTCCTCCCCACATCTCCAGGCTGTGTCTGGTACTTCCCCATCCTTCACTCTGTTTCTCTTGCTTTCTTACTTCCTCTCTGCTTTGTCTTCCCTGATGACGGCAAGTGGTCTCTCCTATTTTACGTGAGAGGAGAGTAGGGAGGGGATAGCTGAGAGGCAGGAAGCCCCCCAGCTTGCAAGTCTCTGAGGCAGAGTTCAGCTTTCAATCAGGGCGTCACCTAGGTGACTAAACCTAAATTCCAGAGTCTAGGCACAGGGGATGTGCTCCGTAAGTAATGGATGCATGAATGAGGCTTGGAGTGCAGCCAAGGACAGGAAAAGGCCCAAGGCTGTGTGACCTTGGCATGTGAGCGTGCCTTTCTGAGCATAGGGTCCTCATCTATAAGATTGGGGAATCAGGGTGGCTTGAACTCTGGTTTCCCTGGGCCCTTCCAGCTCTGATCTTCTGAGGAGTCACATGCCTTCCTTGCTGCTGCCCAGCCTAGTTTTTTAAAGGAACCTTTGCTGCCCAAGAAGTCCTCACCTCTCTGTTCCAGCTGCCCAGGGAGCGTCTGTGCATAGCTCTCAGGTTAACTCTAGCATCAGACTCTCCTGGGGTCGGTCATGGTGGAACTTGCTAAAAATATAGCAAGTTAGGTTCCTGGGCCTCATCTTGGACTTACTGATTCAGAATTGCTGGGTGGGAGCCTGGGAATCTGCATTTATCCACCAAATCTGTGCCCAGGACCCTCCAGGCAAGGACTTGAGCGAGGGCAGTACTGTCCCCACAACCAGGTCTCCATGCCGTTGCAGGAGGGAGACTGGTCGTGCTGGGACACCAAAGTGATCTACCACCCAAGACTGGGGGATGGGGGTGCCTGGGCCTGATATTGGCCTCCCACGAGCCCTTTGTGCCTCTGTGCTGGCTGCCTGTTGTCAGGTGTCTGCCTTTCATCCTCTCCTGGCTAAAGCTGCCTTTATCCAAGTGTCCCCTGCCGGGCTTTGTGTCTGATACCCCATTTCCATCAGCCCCCAGCAGCCCTGAGTCTGCGGCCCTTTGAGCTGCTATTTTCCATTGAGTGGCTCCGTGGGGAGGGAAGGAGGGTGGGAGAAATCCATTCAAGCCATTTGTTTTAAAGACATTTAAGTAAACCCATGGGATTTGCATGGTCACATGTTTTCAGTCTTCTTTCAAAGTAATGGAGGGATTTCTGGATCTCTCCCACTACCCACTTCCCTGCCTGGGAAGTGCAAGAGGCCTGGTCTTCGGAAGAACCATGGAGAGGGGAAGCCCAGGCCCAGCTGGAAGAGCAAAGCTGGGGGCCTGGAGAGACTGGAACATGAGTTCTGCCTGGGGAACATCAAGCACGTGTGTCCACCCGTGGTGCCAGGGAAGCGGGCCCTGCACTCTCAAGCGTGTTTTTCCTGGCCCAGGGAGCCTGCAGAAACTACCTTTGCCAGCAAGCCAGAGGCAGGTTGGTGGTGCCAGCGCAGGCCTGCAAGGGCAGCTGTGAGAAGGCAGGCTCTCTGCTGGCAGGCGTCCGGCCCTGCACAAGGTGCATCTGCTCCGCAGGCTTCGCAGGCTCTGGGTGGCTTTTGCGTTTGGGGTGGGAGAAGCGGGGAAGAGGAGAGTAGCAGCCGGCTGTCCCCCTCTTTCTGTTCAGCCAGCAGCCCCTCCAGGAAGCTTTCTCTGTCTGCCCGGGCTGAGCAGTGTATGCAGTGGCCCAGCGTCGCGGCTCTGCTATCCCCAGCCCGCCCGGGTTTCCTCGTTATTCTGCTCCGGGAGCTCCTGGAGAATGGGCTTGGCATCTCATGGTCACGTCCCCCCAGAAGCTCCTTCTTAAGTGCCTGTTGAGTGCAACCAACAGCCTGGTCAGGGAGCCCTGGGCAGAGGTCTACTCTGCTGCCCTAGTCTCGGGCCCCCTTCCCCAAGCCAACCGGTCTGGCGGGTTTGTGGGGACCAGGCCAGGGCGGTTCTCCCGGGACAGGATGTCCTGCTGAGAGGAGGCTCTGTGCCTGTCTTTCTGTTCTCCCATTCTCCCCACCCCAAGGGAGGGTGTTGACTCCTGGCCTGGGCCTGAGCCTGGGTCCTCTCTCCATCTTGCCCTTCTTGGGGAGGTGCTGGGCTCAGGTAGACAGGTGCAGGGCTCAGCCATGGCAGGAGGCAGGGGACAGAACCCTCCAATCCCCCACCATGAGACCCTGGAGGTACCGAGGCCCTGGACAGCAGGTTACCCAAAGTGTGGGGTGACAGGTACCAGGCAGGAGCGGGCAGGGGCCATGGTGACCATTCTCCCACCTCCTCCCCCACTGACATGCCAAGGGTGAGGGACAGGAGGCCCAAAGAGGGCAGCCATGTGCCTGAGGCCTCCTCCAGGGCTCATCCACACTGTGGCTCACCCTTCCCCCCACCCACCAGGCTCCCTCCAAGGGAGCAGGAAATGAGGGTGGGGAGCCCGGGGTGTTCCTCTCACCCTCCGCGGGAGGGGCCGGGCGCCCCATTCCGTAGGTGTCAGCGGAACCATCACCAGCGGTGGGCGCCAGTGCCGGGATTTCCCTAGCTGACTCACCCTCGGCCTGGCTGTGCCTCTGCCTAGGCAGGAGTTCTTTGTGAAGGTGTCTGGGTAGTGACAGCGACTCGCGTGGAGTCTGGCCCCAGGCAGCTGTGGCAGGGCCCCCAGCCCTGGGCTGACTGAGGCCGGGTCCCTTAAGCTCACCACCCCACTCCCCGGGCAGGAGGAGCAGTGAGGCGGGGGCTGCTCCCTGAGAGACTCCCCGGGGCCAGATGCCTTCCTTCCCTCCCCTTCCCTGCCAGAGGAGGCCAGAGAATAGGGGGCCATTCATTCCCTCCGTCCCTCCAGGGTGAGAGACACTTCATAGACAGGGTGACCCGGTGGGGACTGCAGAGAGGCAGGAAGTGGGGTCAGCACAGTGACCCAGCCAGGGGCCAAGGACCCTTGGAGAAAAGGGGACGCTGTTGGCCCTCCCCCTAGGGAGATTCTCCTAGAGTCCCTCCCTCCCCCCAGCCCCCTCGGCAGAGAGCAGGCAGCGGCAGGCGCTGGTAGAGGGGTGGAGGTGTCGCAATTACGGTGTGTGGGGGGCGGGGGGAGGCTGAGCAGACAGTGAGTGCGCTTGCAGCAGGCCGTGGGGGCGGTGGCAGCAGAGCTGCGGGGGTGAGCTGCGGAGAGGGGTGGAATGGGAGGTGCAGTTCTGGGTGGTCTGCCCCAGAGTCCCCACCTTCCAGTTGCCAGTGGCAGGGGCTGTCGCCCCCTGACCTCTCTGGGGTGGTAGCCTCTGGTGGCCCAGCTGCCAGGGCCGAGGGAATGTAGGGTGACATTCAGGACCCTGCCATGGTTCAGTCTTGGCGGGCAGACTTCTCAGCCCCCTACTCGCCAGCCCTGCCGGGTGAGAAATACAGGAATGCGGTGTTTCTGGGCCGCTCTAGTGTCTCTGATGACCCACTGGTTGTGCTTACTCCTCTGTGGGTAGGCTCAGGGCAGGGTGGCCCGGGGAAGGAATGTGGCCAGTGGCTGGTAGGCCCAGCCCTGCCCAGCCTCCTGAGCCAAGAGGGCAGGGCTCACCCACCCAGTTCTCAGCTTGGCACGCTGCTGGGGTCGAGCGCATGGACGCTGAGCCAGTGGCCCAGGCAGGCGGCATGAGCAGGCCGGGTAAGGGGAGGCCTGGCCCAAACTGAAATGGGCGCTCCAGGCAGGGCCAGCACCACCCCAGCCCTCCAAGGGCAGCTCTCTTCGAGGGAAATGTGTCAAGCTGCTTGGGGAAACAGCTCTGCACGGCCAGCTAGGTGGTGCCAAGGACAGGAGGCCAGAGGGAGCCTGGGCTGCGCAGGGTTCCAGGTTTGCTACCAGCCTGCTGCTGGCCTCAGTGGGGCCTGGGACAGGGCTCTGAATCCTTGGTCCTCACCTTCCTCCCTTGAATGAGCATGTGGGACTCGGTGGCCCAGAGGTTCTGTCCCACCTGGATGTTCTGCTCTTTGTTACACACACAGCCTTAGGGAACAAGGAAGGGCCCCAGGACCTTCTCCTGATGGGCCCTAGTAGCCAGGTGCCTCTGCAGTGAGGGGCAGGGCTGGGGCCCCTTCTTGGACCCCCGATTTCCTTCTCTCTTGGGAGTGAAGGGGTAAAGTGAGACATTGGCTAGAAGCCCCCAGCGGGGGGCCTTCTGGCAGGTAGTCAGGCTCTCAGTGAACAATAGCTGGGATTATTGCCTTCCTTGCCCTTGTGATTAAGTTATCATCATCGTCATCATGATGGAGTTCATGCCCCAAGCCCGTGGGGGGCTCCCTGGAAGAGGCAGTCCTGTGTGCCAGGTTCTGCACTGGCATCTTCGGCCCTGCTCTGCTCAAGAATCAGGTCAGACGGGGGCAGCCAGAGGGTCTGAGCGGGCAGGAGGGGGACTCTGTGGGCTCGGCCGAGCTGCCGGCTCCCATCTGCAGAGGCGCGGCCCAGCCCTCCGTGAGTTGGCTGGGAGACCTCAGAATGAGGAGCGCGTGTTCTCCAAACATCTTGCTCACAGCAGATGGCAGCCACAACTGCCTTTCTCCCTGCAGTTCCGGTGCACTTCCCTTCCCTTTGCTCACCCCCCTGCTAACTTTGGTTTCTGCTTTTGGAGACGGGGAGGCAGCCTGCAAGCCTCCAGAGCCACCTCTGATTGCGAGTGAAGCTTGGTGCGCATAGCATGGAAGTTTCCAAAGGAGAGGAACCTGGTGCCCCCACCTGCTCCGTCAGGGATGCTCAGTCCTGCCCTGCTTCCCACACGCCGTCTCTTAATCGCTTTGGCCAAATGTGCTGACAGCAAGATATGAGAGCAAGGGAGCTGGGCCGGGGGCCTTGTTTGACATTTCTTGAGCAGCTGCTAGGCACCAGGTGCTGTGTTGGATGCCAGAGACATAGGGACGCAGAATGTGGCCCTGCCCTCCAGGAGCGCCCAGCCTAGTTGGGAGCCCAACATGGAGTGGGCACTGAGCAGATCGGCCACAGGGGTTGGCAGGCCCTGGCAGCTGCACGGAGGAGGCGGTATTTAGGCTAAGCCTTGGAGCGCTGAGGAGTTCCCAGAAGAGCAAGATTAGAAAATGCCTTCTGGGCAAAGAGAAGAGCCTGTGCAAAGGCACGGGGGCTCAAAGAGCTCTGCCTGCAGAGCACACTCAGTGTGGCATGCGGAGAGCAGAGAGAGGCAGAACGCCTAGTCGGGATGTGTGTGCATCATCAGGAGAAGGCAGAGCCTCCTCTGGCTGCTCATGAATGGGGTCAGCCTGAAGCTGAGGCCCTGGGTGGGAGACAGTAGGGCACAGGCCTTCTCAGCAGGGGAGAATTCTGCCCTGAGCTTGGGGCCAGCAGGAACAGCCCATGCTGGTGGAGTAGAACAGGACTGTCCTTCCCTTCTGGCTGGTCCTGCAGCCACAGGCTTGGTGTTGGCCCTACTCCCCTGGGGGCTGAGGCTAGGAGGTCACAGAGCAGCTGAGCGAATGTGGGACTTCCACAGCACTGTCCCTCATTCTGCGACCTGCCCTGGCTCCACCCCACACTGTACGGGTGGCACGAGGCTGGGCACCCACGGGTGCAGACCCTTGTCTGTGCCGAGCCCTGTGCTTAGTGTTCCCACACAGGCCTCATCCCACCTAACCTTCACAAAGGCTATGCTTGGTGGGCATCACTGACTCCAAGGTCCCGTGACTTGCTCAAAGCCACCCAGCCAGGACCTGGCCCAGCAGAGGCAGCAGGCCCAGGGCAACCAGACCTTCCATGTACTCAAGCCCTGCCCATTCTTCCCTGTTGCTGCCTCTACCCCCTCACAGTGGAGGGAAGGCCAAGTCATTCGTCCTGGGAGACCCTCCAAATACTGCGGTGCTGGGGGCAGCAGCGGCAGCTGCAGTCAGGGCCACCGAGCACTACCCTGTAGGGCAGTGGGCCCGGCAGAGTGGAGGCGTTCTATGTTTGCTCTTTCCAGCCCTGCATTTGCTGTGCTGCTCACACCTGTCTAACTGTTTGCCCAAGGATTTGCCCCCCTGGGAGGTGGGTGGGGCTGGGCAAGAGTGGCAGGCTGGAGCCTGCTGCCTCTGGGCTCCTGGCTTTTCTGCAAGCCCGCATTGCCCGTAAGTGCCACGCCAGGCTGCAGCCCCAATGTTCCCTCTACAGTGCCTGGTCTCGCCCGCGCAGAGCATGTGACTTTGCAGTGCCCAGGCCTGGCATGCTTGGCGTGCCAGGGCAGCAGCGGCAGCAGCAGCTAGACCATCAGTGAGGAGCAGGAGAGGCCCCCAGAGCCCTCGTGTTGGGGCACTGCCCCAGGGTGTGGGGTGAGGGGAGGCATCAATGGGACCTTTGTGTGGCGAGGGGCAGAGAAGTGCATGACCAAAGCCAGGAGCCGCGCAGACACATCTGCTCCTTTCTTTCCTAGAGCAGCCTGTATGTATGCAGGCCCTCACCCTTCTAGCCAGGAGAGTCTGCCTTGACTCAACCAATCCCTGCCCTGACCTTCGCTTCACCCCCTTTCAGATGAATCAGCCACAGGAACGTGAACTTGGACTTCTTCAGTTTCTGGGCCTTCCCTGGAGGCAAAAGCCATGGACCCGCCTCTCCTGCACCCTCCTTCCCGAGGGTGTGGCCTTCAGCATCCTCTCACTGGGCAGATTACACTCACCTATTGCCAGAGGCCACGGTCCTGGTCCTTGAGCTAGGGGAACAGATTAGATAGGATGGATCTGGCATTTCAGGGAAAAGGGAGCCCTTTCTCTCCTGCAGCTGGCACCCCAAGGAGGGGCCTGCATTAGCCAGGCAAGGAGCTGGGGGCCCCCTCCCTGCAGTCCCACCTGTGGCCAGCCTCCCTGAGTAGCTCTATCCTGGGAGGATGGGGGATCTCAGGGAACTGTCTTGGAGTTTCTACTCTGCTTTGCCTTTAGCAAACCCACTGCTCTTGCCTATGGTCTTTCTGCCACTTGGTACTTGTCATGCAAACCACAAGGATGAGCAAGCTGTCACCAAGAGGCTATGCTTTGCCCTCCATGGGCAAAGAGCTCTGTAAACAGAGGGCAGCTGGGAGAGCGTCCTGCTGGGGCTTGGGGACAGCCTTCCCACACGGGCACAGCTGCAGGAAGTTGCCTGGTCACTCACAGGCTGGCCCTTAGGGAGCCTGGCCAGTGTAGCCTGGCCTGGCTGTGGGGACCTCAGGTACCCCCATTGCCTGCTCTTAGCTGGGAAGCAGGACAGATGTGGAAGAAGGGGAGTGCTGGTCTCCTGAGGGTTGTTTTAAGATGTGGTGGCCACCTGACCTCACACCACCCCATCACTTACTGCTTCAGGGATTGGGGGAGGGGAGAGCTGGTCCAGCGTGCCCACCTGGGACACACTCAGAGTCTGCCAGCCTGGGCGGCCCTGTAAATAGCCCATCCTCAGGCCTCTTACCCTGCACCCCTGCAACTCCGGCAGCAACGATACCCGCTGTGTCCCACTCACATGCATCCGTGCCAGGTGCCCGGCTGCCCCTCGCTGTGAGGCTGGGGTTCTTGCGATCCTCACTTACGGGTTGGGAAAGCCCATCTGTGTCACACTTTCGCCAGCATCGCTCAGATGTTACGTATCCCTCTTTTCCTGGAATTGGGGCTCAAAGAGTCTGCGATGTGCCCACACTCATTAAGTGGCCGGGCCCAGTTTCCAGCCGGGATTCTCTGAACCCATGCCCCGTGTGTCCCCCACTGTGCCCCCGCAGTAAACAGAAGTGCTAATAAATAAGCACATTCATACATAATTAATCCCACCTCAATCCCTCTGGCCTTTTCTCTCTGAGGCACTGTGAGCACTTCCCAGACGTGATGTCATGCGTCCTGCAAGGCCTCAGAAGGCCTGACGGGAGGCCAGGCGCAGAGGGGCCACGGGGACCAGGAACCCGCCTCCCCCACCATCAGACCCAGCCCCGCCACATGCCCACCACCCCTCCCTCGCCCTCTGCCTCTGGGCAGGGGTGATGCTGAGGCGAAGACACCTCTCAGCACCTGCTCTCTTCCTCTGGTCTCCTCTGGACTGTGCAGGTGTGAGCCGGAGCGGGAGAGGAGCTGCAATCAGATGAGCCCCCACACGGTAGGGATGTGTGTGCAGGGGCCCAAGGCTCTGCTTAGAGGGAAGTAATATTGCTGAGGCTTTTTATAGTGCTTTCCTCTAAGAAGCCTCTGGTATATCTTGTTTGTTCTGACACTCCTAAGAAGTTGGCAGAGATCAGTCCAGGGTCACGGGGAAGGAGGCAGAATGAGGAGCCAGAGAACGAGTCCTCTCACTTGGCTCTCCCAGCAGCAGTGAGTGCTCTTGTCTCCATTGTGTGGAGAGGACCAAGCCTGCCCAAGGTCACGCGGGAGGGAGGCAGTGATGGTTGGGTCTTGAACTGAGTTCTGACGGACCTCAAAAGTGAGGACCCTAGAAATACTGGGCCATAGTGTGGTCGTTCCTGGCCCATCTACCTCCCAGGGCCATGTCAGGGTCCAGAAGAAAGTGGGAGAGAAAGACAACAGCACCTTAAGGCTCCAAGTCTTCCATGGGACTGTATTTCTGAGCCGCAGTCGGGAGACCCTTACAAATTGAGCCTTGCAGGGCCAGGGGAGTTTCCTAGGGAAATTGGATCTGGCCAACCTCATCTTCCAGAGGAAGACACTGAGGCTCTAAGAGGGGAAGTCATTTCCCCAGGCCCTCCCTCTTCTCACCTACAGCCAGGCCGTGGGGTCCTCGGCTGGGGCCCCATCAGCCCCCTCAGCCCCAGGCTGCAGGCCCTGGCACTGGGTGAGCGCCCAAGTCCCCTGGCTGCATCCTGAGAGTGCAGCCCTCCATCCTCTTCCCCAGAGGTGCTCCCTCCCTCCCACAGGACACTGGGCAGAAGTGGACACCGCAAGTTACACGTGCCCAGACACACAGGGAGGTCAGGGACATGGAGCTGCCAGTGCTGGGGAGCCCTTGGGCAGCAGGACCCACTTGTTGCGTCACCACAGGCAAATCACCCCACATCCTCTTCCCGCCAGTCGCCTCGTCAGTAAATTGAAGATGCCACGCTTCTTCCCTGCCTCGCCCACGGCGTGGGCATTGGTGCCAATAAAGTCGTGTGTGTGGGCAGTTCAGGATCCGGCTTTGGAGCTGGGTGTGTGGCCAGTGGAGGGTGTGCAAAGAGCCTGGGCATCAGGAGCCCTGGGTCCTGGGCTCAGTTCTGCACCGGGCTCCTACACCCTCCTGTCTCTGTCCCTCGGGCCTTGCTCAGAGGTAGTTCTTCCTGCAGGCAGCAGGGACGTAGTGAGCTCCCGCCACCTGCCAGGCCTTTTGATGAGTGCAGGGGATACAGCAGGGAAGAAAGCAGGCGATGCCCTGTCCTGAGGAGCCACACCCTGGGGTTGGGGGTGCAGACAGTAAACGTGAACAAGAGAACTTCAGATGGCAAAAGTGCTGAGAGGAAAACAGAAGGGTCATGTGATGGGGAGGGACTTGGGGTACCCGAGATTAGGCAGGCAGGTCCCAGGAGGGGATGTTTGCACTAGGAACTGGATGACAGGAAGGAGCCCACCACACCGAGATCTGGGGGTGGGGGGGTTTATTTCCAGGCTAGACGAGGAGCGAGGGCAAAAGCGTTGAGACAGGGCATGCTTGGCCTCTTCGAGGAACAGAGAGGAGACCAGTGTACCTGGGAGCAGGTGAGCAAGGGTGGCATGACCTGGCATGAGAGGCTAGGTCCTGCAGGGCTAGCAGGTGAGTAAAAGAGGGAGAGTATTTTCTAAGTGTGACAAGCAGTGTGAATGATTGGGAATGGTGGGTGGGTAGATGGAAGGATGGTTGGTTGGATGGATGGGTGGTTGGAAGGATGGGTGGTTGGAAGGATGGGTGGTTGGAAGGATGGTTGGTTGGAAGGATGGGTGGTTGGAAGGATGGGTGGTTGGAAGGATGGGTGGTTGGAAGGATGGGTGGTTGGAAGGATGGGTGGTTGGATGGATGGTTGGTTGGATGGATGGGTGGTTGGATGGATGGGTGGTTGGATGGATGATGGTTGGATGGATGAGTGGTTGGATGGATGGGTGGTTGGAAGGATGGGTGGTTGGAAGAATGGGTGGTTGGATGGATGGGTGGTTGGAAGGAAGGATGGTTGGAAAGATGGGTGGTTGGATGGATGGATTGTAAGGAGTGATCACTTTCCTTCTCATCGCAAGGGTCACAGCTGACATACCTGTCAATAAAAGACTGACATACTGACATACCAGTAAATAAAAGGGCATCTGCACACACATGCCCTCCTGCTGAGGGCTGGCCTCCATGCTCCGTTGTCCCCCACTGCCCTCTCCTGTGGTCACATCACTCTGACTAGTCCTTCAGAGGTGGCTGCAGCTCCCGAGTCTCCAGGTAGCTGCCCCTCCCCGCCCCTTCCAGGGACACGTCAGAGGAGTTCTCATTGTGTGTGAAGATTAACCTGAAGTCTCTTTTTCCCCCTGGACTGTAGGCTCCGTGAGGGCTGGCACCACGGTGGCTTTTATTCACTGGTATGTCAGTATATATAACAAAAGACAGGTTAACAAGAGAAAAACATAGCAAATTTATTTAACCAAAGTTTTATGTGACACAGAAGCCTTCAGAATGAAGACCCAAAGACCCAGAGAAAACTGTCCATTTTTATGCTCAGACTCAGTGAAGAATGGACAGCCATGTAGACATGTGATTGGGCAAAAAGAGTATGACCTAATGGGAATAGACTGAGGGGCAAACCCAGCAAGACCTGTCTGTGCAGATTCTTCTTGGCCTCTCTGTGCAACATTCCTTCCTCCTGAGTGTGGGGCAGGACACTCTCTGGAATCAGGGGGGGTCTTATGACCTACTATTAAACAAGGTAGGTCAGAGAATTTCTTTATGGCCAGCTCTTACACAGAAGGACAGAGGAAGGTTGGAGTAATATTTTTACATTTTATGGCTGGATTTGGGGCAGAGGGGTTCTGGTTTCTATGACCTGCTTTGGCAAACAAGAACTCTAGTTTCTGTGGCTTGCCTCAGGGAGAATGAGCGGGGAGAGACAAAGAGAGAGACAGAGAGTAGTAAGATAGGAGAAAGAGAGAAACTTTGCTTCTGAGCCCCAATGGATGGATGGATGGACAGGTGGATGGATGGATGGATGGACAGGTGGATGGATGGATGAATGGATGGACGGATAGATGGATGGACTGATGGATGGATGGATGGATGGTTGGGTGGATGGATGGACAGATGGATGGATGGATGGACAGGTGGATGGATGGATGGATGGACGGATGGATGGTTGGGTGGATGGATGGACAGGAGGATGGATGGATGGATGGATGGATGGACGGACGGATGGATGGACAGATGGATGGGTGGTTGGGTGGATGGAGGGACAGCTGGATGGATGCTTGGTTGGGTGACAGGCAGAGATCCGCTCTCCATTCCCCTTCCTGTGTGGGGTTTAAATTAGCTCTGAGATCTCCACCTGAGTTAAGGCTTCCTTCACATGGTCCTCTTCATGGTCAGGGCTGGGTGGCAGGAGGGGTGAGGAGTTGAATATTCCTTGAACCCCAAGCATGTTATCGGGAGTCCTCAGTTGTGGGGGCAGAGCCCAGTGACTGCCCCTGGAGGGTCTCTGCCGGGCTGAGGCCGTGGCCTGCCACGCAACAGGCTCACCTGAGGTCAGGAGTGGGCTGAACTGAGACTTTGGGGGGTACATTGCTATTCCAGTGGTGAGGGCAGCCCCAGGCCTCATTCTCAAGGCATTCCCCCAGGATCAGGGGCATGGTCTGCCCACCCAGTTGCACAGGCCAGAAAGCTGGGGTTGTCCTTGACAGTGCCCTCCCCCTTACTGCATGCCCCGTAAGTCACCGTCTTGTCTGCTGAGTCTCCATCTGAACTGCCCACTTCTCCCTCGCTGCCAGCCTGCCTGCCTCGGCCCTCCTGTTGTTGCTGGCTGGCGGGGCTAGGCTCTGCACTCCGTCATCTGCACACACACGCCCTCCTGCTGAGGGCTGGCCTCCATGCTCCATTGTCCCCCACTGCCCTCTCCTGTGGTCACATCACTCTGACTAGTCCTTCAGAGGTGGCTGCAGCTCCCGAGTCTCCAGGTAGCTGCCCCTCCCCGCCCCTTCCAGGGACACGTCAGAGGAGTTCTCATTGTGTGTGAAGATTAACCTGAAGTCTCTTTTTCCCCCTGGACTGTAGGCTCCGTGAGGGCTGGCACCATGGTGGCTTTTATGTACTGCCATCTTCCAAGTCCCTGGCACGTAGTAGGCATTCTGGTTATTGTTGGAAGGATGGAGAGCGGCTGCGTGCACGAATTTAATTCAACCAGATTTCAGCTGTGTTCACACTGCCCAGCACCCACTCCGGAGCTGTTTGCATCCTTTCCTCCTCTCGGAGCCTGCCCCTGCCTTCAGCCAGGGAACCTGGAACCAAACCCAGGCCACCGGTGGGGTTGGTGTCCTCACACCTGCTGGGCCTGGGACCACCTCCAGGTCCTGTGCCCCTGGGTCAGCCACGCCAGGGGTTGAGGCCTGGGCCTGTGTGGGATCTCTCAGGCTCACTCAGGCATGCTGCTGAATGGAAGAATGACACCACTGAGGGCTTGTCTGAGCAACTGCTAAACAGTCTACCAGGGCCCCTGTCAAAGTAGAGTATGTCCCAGAGAGGCTTCCAGGGTGATGACAAGTTTGGAAACCAGGTCGAACCAGGAAACGCAGAGGAACCCTGGGACTGAGAAGGTGGGGGAGGGGGGCCTTTGGAGCCTTCACCCCTGAGCTGGGCTCTGGAGAGAGCCCAAGGCCGGGCACTGTGGTGGGGGTGAGCGCGGACAGCAGCAGGTCCAGGCCGAGCCAACAGCCCTGGGCAGTGCTATGTCTCTGCTGGGGCTCTGCTCTCCTGCGACCTGGTGTCCTCAGCACCCTGCCCACGAAGATGGTACAAATGCTGGTCATAGGCAACTCCGGGTTTGGAAGCCACAGTGGTCTCCCTCAGTGTTGGGGTTCTAGCTCCTGGCCTTGGGCCCTGCTCGTGGTTGGGGGTGGGCTCAGGCTGCAGGGATGCTCTGGCCAGGCAGGCTCTGTCTGGAACAGGCAGGGAGGGGACACCCAGGAGGCCTCAGAGCCCATGATTCTAGGTCACCTCCTGCAACATCCAGAGACAGGAGTGATATTTATAGCAGCCAGCGGCCACCGAGGGTGGAGAAGTCAGCACGAGCTGTGACGCAGGCTGACCCCCCCAGATCCCCTAGCTCTCGATGACTCCCTCACCACCCCCACTCCAGAGCCTTCCTGGGATGAGCAGGAAGGGCGGGCTGCTGAGGAGGCAGCACCGTCTCATTGCCTCCCCAAGCCCCGGAGGAGAAGAGGTGCTACTTTCCACCTGGCAGGAGCCTCGGCCTCAGCCGGTCTCCCCAGGACCTTGTCTGGCTTGATGGCCCCAGCTGGGCATCCCATTAGCACTCAGCACCTGGCCCTGCTGGTCTCTCTCAGATATTGCCGTCAGCTCCCTATGGCAGGTAGTAGAGGGGACAAGGGCACCATCCTCATGTTGACTGGGACAAGGCCTTGCCAAATGCCTGTCGCCTCCCTGCTGTGCCCTTGTGAAATGGTAGCAGAGTGCCGCTTGGGCTGCGAGGGCACAGTCCCAGCCTGTGGTCACCAGAGCTGTGCTAAGCCTCAGGTGCAGCCTCAGCTCCACCTCCCGCCACACCCATGGAGCAGGCCTGGAAACAGAGGCCACAGAAGTGACAATGTGACAAGGCTGGGGCTCCAAGCTCCCGAGTCCCCAAGGGAAGGAAAGTGATGCTAAACTTGGGTCAAAGGCCCAACAGGCTGGGCCCCTGCTACTGCCCGGCCCTTACCTGCCCAGAACAGAGTGGGTCCGTGGGTCGTGGGCAGGCAGAAGGCTGACACTTGTCAGGTGCTCCTTGGGGTTGCCCCATCGCAGAGGCCTGTGGTCCCCTCCTTGCCCCTAGCCGTTTCTAGTCTGCGTGTTGCCTAGAGCCTCCTGGTATGTTCCCCATGGGCCAGGAGAGAAGCAAGGGGAAGCCAAGGTTTTCTTGGGAACCTCCAGAGTAACAGAGAAGGTGAGGCAGATGCACCAGAACCTGCAGAAAAGTGGGCCGCTGCCTTAGCTGCTCAACCAGGGCTGGGGCTTCAGGCCAGCTGGGGACAGACCCTGCGCAGGCCTTGGACGCCTGGTCAAGGGGAAGCACCTAAGGCAGGTGGGACCATCTGTAGAGGAGGAAGTACCCAGGCCCGGGTGAGCTCAGTGGCTGAGCAGGTGAGAACAGGCAGATGGGAACGGAGTGGGGGAGATGGGATGGAGGGTGCCTGCTCAGGGCGGGGCCGGGGGAGGAACTTTATAGCCAATGATTGAGAGTTTTAGTTTTATCTGAAGAGCATTTAGGGACCATAATATGCTTTTGAGAAGGGGACTGATTTAATTAAAACTGTGCGTACATGTAGCTGATGTTACTGAGCACCTCCCCTGGGCCGGGGCCTGCTCTCAGCACTTTACAACTTTTAACCTCTTGGTCCTCCCAGCAGCCCTGCCCTCACCGTCCTCCCGGGAAGTGGCTGGGCCCTGTGTTGTGCTGGGAGGGGCACTGTAGGCCCTGCTCTCTCAGCTCCTGGGTCAGTGTCTCTTTTCTGTGCCCCCTTTTACCCTCCCGCCCTGGGCAAGGGGAGGAAACACGTGTGATACTTACATGGGTTCGGGCACCTGTCTGGAGCCCTCAGGCTCTCTCCTTGCCTATCTTGCGTATAGAACTCCAAAAGTCAAGGCCAGAATGGACCTCAGAGCTCATCCTGTCCAGTGGCTTTCAAACATTTTTAAGCATTGAAACTGTTTTGTTCACACACAGTGTTACAAGGAACCCCGATATGTAAAACTGCTGGAAGCTGCTCTGATTGACGTGGCCTGCAAGCCCCAGGAAGCCTCCCGCTGTGGTCCCTGAAACCTGCTCCGAAGAGCACTGAGATCCCCCTCGGTGGGCACAGGAGAGGAGGGCCACAGAGGGAGGGGACTGGGCTGTGGCCTATGTGCTGTTGGTGGCTGCAGGTGCCACCTCCTGCCCCAGTCTCCATGGGGGAGGGAGTGTTGGCCCTTCCTGTGTGCTAGAGCTCTGCTGCCCTCCTCCCTGGGGAAGAGCTCATGTTACGCAGTCACTCGATCCCTGCTTGCTTCCGAGATGCCCAGGGAATGGCTGAAGCGAAACCCAATAGCCCGAGGGGCGGCCTGTGCCCTAGATGGCCATGCAGCTCCAGGAGGTGGCCCACGAAGCCTCCTGGAGTCAGCAGGCTCTGCCCCCAGCCTTTCAGCAGCATGCACCTGAGCAGGCCAGACCCTGGGGGTCAGCCCACAGCCTGAGGAGGTACAGCAGGACCGTGGTGGCCCAGGGTACGCTGGGCGAGGAGGTGGGAGGTCTGAGAGGGGAGGTGTCAGGATAGGTGTGCCCACTTAGCATCTCATTAACAGCCTCATTAGGGGGCCCCTGATGAAGTGGAAGGTGCTAATTCTTCTGTGAGGTGAGGTGTTGCCAGCACAGCGACTGAGTCTGCTCTCCAGGAAGCTCTGAGAAGCCAGAGCAAGGGGCTTCGTGCTGGGAGCTGAGGAACTGCCAGGCAGGGGGCCCATCTGGGGAGTGAGCTCCCAGCAAGTGGCTCCTAGGAGGCTGGGAGGCCTGGGGGGAGGAGCAAGGGCGGGGCGAGTGGAGTGCCGTGGGGCAGATGGGCTTGAACAGTGGGCCTCTGGCACACCTCAGACCTGCAGACAGACAGATGCGGGCATCCCGCAGGCACTCAGGTTTTGGAGCGTTCTAGAGCCTCATGGCCTCGTGGGGAGCTTTGTGGTCCAAGCTGTCCCATGGGGTGGTGATTTCCCTCTCACTGGCTTGCTGTGGGTCGCAGGAGGCAGTGGCAGCAAAGCCTCGGCATGGGCATGGGCAGGGCTCCTGGGAGATGCTCGAGAAGGTGGGTTGGGGATTACGCGGGTTGGAAGGGTGAGGGGAGGCAGGGGGCAGCCTGGTCACCTGTCTGTTTGGGAGGGTTGACTTAGATTGCAGAGAGTTAGCACTGCCAACGCAGGGGGCAGGCACTCGGTGCAGTGAGGAGAAGGTTCTGTGCACACTGGGGAGAGATGGTTAATAAACCATAATGACAGCAGCTAATACTTTCTATAAGCTGAGTGTTTCATGTGCATTATTTCATTCACTCCTCATGGCTCCCTAGGAAGTACCTTCATTATCCCATTTTGCAGAAGAAGAAACTGAGGCTCAGAAGTGACAGTCACAGACAACTAGAAGTGATGGATCAAACCCAGGGCTGTCCCACTCTAGGGCTGCAGGGAGGGCCTTGGTCAGCTCATTGGATGGCCACCACCCTCCAGGGCTTTGAGAGAGGAGGGTTCCAGGGGAGAGCGTGGTGAAGATGCTAGAGCAGGAGGGGCGTGAGAAGACCACGGGGGTGGTATGGAAAGGACTCCAACCAGAGATGGGTGCCTGTCTGCCCACCTGCCTGTGCCCTTCCCCACAGACAGGTAGGAGAAAGCAGCCTGGTGCCATCAGCATGGGGAATGTTGGCCTATGCCGTGAGGGCTGGGAGATCCAGGCTGTCCCCATCATAGAGGCTGGCAGAGCCCGCCTCCCTGGGCCACTTCAGGCTACCTCTGCCTGGGACCCCTGAATGAGTGTGGGACATGGGCTTGTTCTGAGTTTCAGGAAAATAAATGGTCTCCAAGGAAGAATTCAGAAACCAATCCTGGCCTTGCTGGAGCCTGAGGGACTCCTTCCGCTGTTGGAAACATCCGCTGGAGCCCAGCGCAGCGGGGACCCTGGCGGAAATCCCCCTGAGCCCTGGGAGGAGAGGACAGGGAGGTGAGGGTGGGAGGAGGGCCTGGCCCGGCTGCCAGGGAAGGGTCCTGCCGTCCTCCCTGACCCTCCCCTACTCCCCAGAAGCCAGCCGCCCTTCCAGAACGACCAGCAGGAAATGAAAGGCCACAATTGAGTCCCAGGGAGTTGGCTGGTGTCAGTAGCAGGGCTGGTGGCAGCTGGCAAAATCTGCTCATTGTAGACAAGTGGAAAATAATTAGCGTGAGACCGAGAGGCTGGAGCCTGTGATAAGTGGCACCCAGGGAGGGGCTGGGAGCACAGGCTCCAGAGCCTCGAGCCTGGCTCAGCTGCTTACTAGCTGAGTGACCTTGGGCAAATTGCTTAACCTCTCTGGGCCTCGGTTTCCTCATCCATAAAATGGGGATAAGAGAGTTGTCAAAAGGATTAAGTTAAAGGAGGTAACCTTTGTGAACTGCTCGCTCCAGTTAAAGGAGGTAACCTTTGTGAACTGCTCGCTCCAGTATCTGGCAGGTAGTAAATGCTATGTAGAGTTCTTAAAAACTAAACACGTAATTGAAAAATTATTGGAACTATTTCTGGATCCAGCCCAGGATGGCTGTAGGTGTCACCCCAAGTAGTTGGGCCTGCTCCTCTTTGTCCTCTTCCCTGAACTCTGTGCCCAGCTCCCAGATTGCTTGTTTGCAGAGAGGGGTCTCTAGCCGACAAGGACCTGACTTGGCCACTCACTCACTAGGTTCTTTCACCTCGCAGAACCTCGATTTCCCCATCGGTGACATGCGAACAGCCAGACCCACCACAGGGTTGTAGCGAGGATTGCCAAGTGGCTGGCACATAGCAGGAGGGAAGGAGGCGCCTCTCTGTGCCTTCCAGGCCATCCTGGCAAGGAGGGTGGGGAAGGTGTTTGTTATTGTAAGACCCTGGGTGGCGGGTGGGAGGGGGACAAATGGCAGTGGCCTCCCACTCGCCTCCGGCTGTACCAGGCACACTGTTTTCATCCCAGGGCCTGGGTGTGCGAGGACCCAGCTCATGCTGAAACCCGGCCCCAGCCCCGGGCAGGCTCGGCTCTGCCTTCTGCTCCTGCACAGCTGACGTGTGAAAGCAACAGCTTTCAGGCCCCTGACTTGGGTTGCACACACCCGGGCACAGGCTGGTGGCACACGTGGCCCCCAGCCCACTCGTGCTTTCTCTCTGTCACCTCTCTCGACACCTTCCCGTTCCTGTGCTTTCAGAGGCCAGCCCCTTGGCCGCTTCTGGTGGGCCACAGACCTGGGGAGAAGGGGAGAGAAGGGGAAGGCGCCGCAGCTCCGGGAGCTCAGGGTGGGATGTGTGGGTCTTTGCATCTGTGTGTGTGGCAGTAAGGAGGACTGACAGAGGCAGAGAGGTTTTTTTCTTGCAAGAAACTCAAGGAGGCTGTTTGGAATCCCAGCTCTGCCACTCCTTCATCAAGGGGTCTCTGGGCAAATCATTTCACTTCTCTGAGCCTCGGTCTCTTCATCTGTAAAGCTGGGGTCATGTTCAGTACAGCCTGATGAGGCTAGAACAAGATGACACAAGTGTTTCTAGCCCCAAGCTCTCTCCTGGCTCCACGGCCTGCTCCCTCCGGACTGTGGAACGCCTCTGGACTCAGTTTTCCTCATCTGTAGAATGGGGTCAGTACTCGCCCACATCGTGGTGTGATTGTGAGCCTGGAGCCAGACGGAGACCCACAGAGCTCTTTATGGTTCCTAAGGCCCGGCCGCCTCAGTCTGGAAGGGGAGGTTTGCAGCCAGCTCCTGAGTTCGGAAACAGTCATCTAGCTGAGTGCCGCCCATCACGTGGAGGTTAAGGCGCGGGCGCTGGAGCTAGGTTGTGCGACTGCCCACCTCACACGGTCGTCCTGAGATTAGACGAGTCCACGTATGGAAAGGCTTAGACAAGGGCCGAGACACTGTGGGCAACTCATAAATGTTACGGGAACTGCAACAATGCCATCCCCGACTCACAGGTGGGCTACGATCTCCTCTTCCCCTTGTCACCTGGAACTCTGGAGCCATCCTGCATGTTCACACCGGGCCTAGCTGCTGGCCGACCCCTCCATCTGCTCACTCATTTCAGCCTCGTGAGCCAGTGCAGAGGCTAACCAGCCACCGCAGCCGTGCAGCTGAAAAGTGGAGAAGCTGAACTTCACCACCGCCAGAGCCAGGGCTTTGGACGCTGCTAAAGAGTGTAGGGAGCAGTTAGACCAGGCAGTGACCTGTCCGTGAGCCTGCCTCCGCTGGGACAGAGCCTCTGAGTGCATCTCTGCCAGGCGGCTGCCACCACTTGCCCTGCAGGCTGCCAGGAGCCCAGCCTCCCTGCGGTTAGTCCCCCCAAATCAGGCGCTCCCCCCCACACCAGGCAGGCTCCAGCACTCAGCACAGACACATGCAGAATCAGACGGACCAATAGGGCATAGCAGGTGGCAGGCAGCGGTCCCTCTCAACTTTTTGGGAGCACCTTCCAATTTCAAATCTCTTTCCCCTAGGAATCCCATTCCTCACGGAAATGGAATTGTCCTGGGCTGTCCCTTCCAGATACCAAGGATCAAAAAACCGTGCAGAGCTAAAAGAGCCCTTATGGACTAGCCAGTTTCCCTTTTTATTTTGGCCACCAGGACCTTTGGCATCTAGTGACAGTCTTACAGCAACTGTGGGGGCCCTTATGTCTCACATGTGTGCAACTGATTCATTCTTTTTTTTTTTTTTTTGATAGAGTCTCACTCTGTTGCCCAGGCTAGAGTGCCGTGGCGTCAGCCTAGCTCACAGCAACCTCAAACTCCTGGGCTCAAGGGATCCTCCTGCCTCAGCCTCCCGAGTAGCTGGGACTACAGGCATGCACCACCATGCCCGGCTAATTTTTTCTATATATTTTTAGTTGACCAATTAATTTGTTTCTATTTTTAGTAGAGATGGGGTCTTGCTCTTGTTCAGGCTGGTCTCGAACTCCTGACCTTGAGCGATTCTCCCGCCTTGGCCTCCCAGGGTGCTAGGATTACACATTCTTGAGCCTTCTATTTTGATTTACTGAGGCCTAGAGGGGCTGTGACTTTCTGTCCTGGGGTATTGCTCTTGGTCCAGGACTAGGCAGTTCTAGGGTGTGGCTGGACCTGGTCCCCATCACCAGCCTCAGCAGGCAGGGGTGAAATGGGGGCCCTGGGAAGGTGGCTTTGGGCCTGAGAGTATCCTCTCCTTTGCCAGACGGGCTGCAGAGATAGGGGTTCCACTCACCAGGAGGCTGAGCCGGCTGTAGGTGACCGCTTGACGTAGCCAAGTGGTCGATGCCTTCGTGCGGATTTATCTCCATCTAGGGAGCTCGTGTGGATTTTGCCAGCTTCTCTGAGGATTAGACATCTTCAAGAGCTTGAAAGAGGATCTCGGCCCAGGCTCCCTGGGGTGACACTTGTTAATGGTCGCGTCACCGGGGAGCTTGAGCAGGGCATGCCATGAAGTAGGAGAAGGGGTAGGCTGGCTCAGGGACTCTGGGGCTATGTGTCCAGCACCTGCTAGTGACACTGAAGGGATGGACATTATGGGGAGAGCCGGGAGCCTCTGTGTCCTTTCCAAACCTCAGTTTCCTTACCCATAAAAGGGACTGTTCTGAGACCCCTTCTAACCCTGACCTTCCTGCAGGAGGTGTGTGCTCTGGATGGCAGCATGAATGACCTGTGCCTCCTGCCTGCTCAGCCTCTTGCTCCTCGGACAGTGTCGGGGCACACCATCTCAGTCTCGGCGTCTCACTCCTCGTTCTTGAATAGTCATAATAACAGAAGAGGCAGCACCCAACGAACACTTACTATGTGACAGGTGCTGTTTTAAATGTATGACTCATTTAACCCTGGTGATGATTCTAAGGTAGTTACTCTTCTTATCCCATTTTAGAAGGGAGGAAACTGAGGCACAGAGAGTTTAACTTGTCCAAGGTCACACAGCCAGTAAGTGGCAGAGCCAGGACTCAGATGCAGTCTGGGTTTGGAGTGCACCCTCCTAACTATACCTGGCTCTCTCTGTGGAACGAGAGCGACACTGACCCTGCATCACTGCTGCAAGGATGGAAGGCAGTTAGGCCGGGACTTGGGACACAGGAAGTGCTCAGCTAATGTCAGACAGATCCCATGGCCTGGACCTGGCTGTCATCCCTTCCTTTGGGCTCAACCTCCATCCCATCCCCGGGCCCAGATGCCCAAGGCCACCTCTGGCCAGGTGGGAAATCTCACCAGCTGGAGGTGGCACTGGACAGGGCTCCCAGACACCCTACCTGGTTCCCCATGGGCACTCCGGAGCCCTGACCCACTGCAGGCAGGCAAGGTGACCGCCCATTTTTCACCAGTCCTGACCAAAACTCTCTGTACAGAGCCATCCAGAGGCTGACCCAGTGCCCTCCTCCCTCCTCTTTGAGCTCCCAGAACACCCCCAGTGGGGAGCCCTGCTGCCAAGGGGCTCTGCTCTCTGAAACTTCCTAGGGCCAAGCCCATGGGGCCCTTAGGATGAGAGGATGAGGTCCCACATGGGGAGCTTTAACCAGCAGTACCGGAAGGCCCATGGCGGGGCACGTTCCTGAGTCAGGGCTTATGCGTGCTCACTCCAGCCCTTTCCTGGCAGCTGGAGCCAGTCGTGGGCCCCAGCAGCACCTTCCAGACCCCCAGCACCCAGTCACAGATCACATCACAAGAGGTCCCCACAAAGTCCCTCGGATGCCCTGTGGATACAGTGGCCACCACGAACAGATCCTTGGGTGTGCCAGGGCCTGTGCAAAGCCCTTTAGTGACATCATCCCAGTCTGTTCTTGCCACAGCCTTGGGAGGGGCGTTGTTATTCCCACTTCACAGAGGAAGAAACCGGAGCCTTGGAGCAGTTCAGATAGTCAGAGGAGGGGACGATGGTTCTCCCTGAGCTGTCGGGGCAGGCACTGGGGTGGGAGGGGGTGAGCTGAGAGGGAAGGGGGCACTGCCCCACGGTGAGGGAACTGCACTGAGCAGGCTGTGCCCTGCCAGTGGGGATGGAGGGGTGGTTGGGGGTGGAGCCAGGCACTGCAGCACCAGAGCGGGTACAAGTGGTCACCGCAGGGCCCTGGTCCCCAGGGGCTCTGGGTTGAGCTGGGGCAGGGATGGGCAGCAAGGAATCAGCAAGTGAACTGTAGGACAGTGTGACCAGGGCCACACTGGGGTAAAGGGCCTGGGGATCCCATAAGAGAGTGGCTTGTTTCCCAGAAGGAAGGCTGGGTACATGGGGGCTTCAAAGAGGAGGTGACTTTTGGCCTAGAAAGATGAATAGGATTTTGCTTGTCAGAAGAACTGGGGTAACCCAAAGCATGGACCCTTCCAATGAGGTGGTTTTAGGGAGCAGCAAGTTTGGGGGGTGTCAAGAAATGAGGGTGGGGCAGTGTAAGAAGGATGGAGAGCCTCCCTGGCCAAGGGACCTGCTAGCTGAGGATGGGCTCCATGTTGGAGTTGCTGGAGTCTGTCCACATCCAGATCCCTGAGGGAGGGGGATAAGGAATGCATGGATTCAGAGAGGGCAAGGCACTTGCCCAAGGTTGCACAGCCTGCCAGTGGCTGAGGCCCTTAGCTGCTCACCTGAGGGCCCTGGGCTTTATCCTGCAGGCCATGGGAGCCATGGAAGGTTTTTAAAGTAGGGAGCAGCATGTGTTTTTTAAAAAAGAGTTTTGCATTTTTAGAAAGAGGAATTCCTGGAATGGTTAACATTTAACCCAGGGGCCTGAGTCACCAGCAGGGAAATGGGACCATGTGGGTGGGGGATGAAAGCGGCTCCCTAGGGCTGCTTAATTCCACCCGTGGGAGGGGGGCCCCTGGCACCCCATCTGCACCTGCCTGGGCTGGGGTCCCAATCAGAGGCAGGAGGAGCCCCCAGCAGTGCCCCTGTGTCCCTCTGGATAGGAAGGGGAGGCAGTGCCTGCCCACCCACCCCACTGTGGTGGTTGGAGGGCACAGACTCTGTGCCCCAGGGGACGAAAGCCAGAGGACATGCTTTGTGGCAGCCCCAGACCAGGAAGTAGCCTCTGCCCTTCCCCCTCCTAAGACATTTCCTCCAGATGAAATCACATCCCCAGCAGGGGAACAGGCCCCCATTGTGATGGGCTGGGGTCTCTTCAGAAAGGCTGCCTTTCAGGCCCTTAAAAATAGCAGCCCTGAGATTGAGATTTATGAATCAGCACCAGCTCTCGTGCAGCGCAGGCCCTGCCACCCCACCCCAGACCATGACCCGTTGGTGACCAGCTGGAGAATCCGCTGGCCCAGGCGGGGAGGGGTGGCGGGTCCAGCAGAGGTTCCCATGCACTCCCTCCGCCTCACCCGCCGGGCTAAGACTGGCTCTGGCACTCATCCAGCACGGCTAGGGCCTCTGCAGACCTCCTCTCATGCCATCCTCACCAGAGCTTTAGGAGGTGGGGATAATCGACATTTTACAAATGAAGAAACTGAGGCACAACTAGTAAGTCACACAATTGGCGGGTGGTAGGGGCTGGGCTTGAAGCCAGGCAGCCTGGCCCCTGAGCCTGGGCTCGCAGCGCTGTGCCTAGGATGCTGCAGTGGTGGGGACCCCAGGCACAGGACTGTCATAGGGTACCCAGGTAGGCCAGCCCGCAGTGCCCCGCCATGTGATCTAGTAGTGGGCATTGGCGCTGACCAGGGCTGCTTGCCCCCTGAGCCGGGGCAGAGGCTGCCAGTGGCCACATCACTCCAGTTCTTGAGACTCCTGTGGCCACCTCTGCAGGGCTTGGTGCCAGGCGCGGCTCATCTCGCCCAGCCTGTGAGCTGGAGGGTGGGCAGAGAGTGGCTGCTCAGAGGGCGAGCGTGAGGGTGTTAGGGGAACGGCGCGTGTGAGCTGAAGGAGTGCTGGCCATCCTGGGCTCCGTGGGTGAACAGTGGGAGGGAGTGGAGGGTCCCCATGGGGTGTACCTCAGAACGGGTGTCCTGGGCTGCTGGCAGGGGCAGGACCTCACCCACCTGCCAGCCCCTCTGGAGCGGCACTGCCCCTCCTTCTGCCCCATCTGGCCTGATTGGAGTAGGACATGGGACCACAGCACCTGTGGGGGCTGTGCTGGCCCCGAGCTCTGATTCATTCCATTCGATTCCTGTGGGAGGGCTCCAGGCAGCCCCCCCTGAGCCCGACCCCACACCCCCCCTTACC